>CM037855.1:48063630-48663630 GCA_021234595.1 Delia radicum | reverse complement strand
TCCCCTGAACACGGTCCAGAAGCTTCAGAATAGACAATGGAGCCCCTGCCCATATATGAGAGTTGTATTCCATTTTTATATGTTGCATTATATCTAAGGCAATCTTAAAGTGTTATTTTATGTTGCCCCATATTAAACCATACGTGACCTCATTTAGTTGTATAAAATGGATTAGAATTAAAATTAATGATATACAATTTGAACTCAGTTAATACAAATAGACAAAGACAAAATTCGGATAACATTTTATCTTCTTTATGTAAATATAATATCAATTTTATATAATATATTCTATGAACATTTTTGTAATTCGATAAAATTAGATTTATTATTCTCATTTTTCGGATCAAATTATGTCTGAACTTAAATGCTGCCATATCAATTATTTTTTTACCTGGGTATATTATGTTAGGTACATATGATGGTATGTAGGTTTTTATCTAAACTTTTATGTATTTAATTGAAGTTTGTGTAATCAAGTTTTGATACTCGTACTCTACTAGTATTATTAGTAGTAGTAGTACAAAATTGGCTACATGCACATAGTTTAACTTTTATTTTACCATCACTTTATCACACACTCATACATATAATTTGTTAAAATAAAAATGCCAAAATGCTAACAAAAAAAAATCATTTATTTTTTGTTTAGTTTGTTCATTCGTTTTTTTTTTTATTTTTATTCTTTTTTAAATAAAAATGTCGATGTCTATCTTTAAAATTAAATTGTGGCAGCCAGGCTACCGGGTCTAAAATAATATGAATTTTCTAAACGTGGTTATTCGAAAATCCAATACATACTATGTATACGATATCATCAGTATGGGTAATACAATGTATGTGTATGTGTTTGTGTTTGTGTTGTGTTTTTTTAGGCCTTACGGAAATTGAAATTTTATAAAATTTGCATTTGTGTTTGTGGTTTAATGGTTTAAAATTTTTCTAAAGATAAAAATTATTCAAAATTTGATTAACAATTTTTAGTATTAGAATTTATGTACAATTTCATATTCGTCGTTCTAGAAAAATAACCAAGAAAAATTTGAAAATAATAAAATTTTAATTTATATTTTAAATATAAAACAGAATATATATTTTTGGCAAAGTGCAACTTTAATATAAGTACCTCAAAGTTATAAATGAAATATAAAACCATATGTATAAAAATTAGGGCAAGGAATTTCATGCAAAAAAATATGCACTAAAAATATGCAATAAAAACATGAAAAATAAGCACTTGAAAGAACACGTTTTGCTATAATATATAAAATATATACAAAAAATTAATTTAGCATCTTTCATTTCAATATTAACAGAATCTTACGCTTTTTTATTGGTTCAACAAGATTTTAATACGTTAAAATGATTTAGTTAAACCATTGAGTGCCAAGCGGTTTTGACGAAAACCTTCCCAGGAGGCCAAACATTTTTTTTTTTTGTGAAATGAGTGTATTAGTGATAAAAAACGATTTCTGAGATATCCATAGTCCATCCTACCCCATAATTTTTATTTTATATAGTCTTTTTTGTGTCGTACATTTCTGTACGACGAGGCACTACATGACGGGTATGCATTTGTAATAGTCGCTGTCGTACAAAAACGCACGACGCTTTTTTCTTGTTTTTTATTTTTGTTTGATTTTTTTTTTTTTCGTTTTAGTTAAAATAAAAATATAATAAAATAAAAAGCAAATGCCTAAAATGTCGAAACGATCGTTAAGAGAAAAGGAAATATTGGAAGTCTTGACGCAGAGTGATGAAGATTTTTCTAATAATGATGATTTTGATTGGATACCGGAGGTTTCGGATTCTGACTCTGAGCATGACATAGATCCTGTGGGAATCGATGATATGTTGTTTGAAGATGGTATAAATACGAAAGACGAAGCTGAAGAAGACAGTTTAACAGCAGGCGCGGAAATGTTGAATACCGAAGTCAATTGGACTGAATTTTCATCACGTCAAAAGACCTTTACATTTACTGGAAAATCTGGTATCCAGCAAAATATTTCATCAGACATTTCCTGTTTGGATACATATTTGCTATTTCTAGACAATGATATCATTGATTTAATTGTCAAAGAAACCAACCAATACGCACAACAGATTTTGGACAAAACCGCCGTAGCTAAGTCTTCGAGAAAAAAAACAATGGGTACCGACAACAAACCTTGAAATTAAAAAGTTTCTGGGACTTCTTTTATGGATGGATTTGGTGAGAGTTGGGTGTTTTTCAGATTATTGGTCAAAATTTCACTTTACCATTCTTGGAAAAACAATGTCCCGAAATCGTTTTCATTTCATACATTTTTCACTTTAAAATGTTCAGTAAAGGATTTTTTATTTAAAAATCGCAACAAATTCCACTCAGTGTCGTATATAAAAGAACTACAGGCTCTAAGTAAAATCAATCACTGTCGTACGGAAACGTACGACATGGCACCCACGACGGGATAGGTGTCGTACGGAAACGTACGACGTGGCACTCAATGTGTTAAATCAAAATGAAAAAATCTCTCAAAATTTTTGTTTAACAATAAATTATTATTTATTTTATTATTATTATTAAAATAAATAAAAAATATTCACTAATATATGCATTAAAAAGACAAAAATACGCATAAAAAGTCAAGCACTTTAACTAAAATAAGCAAAATATGTAACTACAAATCGATGCCATTTTGTTCCAAATTTTATAATTCGGATAAATATTTAGTCTATATATGTTTTAGGTTATCGAGAAAAGATATGCGTTTGCATGAAATAAATTGCCATAAAGATGACTTTGTCATAATTGTTGAAACATATAGTTTTAGGTTAAAAGACTACAATTACAATTTTTTATTTTGATAAAATTTCAGTAAACTTTATATCAAATAGCATAAAAATAGTTGGATTTTTCAGAAACAGCAACCGAAACAAATATTGTTCACGATTTTCGTAACATTAAAATAATGTGTTCCATATTTCGCTGGGTTAAGGATGTTTTAAAAGTAACGGTAACGACATATCAGTCCGCAAGCGTTTAACATTTTAATCGATATTTTAGCGGTTACTGTTTTTTAGTGTTTACGGTATTCGCTCTTGTTTTCTTTCATAGGTGTTTTGAAATATAAATATATAAATAAATACACTGAAAAAAGTTTTACAGTTACTACCTAACAGTTGATTGTGTACTAATCAGTAGTTGTTGCTTTCAACTGCAATTACAGTTGTTTTGCCATGAAACAATACAAACCAACTTTTATGATAGGTATTAAAAAAAATAACTGAACAAAAATACTGTGTATTTGTAAAAGTTGTTTGAGCCAGTATTTTTGTAAACAACTACCGAAAGAGAAATTTTTATTTATTTTTTTGGGAAAACGCACTTCAATTAGCTAGAACGTGGTTGGTATTGATTAGAAAACATATATTAAACATACTTAAATGTCTATATATATTAATTTTATTAGTTAGGAAAGTCCGTAGTTAAACAATGAATCCAGTAATCGGCCGCCGAACAATCGACTAAATTGGTTAAACCTCGGCTTTCAATTACGCAGTAAGTATGTGGAAATGACTCATCAAAAACCGCGGGTCACGTAAACTTAATTTTGGCGCTTAAAATCCAGTGGTATACTCCGTTATAAGGTCAAAATAAAAAGATATAAAAAGAAATAGGTTAGCTGAAAATAACAAGATATTTCAATTTTAAGTTTGCATTGACTCAAGCGATTTTTGAGTGTATTTTAAGTAAGAGGCATCAACATCTTTTTTGAAATGACTTTACTTATTGTTTATTTGTCTAAACTTAAGTCTAACAATGATACAATCCGAAACATCAGGATACACTCAGAGAAAAAGTTTCATAATATTGATGATATCATTTCATAAATAGTTTGTCATCAATTATCCAACATATTTGTGAAGTTTTCATAAATACGATAAAAAGTTTCATAAAACTGTATGACATATGTTTCATAGACCTTCATCATTTCATAAAAAAGTTTGAAAAAATTTTTTGCTTTTTATTTGAAATTTGGAAAATATCATTTGCAATTAAAGACTGATATATAATTGGCCTAAGTGACTTCAGTCAGGTGTTGGTATAAAACTAGATTAGATTATATGGCACTATGCACCGCGACCAACTTAGGTCTTTTGTGCTGCCTAAAGTTACCCTAAAGATTCAAGCTACCTATAAAGCCAATAATCCTATTAGGCAAAATCTTCATAATGTCCGAAGGGGAGACAAAGCGATTGCCAAGAAACTTGGCACGCCTTTCACATAGCCTCGGACATTCGCAAAGAACATGCTCTGATATCTCAGCTACCAGTTCGCAAAACCTACACTCATCCGTGTCCGAAAGACCCCTTTTGCGCAGGTGGTATCTGAGATTGCAGTGTCCAGTCAGGTAAGACACCAGGGTTCTCAAGTCACCCCTCCCGAGGGACAAGAGTCTCCTCGATCCTGCACTGGAAAAAGAAATTAATCTCTTAGCCTGTCGTTGGCCAAGAGAGTTTTCCCAATAGAGAGAGAATTCTGATTCCCTCCACGACCCGAGCTTCTCCCTAACATACCCCAAAGGTATACCACAGAATGGTATAAAACTTAAATTTGGAAATACAATTATTTACACTTAATTTATTTTATTTTCATTTCATACCAACACCTGGCTTAAGTCACTTAATCTAATTATGTTTCACCATTTAGACTTTTTAAAACTAAAAAACTACTAGAATTTGTACAAACTGATGAAACACTAATTAAATACTATTTCATATGTTCTTAATTTTAAATATCACTTTTTGAATATAATAAGAAACGTTTATGAAACGTTTCATAATATTTATGAAACATTTTATAAAAATGTATAAAAATTTCATAAAAACTTATGATACTACCTCATTCCTATTTACGAAATATTTAATAGCATTTATAAAGCATCTCATAAAAAGTTATGAAACTTCTTCATCAAAATTTTGAAACATTTTATAAATATGAAGAAGCCTGTCATCAATTTCTCCTTTTATGAAACAGCTTTATCATATTAATGAAGTGTTACATTGGACGAATATCAATGACGTTTTTCATCATATTTATGTAGTTTTTCATAACTATGATGAAGCTCCTTCCAGGAGCGTAATAAGCTTTGACGTCTGTTAGTTCAATGCCATAGTGTTCGAATCATTAAATTTTCTTAGAAAACATCTTCTCCAAATGGACGGCTATCTTTGTTGAATATAAATAAATAAAGCAATTTCAAAAGAGATTTCGATGTCTTTTACTAAAAATACATTAAAAAAAAAAAATCGCTTGAGTCATGCAAACTAAATATTGAAATATCTTTTGATTTTGTCCTAACTTATTAAAACTGATTCAACGAATCAAAATTTAGTTTACGGGTAACAGGGTTTTGTTGTAACAGGGTTGAAATTTTACTTATAGTTTTGTTTATCTTTACAGCTTAACTTCCGCGTTTTCCTCAAAAATGGTTACTTAAAATCGAATTAAAACATTTCAAGAAATATGTTTTTAATATCAAAGTTTGTCCAAATTGTCTCCAAATACCAAAAAACGGACCAAGTCTGGTTTTTTTGGCAGAAGTCTTCGCTCGGACACTATTTGTCGCAGATTCCATATATTTCTTATTTTACGAATATTTACTTATTCAAGTTATATTATATTGGACAAAAATACATAAAGTTTACTTCATATTTCTGAAGTTTTTCTTAAATATGATGAAACTTTTGCCCTGAGTGTAGTACAAATTAAACTTAGTTCTCCAATTGTTTGACGAATTTTTTAAAAAAATATCGTTAATTATCAAAAAATACGGTTAATCATCTGGCAGCACTGGCTATAATATGAAATTAAAATTTCAAAGCAAACAATAATCCAGGCCCGTGAGAACATATTTTAAGTAGCACGGGTAGCGTATGAGTAATTTATTTTTTTGAATACTATTCATCATAAAATACCAATAAATTACGACAAATTTGTGATTTATGATGAATACATTTTTTTATGTATGTATCTATACATAGGTATTTCTTTTAAACCATTGAATATAAAAGTTCGAAGAATTGTATAAAGAAAATTGCGAAGAGGCGTCACAAAGCCGACAAACATCAGTTAGTGTCAATACATGTCAAAAAGCCTATAATATATGACTATGTATTATCCTTTAAATATTTGTTGAAAGGAATACACTATGTTAAATACAAACCCACACTCATTTTGTATGGTAGTGTGTGTGTATGTTTTAAAAACTAGTACGTTTAGTAAAAATAGAACCTATTTGGCAATAGGTTTTTGATGTGTGAGTATGTGTTTTTTTTTTCAAATCTAAAAAAGACCTATTTGTAGGAGCAAAGAGTGTGATTTATGAACTTGTTTGTTAAATATAAAAGTCCATGACCATTTATCAATATGTTTTTTTTTTTCTGTGGAATGAACAAAAAATACAAAAAATTTCATATACTAAACGAAAGAAAAGTAAATTATACTTTTGTGTACTGATTTACATTAAAATGTGAAAGCACAGCCAACCAACCACCCGCATTGAAACATATTTCAATGGAATAGACTAGTAAAGAAACCAAAAAAAAAAAACTACTAAAGAATATGAACAAATATAAAATATAGCGACCCAAAAAAAAAAAACAGAAAATTATTTGTTTTCGCCCAAAAATATGCTAAATGATTGTGTTTTCTTTACATTTATTTTTCTTTATGTCAACCACACTCATAAACCAACAAACTGATAAACTTATATAAAAAAAAAGTATGAGATACAACATTCGCTTTACAGACAGAGGTATTTTATTTAAATTTCACTTAAACGGAAATAAGGTCATGTTATTTTCTTTCTTTAGCTTTCTTTAGCTTTTTTTTGTGTTTTTTTTATTTTTATTTCTAACCACCGAAAGTACTAATAAAAAAAGGTCAAAAGTTGTTTCTAGGTTCATTTTAAGGAAGTGTTTTTTATGTTTCTTTGTGGGTTCAGATTTACATATTTATGTATTGTTTACAATATTTGGAACTTAGACCTAATGAAGTTTTTAGAAGAAATTTATATTGCAAGTATTACATATTTTACTAAAAATAAAAATAAATAAATTTATATTTTGAAAAGTGTTGATGTAGGTACTACATAAATACCAAAAAAATTAGGCCAATAAAATATTATATCGACATTTTATTGAAGTTTTTACTAACTATAATTGATAAATTATAACAACTTTTTTCTATACAGTCAAACACTCCAGTTTGAAAAAGAGAAACGGACCACCACGATGGCAACAAGTTCTTTACCAACCCAAAAATGATAACATCATTAGACAGAAGGTCTGTTCAAAAAGCATTGGACAAGCACCGAGGAAACCAAATTTCCAACGTTGGAAAAATGTTGGTAAAACCATGAAAGGGTTTCAAAATAAAATTAAAAACAAAAAATTCAATTCACCAGGATTCGAACCCTGGCCACCAGATTTGCAGCCGACACCTCTAACCACGAAGCCAGTGGCGGCTCCAGCTCAAGTCTTTGGTTGGGTAGAGGCGTTTACTTTGAAACAAATTTTCAATCCCAGAATTGTTCCTGAATACAGAATTTGATTTTCGTCGGTGTTCCCGTCACACTTACCCCCACCCAAGTAAAACAACATAACTTGGCTATAAACTCAAAAACATCAACGAGATCGTCAAATCTCCATCAGATGGCGCGCAACAGCTGTGCTAAGTAATATTATCTCGCGATATTACTTTGTTGCAATATTTGATGACCTACATATATTCGTCAACTTTCATTACATTATAAAACGTTAAGCTTAACATTTGAACTATTTATTTTAAAAATAGCATAAGTCCACATGTTTTTAAAGTGAGTTATAACTCGGTTCGAATTTTAACGTTTTTCAGACTTTAGACGTCAACTTTTGTTAATTTCTTTTATGCACATCTCATCAAAGGTCATAAAATTTAATTACACTTAAAAAAAAAATACATATTTATTGCAAAAATGTTCTGTTTTCACATACCACTTTCAAAATAAAAACTTTTCAAAAACTGTTATACATAAACATACAATTTTAGTTTTATTGTATAATTTCAAAGAAATGGGAAAAGTAGCGAGTTTTTTCAGATTAGTTCATATAAAGAGAACATAATCTGTAAATAATCAAACTTCTTGAAAACAATTAATTTTTTAAAATAATAAAGAAATTGCGAATTTAGCGAAAATGCTACGAGCAGGAAAAATTGAAGAACAGATCTGAAATCTTTTTGACAAATTAATTGTGTGCAGTTAGTAGAAGCTGTTGAATACTATTGAAAATGGACTCATACCACTTACAATACACTTTGTATTAATATTAACCGATTTTCATTAAAGTTGCACATCCCTATAAAATGTGATACAATAATCCATGCTAAGTTTCGTCCAGTCCGGATAATAATATAATAATATAATATTTATATAATATTGTCAATTTTGCTTGCCGCTGTAATTTTTCGCAAATGCGGCATATTTAGTTGTTATACCATACGCTATTAGACGGGCAATATATAATTGTATTGTCAATGTACTGTCCCATATAAAAAATATAACTTTGTTTAAGTTGTTTAAAAGTGACGTTTAACTTTTTAAATCTACAACATCCAACTTATAATTTTAATATCAACTCGAACATTTTCATTCAAAATATCTATTGAAATTATCCCAAATAAACATCACAATTCAAAATATTAAACTCCAAAAATTTTAGTTTGACATACAATTGTTAAGCATATAAAATTTATATTTAACTGTAAGTTAAATTTAAATTTGGCTCTTAAAATCAGACCATAATTTCTATCACCCGGTATTCAATTTAATAAATTTATTTTCACTGTATTGAATCGCATTAAATTATATAATTGTATTTTAATTAGATATAAGGCTATATCAAATTTGATAGATTTTTTTTTGTTGCATCACATTCATTTTTTTAATCCGTTTTTCACAAAATTTGTTTTTCTTATTTTCTTATTGTTGACAACTGAAGATAAGGGTGATGCCTATGAAACAATTGCATTGTTTTTTATGAAAATGATCAAACTTTTTAAAAAGCAGCAAATAAAATCTAATAGAATATATCATATATGATTTTGAACTTGAGATCACACAATATTCTAACTAAATATATGTAAATATTTTTGTATTTCTAATACAAAAATTAATATATATTTGAACAATCAGCATACCACGGCTCTACTCATACAAACTTTGTTTGTTGGGATATATGTTGGTTTTACAAATTGTATTACAACAAACACGCATACTTATTATGATATACAAAGTATTGATATGAAAAGTGCTGCTTTCAAAAAGTTTTTATGACTGGCCGAATCGGCCAGTTTTAACACTAAAGCTGTCAAAATTCTCGTAAATTTAATTTTTGTCTGCTGTATATAATGTCTACGTTTGAGTTAAGCCAATAATCGTTTTCTTATTGTGGATAACTAATGATTAAGGTGATGCCTATGAAACAATTGTATTGTCTTTCATGAAAACGATCAAACTTTTTAAAAAGCAAACAATAAAATATAATAGATAATATCATATTAGATTTTGGACTTGAGGTAGAATAATATTCTAACTAAATAACTGAAATACAAGAAGTCCAAAAATACAATTTTTGTATTTTTAATACAAACATTAAAACATTCTTTAACAAAATTTTATATCACTTTAAATGCATCTGAGGTTATATTGGTCAACAAATAAATCCAACAGATTGAGGTCAAATAAATAGCATATAAATACAAATATCAGTTAGATAAAATTTTTGTTCCAATGAATACACAATAATGTATAATTGTGTGTCTAAATATAAAAAAAAAGTTTTATATAAATTATATTCAATATAAATTTGAACATACACAAACATTTAACTGTGTATAAAGTTTATATGGATGGCAAAAAAAACAAAAAGTTTAACTTTTTGCCGTTCATTTTTAAAGTTTAATTCAATAGGAAATCGAAAAGTTTAATTTAATTTTAAACTTTATGTTCCTGTTGTTGAGTTTTTTTGTTAACATTTTGCAATTTCCTATTCATAAAATAAAATTTCTTTTTTTTTTTTTACCAAAGGATTTTTATTGTGTATTGTTTTCTGGTACTTTTTAAAGAGAATTTACAAAGGCACAGTTGTTTGTATGTAGCATATAAAAATCTAGTGAAAAATATATACAAAAAAGGCATTAAACAAAAAAAGTTTTGTATTTGGTAAATCTACTTTTCACTTAAAATGAGCTTAACACTTTGCCATTATTTAATTGAGTTTTTTTCTTCTTTTTTTAAGCTTTTTCTTCATAGTGTAGCAAACAGCTTTTAAAAAGTAGTTGTATTAATTACAAAAAAGGCTTTGTATATTGAAGGGCTTTTTTTCTAAAAGAAAAATTTATATTTGCTGAACTGGTTAAAACATTTAGAAAAACATCAATTTTCCAAGGCTTGACTCTGTAAGATGTTCTTCTTTTGTTTGTTGAGATTTTAATTAGAGTTTTGTGTTTTTTTTTAATCTTCTTTTGTTTTGTTCATTCTGGAATTAGTTTAGGGGTTCCTTCCCCTCCTTCTCCTCCGCCCAATAGCCATTAGTATTCAGTGTTTTATATTCGGTTTATTTTTATTGCTAAATAATGTTTGACAATTTCCTTTTTATGTTATTGTGGTGGTAATAGGAAACAATTTGGTCATCATAAAAAAAGTAATAAAAAACGTTTTCGTTGTGTTAGATTGTTATATATTTTATTGACAATATTATATGGTTATATATAACGTAAAAAATGCATACATTTTAATAGACTCGTTAATATATATACCATTTCTTTTGTCGAATTTGAAGATGCTTATTGACAAATAGAAAATTGAAAATTTAATTAACTTTTTACCATAAATTGTTTTTGAGACTTAATTGATGTGAATATGTTGTATAAGTTGCTTCAATCAATATTTTTTATTTATTTTTATTGAATCCCAATACTACGACGTGGCATTTTACACATCGATCAATATTAAGAAGGAATTTAAATTATTGTTTTTCATTTTCATTGTTTTAAAGTTTTTTTTCTCTTTTATAAAATTTTGTTTAACCTCTTGCAGTGGAAAATTTCAGATTTGTTCTTTACTGACTTTGCATAGACCATTAAACTTTTTAACCTTCTTTCATGTAAATATCATTTATAACAAGATTTTATTAAAAATTTATAAAGTATAGTTTTATAAGTTTGGGAACCCTAATAACACATTTAAAGTTTCTTGCTTAAGCGGTTTGACGAGGAAGTCAAGTGGGTGACTCTTCATCCTATACTCCGTCGAAAAATCCAAAATTTCCGTCTAAGCGAATGCATATGCGGGAAAAACACACAGCGTTGGACTGTTACACAGATGATGCCGGGTTCGATTCCCGGTGACGACAACATCAATTTAGAAAAATAATATATACGAGTTTTCTACACCTCATATGAATAGCAACGCCAGCCTTCGGTGTTCATATAGCACTTAACCCCACCGAAGTAAAATAATGAATCAGGAGTATGAATCAAAACGCTTCAATTAGTTCGCCAACTTTCCAACAACAACTGTTCTAAGACTTACTACCTCGCGCAATTACAGTGTTGTCATTTTTGAAGCCCTTCATCTTTCCCCACATTTCATCTCTTCGCTATCCCCATTCCAAAGCAAGCAACACATTAATAAATAGGACGAATTTCCTGAGTGTTGCTTCTCTTTTGCTTGCAACAGAAAGTTGATATTATTTTAAAAATGTGGCAACTTTAGTAGCGGCTGAGGGCAAAACCATATACAAATCAAAAATTTTTTTTATTACAACTCACTTTTACGTGAAATAACCTTTTAGAATAGTATGCATACTGTATATGTTTTGAACACCGTTTCTGCATCTAATGCGAGAAGTTTTCGCATCGAGAAATGCATGGTCACATTGCTTTCTACAGGGTGACTTACGAGATGATAAAGTTGACAAAATTTTAAGTGCTTAGTTTTCGAGATCTTGTAACTTTTAAAACTTTGACAAATAAATTTTTGTATAATACGTAGTTAATAAGAAAAATAACGCGAATAAAGCGTTTGATTCGCTTTTTTGAATGACTTTATATTTAATTGTCTGTGACCCACCCTATATAAAGCATTGCAAGGTTGTATTTTGCATGTTATAGTGAAACTTTTTTCGGTGCGGAAATTGCACAAACGAGGTGATGGAAGCAAAATACTGTTAGTGCTTATTGGGGAAAAACTCAGAAAAATTCAGTTTTCTGCCATTTTTTCACTAGAAAAATATAACTAAGTGATTTAAAACCCTTAAAATTATTCAACATCTTGAGTAGGATCTCGAATGAAAAAGATGGGAAAATTGTTATCCAGAGTTGCCAAATAATTATTTAAAAAAATCACTTTTCGATGGAACTTTTTTCAAAAATGATTTAAAAATACGAAAAAACAATTGTCGACAGTTTACCCTATATGGAGTCATAGAGACATATGATGAATTGGTATCTAGGAAAATGCATTAGTGTCAACCATTGGTTCCAAGTGGTGTTTTTAAAAGTTGTAATTCACTGCTAGAATTTAGTTTATCCATTGTAATTATCACGAAAATTAACAAAAACTGACCTATCGAACGATGTACTTTTCAAATACACAAAATTAAAAATATTTCAAACTTTATTTCGCTTTCACCCAAATGGTATTTATGAAAACTACTACTACTAATACTACTTATAAAAAAATACTACTAAACTTATACTTCTGTAGTTAAAAAATTAAAAAATAGTCAAAACCCACAATCCTTTTCCAAAAAAATTTAAAAATCGGTTAACTTAAAGAAAAATAATTTTGCATGTTTTTGAATAAAGATTTGTTTACAAAATTACACAAAATTTTTAAAATATCTTTAGCTTTCTAGGATTTATGCGATGCCAAAGTTTGAACTTTGGATGCCAATAATTCCGCTAGAGAGCGCTTCAAGGCAACAAAAAATTACAACAATTTCTTAATGAGGCATGGCTCTACATACCTGGAAAGTTTCATTAAAAAATTACAGCGGATCCATGATGTGCCATTAATTAGTTAATGAAGATACTTTTAAAAATTTTAAATAAATTGGAATTTTTAATTAGCCATAACTTAAGCTACGTTTTTTTAAATTTTGTTTCTCACAATTAAACGAAATCTTCAATATGTATTTATTAACAAAGTTAAATGTTTTCATGAAATGATTAAAGAGTATTTCGCATATGATACTTTCAAATTGAACTGTCCCGCTTAAGGATGATGTCAAACTTAAAGTAATAAATGTTCTGCCTGAGTCTATTAAAGAATGAAACAACATTTAAAAATGTTGTAAAAAAGTTGGCGAATATTATCGAAATTTTTAGTTTATATTAACGAAACTTTTAATTTATTTTTATTATATAATTTATAATAATTTAATGGAATTTGGAAAACGCTAAAAATTGTATTATATCAATAGTTTTTTATTTTAAATAATTTTTTATTTATTTTGTTTTTAATTTAGAACTAACTTCTTCTGAACGCTAAACCATATAACACAGCTTCGATTTAGATAAAATATTCGTTGAATAATGTCCATCTCAATATTTCAACATTTGTTGGTTAGAACTTCAATGTGTATGTTGCATCATATAATACATATAATATAATTAATCGCACGCATTGCAGGTTTAACAAACAAATGTTTGAAGATTTTAGATGGACAATATTCAATGAATATTTTCTCGAAAACGAGCCGGAATTATATGATTAAACTTTCTGGGTAAATAAAAAACATCTATACTCTTTTTTACATAAAAGTATACTTAAAGATTGACAGATATATAGATAAATTGAGTTTTCTTTTATTCTTTCTAAAATTTCTTTAAACGTTTTAAAAGTTTGACGTTGATACGATATACTAAACATTTGGCTTGGAAAGCCACATATTTCTTTTTTATTTAACAACAAAATTGTTTACAAAACATTTGCATATCCTTTTTTTTATATAATCACAAAGTGAATAATGAAAAGGAAAAATAAAAATATGAAAGATCAACAGTAACAATAATAAACTTTTTAAATAAAATTCATTAATACATTTTCATGTATGTGTGCGTGTGTAATTATGAATAATAATTATGATAATGATGATGATGATTAAATTATAAAAGAAATGTTAAAAAGAGATTTAAAAAGTATGTAGTAAAGTATGTGGTACTGTCAAGTCTGCCCAATAAACAAATTTAAGATAACTTAAAAAACACAAAAATTTATTATGACAATACATTGCATTTCTTTTTGATATAAAATACATGACGTTTTTAAAATTTCCTTTTTCAGAAAGTATCACCAGTATCTTGGAATGGAAATTGTATTCCTTTATGTCATTTTTGTAATATAATAATGTACTTTTCAAAATATGTTTTTGTTATATTAATTTATTAATATGGATTATAATTTTTTAAATAATGTTATTTTAATATCTTGTATTACAAGCACAAAGGCAAGTCGATGGCGCTCAGACTGTATACTGTCCAGTGTACAATACCCAGAAAAGAGAAATCAAGGAAAGAAAGATATATAGTAAAAAAATGAGATTAAAATCAGAAAATAAAAATAAAAAAAAGGTCAACGCAAAAAGAAAAATGTAGGAGTCCCTGCCTAGAATGTCGCAGTCTTCCTTAGGAATCTGAAAAAATCAGGCAGGGGAAGCTTATGAACAGATTCCATAAACAACACGTCATTATCCAGAATGCGCTGTCTGGTCTTAGAGAAAGCCGGACAGTAACAGTCATGGTGTTCCGTAGTGTACCCTCATCCTCCAGACATGACATACATAATGGGTCGTGCACAATGCCCATCCTCGCCATACGACGCAAAAGTATTGTGTCCCGTTATCAGGCCAGTAAGTCTACGACAGTCAACTCTACTAAAACTAAGCACATATCGTGCCACATCGCTATCTGGCCTACTAACAAAATACCTCCTACCCCGGCAAGTAGTTCCGTTTAACCATCACTCAATTAAAACAGTTTTCATATAGTTGATCCAACGTACTATGCATGACAGGCTGATACCCAGATGTGGTTCCGGACGCGTGAGAATCGAAGCCGAACTAATGGTTGTCTACGAGTCTGCCAACTCATTGCCCGGAATAGCCACCTGACCTTGAACCCATCAATGACAGGCCCTGTTCCACATAGAAACCATGGAAATCTGAACAATCTTAGATGAAGTGACCGGAGATTCAAGTGCTTTACGCGCAGCCTGACTGCCACTATAGATACTGATACTCCCATCCCTCCATCTGTCATCGATTATCCAGTTCGCCACACACAAAATAGCAAAAATCTCAGTCTGTAAAACTCTTAATATTCTGTCCATTGTATACGAATATCTGTACAATTCGTCCAGATATCAGCTAGATCCCGTAACGTTCGAGGTACTAGATCCATCAGTTTTGAGGGTATCAGAGTAATCCCCAAGCAGTTCAGTGGCACTTTCCCAGTGCTCTCTGCTCAGTATAATTATTTCATACCTTCTATCAAAATCGATACAGGGTATCATGTTATCCATATGCTTTAGGAACATCGGACAAAGTTCCGAAAGCCTCCCAACGATAAAACCATGCCCGTTATTGCAGTCCATATGACAGGTTCCAGGGGCTGCATGTCCAACATAACATAAAGAGCATCCCCAAGTGTGGTACTCATAGCACCTTTGTAGTCTGTTCAGCTTAGCCTGAGCGCTTTTTACCATTGTCAGCAGACTACAGATGCATTTGTCCAGTGCACCCCACCAGGTTTCATACCCAAAGTCTTCGCAAAATCCTCGTCGACACTGCCAGAACATTAGACATTTGACCTCTGTAGACAGTTGGAGGGTATCCCCCTTATATTAATATCTAGTAAACCAACTACCGGGTAAATCGAACTCTTGATTTAAGGCCTATTATATTATAGCATTTCGTTGTATATTTGAAATAAATCGGTATTTTAAAAGGAAAAGGAGTTTTCAAAAAAAAAAAAAAAAATATTTTCCTAAAAAATTGCAAAAAGTTGCAAAATCTTGTAAAATCAAAATAAAGCAAAGAATATTTTTACATTTAAACACAAAAAATAAATTAAAGGTAAAAAAAAACGGATTTTTTATTCGTTTCTTTGATTTGCCTATAAATTTTATCTTTTGTTTGTAGTATTATAGTTGTATATAAATATTTACATAATGAAATGTGCTTTATATTGTTTTAAATTGCTTCCCAGTCAGAGAAACACAAACGGACCAACAATTGCTTTCTCAATTACAAAATTATAACATCATTAGACATAAGCTTCAAAAAGTGTCAGAAAAGCACTGGGTGAACAAAATTTCCAATGTTGGAGAAATGTTAGTAAAACTATAAAATGGGTGGAGGACCAAAATAGATTTTCCAAAATAAAATTACAAAAAAGTTTATTTATAATTTTTGTGGTTCTGTCTGCTCAAAAAGTGTCGGCAAAGTACTGGGTGAACAAAATTTACAATGTTGGAAACATTTTCGTAAAACCATAAAATAGGTGGTCTAGAAATTTAATCGAATTTTCTATTGAGCCAACAGACATATTATTTAGAGTAAATAATTGTTTACTGGGCAATACATAATAAATTATACAAAAAGATGTCAAATATGCGTACCTACGTAAATATGCTTAAACAAATTTATACAAGTAGGCGGCCACGAGCCTGAAAATATTTTTTTTAATATTATTATATGTACATTCGGAAAAAACTAGAAAAATTTAAGATTGAAGTAAAATAAAATTAATATATAAAATTATTAAGATAAATATATATAATAAATTTTCTTAATTTGCAGCAAACAAAAATTGCCAAATTTACGTTAATTGATTTACAAGATGTTTTACTAATATTTATACTAACTTTTTTGCTAAGTGTAATTGTACTTCATTTACAATACAGCATTTCCATTTTATTTCAACTACTAATTTGTCTATAGTCTCCGATTTTGATAAAATTTAGCTCGACTGTTACTCAATGAAAGCATATTTCTCAAACGATTTTTTTTATTTTGAAAACTTTGGCAACCCTAAAGCATTGAAATATCAAAAAATTAGGGGTTTGAATACATTCAAAATGTCATAACTCTTTTGTTCTGTGAAAGTTATTGAAAAATGTTTTTTGAAGTTAACAAATTTTATAAAAAAAAATTTTAAAATTATTTTTAATTATTTATTTTATAAAAAAAAACAAAACAATTAAATATAATTTTTTGAGAAAAAAAAACATTTTGAATTTTTTAAAATATTTTGTACACAAATAGCTACAATCATATAAATAAATCCGTAAAATTAGCAGAAAAAGTTACCAAAAATTAGTTAAAAATTACGTTGCTGGAAAAAAACAGGAAAATTAGCAGAATCTTTTTGCTAAATATTAGTAAAATAAAAACTGCAGAAAAAACTGTAAAATCTACTAAAGTTTAGTTAAATTTTTAGTTGTTTGCATGAACAATAAGAGCCATATATTCGTGAAAAATTTTCTTATAAACAATAATATAACTAAAATACAGCTCTGTACTTATAAGATAAATCAAATACAGAGTTGTGGCTGTCTTTTATTTGTCTTTATTATTTTCTTTGTTCCTTTTGTATGTACATCGCAATGTCAAAGACTGAAGCGTAATATAAAAAAATAAATTAAAAATATGTAAGTATTTAATTAAATAAGCACTGATATTTACAAAGCTTTCAATATCTAATAATTTTTAAAAGAAACATATTTTTGAAATTAACTTATTGATTTTTTTAAACGTTAATTATTTTTTAAACACAAAACCCACTTATTATAGTCCCTCAATTCAGAAAAAATATTTTCCTTTTTTACTTTTTCTAAAAATCTCTTAAATATTTTAAATAGATTTATTTTTGTTAATTTATAATAAAACCATTTGCATAAATGTTTCTAAATATTATTGCAATACGAAGTGTTTACTTCACTTGTCTATTTTATACTGGCACAATATAGAAAAATACACAAATACTGAAACGTTAACATCGCATTACAACGACATCTGGTGGTTTGATAATCAAAATAATATTTTTAGACTTTAGTAAATTCAGCAAAAACAAAAATTAATAAAAAAATCTCATCAAGTCAAAATAGCAAAATTTTTAACTAAATGTGTATTTTAAATATTAATGAACTAGAAATTAGTTTAAAACTTGCAAAATTGGATTACTAATTTTTCTACTAATTTGTCTACTAACTTTTTTCTATGAGTGTACTATTTTCTGTGATTTAAACCACGTTTTTATTGGAGAATTCAAAATTTAAAATTAAAATTAATAAATGGACCATATCAAAATTCCATATGCATATTCCATAGAAATTTCCTTCATAGTATTAATGAAACAATTTCATTAAAATCGATTCATTGGTTTAATGAAAAATTTCATTATCTGAATGAAAATTCATTAATATTGGTATTTTTTCATTAACATTTTTTATGATTTTTTCATAATTTCATAATAAAAATCATTAAATCAATGAAAAATTTTCAAATTTTTTACAATAAAAATCTTGACTTCTAATAAGAAAAAAATAATTGTTTTTGTACTATCTTTTTGAAATAAAAAAACTGAAAAATTTCTTTTAAACGGAATTAACCAAAACTTTGATATTAATAAATTTTAAATATTTTTAGATATTTAGATATTTTTAAATATCTTATAGATCCTATAAAGACCAGACCTTCTAAATAATATCAACGAATGATAATTTCTCAATAACCACCAAATTAATGCTATGCTAAAATAATCATTAAAAGTGCAAATTATTAATTATCAAAGAAAATATTTTATACAAACTATGAATTTTATTCATTAAACACATGAAACTTTCATGACTATTAGGCTAGTATTAATGAAAAAAATTTCATATACTACATGAAATTTTCATTGGGTCAATGAAACTATTCATTAAAATTGATTTAATAAAACAACTTTCATTGACTCAATGGAACGTTTCTTTGGGGACTTTTTTATGAAAAAATTCATTGGATTAATGAAGGAATTCATTAATACTACGCACAAATTTCTATCAGAGTATCAAAATTCAAATTTTGGGAGGCCATTAAGAGGGAGAACCCTTTGAACCACCTTTTTTAAACGGGTGTTACTTTTTTCGGTTTTATATCATATTATCGAATCCCAAATAGAAATTGATAATTACTTTTTACAACATATAAGGAAAAATTTTGAAAAAGAATCCTGGAATTATTGGTTAATGATAATGAATTTTCATAGAAACCAATCCACTCCGCAGACATCTTGTATGACTCACTTTAGAAAGTTTTTTCCAAACTTTTCTCTATATGTCGTAAAAAACTAATTATTAATTTTTATTTGGGATTGGATAATATGATCTTAAACCGAACAAAAGTATTACTCAACATTATTTTATTATTGTCTTAAAAAAAGTTCCCGCACCAAAAGCAACAAAGTTCTGATTAAATTTTTTTTAATTTTTAAAAAAAATTTAACATTATACATTTTTTGCTGTGTACTTTCTTGCTATACCAGCACACACATAGACATTGTATTATACTATTAAAATAAGTATTTCAATAAAAAAAGTATTTTAGAAAATGGTTTCAGTGTGGAAGGTTCTTGATCCGAATTAACTTAACCCATTTTTTACAGCCGTTGCGTTTTCGCATCACCTAGTATTAAGGCCTGATAATTTTGGATATGAGAGAGGTATATAATAGCGCAGTAAAAAGCATGTGATAATCTCAGCTCTTAATTATACAAATAAATATAAAAAAAGTAAAAACTATTGTTTCAGGGTTGCCATATAACTAATCAAAAATAAATTTTTTTAAATATTTTTATGGCACTTTTTTGAAAAATGTTTACTTCATAGAGAGACTTTTGTTATAAAAGTTATATGCTGATCTGTTTACGGAAGTATAGAACAATTTGTACATTTTTGTAAAACTGAAAGATATGTTAAAGAAATTTCCAAACTTTAAAAACTTTAATATGCAGAAAGTTACCCCAATTTTATTATGTAATGTGAAAAATTTTTAGAAAAAAATACCAGAAAACAATTTTGAAAAAATACTAAAAATGCATATATTTTAATAAAATTCTAAAAACTAGTGAAACGCGGATCGAATGAATTGTGTACAACAGTTCGATAAATATTTGTTTTGAGCAAAAATAAAACTTACAACCGATAAAAATCTTAACCCATTAAGTGTACACAAAGCGTCAAAATCTGAATTTAAACTGCGAATGTCACCGCTAGAGAGTGCAATAAATATACAAGAACTTCAGAAAAAACTTATTGAGACACCATTAGCCATCTTTCTACAAAATTTAGTCAACAAATTCGCACAGGATCAATGAGTCATATAAAATGGGTTAAAAAAACGATACTTATTATCAGTACAATATTGTCCAACAAAAAAGTTATAACCCTAAAATATACATTTTAAATTAATTGTTTTTTTTTTAAACTGTATTTATTCCTCAGGTAGGAATTTCCAAAAATCCCTTTTAAATGAAGACGCATTTAAGCCTCACACTCACATTTTTCAGCGTAAACCGTTTTACCAGGCCGCTAAGGGGTAGACTTTTCTCCTATAAGCCCATCCCCAAGTGAACTTCCACAAATCCGATCTAAATGGATGTCTACGCGGGTTTAGAACCAACATACCAAATTTCAATTTCCTCTCTTTAGCGACTTGGCCAGGCCGCCAAGGAGGAGTTTTTTTCCTTCATATTTCTACCTACAGGAATTTCCAAAAAGAATGTATAACCGGATGTCTGTATACACCCACATAACAAATTCGGCGGTCTCAACAGAATTTCATCCAACCGAATTGAGTCGGTTGCTGCAACCTCGTAAATTCGGTTGTAGCAACTGAATTCGGTTGTAGTAACCGAATTGGGGATTGCGACAACTGAATTCGGTTGATACAGGTTGCAACAACCGAATTCGGTTGCATGAAATTTTGGAATTTTTATGAGAGTGTATGTGTGCAATTTTTATTTCAGCACGTTTCTGGTCAAAATTCTAAAAAGTAACATATCAGTGAGTTAGGTATTAAATATTCAATGGAACATATTTGTAAAATTTCATCTTTCTAGTCAAAGGTTTGGCAGGCCGCCACTAGGGGGGCTATTCAATAATGCGCTAAAAAAAAACTTCTTGAACTGTTAGTAATAAATGAAAAATCAAGAAAACAAATGTCTGCATTCTTCACTGCTTCAAAAGTATGCAGTTATGCAGGGTATCACAACAAAATGCCTTCCCCAATTGCTTTTTACCAAATCGAAATTATTTTTTGCTGGGATCTGTAAGTATGATTAAGCTCTGACAGGCAAAGTTAATGAATTCATTATAAAATATCATAAAACGTTGAAGAATTTATAATGTACAACAAATACATGTAAAGGACTATTCATATTAATAATTTTTGAGTTAAAGTATTTACATAAATATACATATTTTATGCATGCAAACTAGGGTGTCCCAAACAATAAGTTATTTTTTATTTTTTTATTTTCTTTACAAAAGTATTTAGAATTTATTAATTTTTTAAACTGCATCATTAGCATTTTAGCATTAATTTTCAAGAGTCATAAAGCGTTATATACACAATTTATTAACAAAGTACGACCAAAATTAAATACAATACATGGTACGCAAATGCACAAAAGCATTGCCGGAACGTATGGTTTTTGCACATAAAAATAAAATTTGGATATTTTACTTTAAAAAAGTTGTCTCAGAAGCTTAGAAAATTTTGGTAATTGGCCAAGTTTTAAAACAAAAAAAATCGAAATCTCTTTCAAAAAATCTGAAAAAAATCTCAAAAACACTTTACACTGACAGAACTATATTCACTTCTGTAATGATTTTCTTTATAGCTTTAATGAAATTGGTCACTGAAACTCGTCCATTAAAACTTTTCATGGAATCTATAACACAGGTTTCATTAAAGTCAATGTTTATGAAATGTTTGTAGAATTAATGAAAATCTTCATAAAACTACTGAATCATTACGACAATGAAGCGTTTATGGAATTTATGAAACAGTTTCATAAAATTTTTTAATATTAAAAAAGTTTCCTTGAATTACTAAAACTCTTCATGGAAAAATGCATTGAAACTAAGACAATGTACCGCTTCGAAGCCAATGTACCGCTTTCAAAACTTTGAAATACTTTCATAGCTCTAAAGCAAATATTCATTAAATTTATTTATAAAATCGAATGAAATTTTCTGATGAAACTATGAAATTTTATGAAAAATTTCTTAATGTTAATCAAATTTCTTAAATGTAATAAAATTCTTTATTTTCCATGGATTTGTTAGATTCATTAGCATGAAGGATAATTCTTTCAGTGTACCCCAAATGGATTCAAATTAAGCTTAAGCACCCATGAAAATCGAAAATGAAAAAAATTTTGGGATACAATAATGTAGACATTTACTCTGCTTATAGACATATGAAATTTTATGTAAAGTGCAGTGTGTATTTTTAACACAAACTTTTTTTTATATGTATACTCTTCTTGAAAGATTTTAAACGAAGAAGTACTACTAAATGACAAAGATGTTTTTTACCTTTAATTTCATGCATAAATTAATAATTTATGTAATATGTAGTACCACTATACATATTTATATGATACAATATGCTTTTAGTCATCCAGATCATAAACGTGTTTTACATACGTTTACATATCGCTCATTTACTAAAAGACTGTCATAAGTCAAAAAACACAATTGTTGAGTTAATGCTGCATATTTATTAGTTATGTCATGCTTCATATTGTGCAAAAACTTCATATTTATATCATATATACTTTTCGCGTTAGAATAGATTATATTTTCTTTTTTCAGCGAAGTGGTTGCAAAGAGTATATACTTTATAGAAAAACTATGGTACTCATGGATAACTCGATATAAATAAGTAATAAAAACGCATTAAAAAAACCTTTTATAAAAAACGTAACGAAATAAATAGAAAAAGGGTCGAGCAAACAGATATTGATTCCAAATTTTAAATGCGTTTTTTGCAAAATGGTCTTTTTGAGTTATGTCAGTCTTTTAGTAAATGAGCTTTTAGTAACCCTATTTTATGTGTACCACTAAGTATACTTTAACAATTTAGCTCTATTACACTTCTTTATTGCTAAATAAGAAAAACGAAACTCTATAAGTAGGCTTTACTCTAATTCTAAGAATTTTACTGGATTGTTATAAGTTTACATAAGTAGCATTAGTTATGCAGCATAAAATAACTATATATATTTTTAAAAGGGTAACACTTATATTTTTAATTTAAAAGTAAATTTATTGAAAAAAAAAATGCGGATGTCAATATAGTTTATTAAGTTATTACCAGAGAAGACAACATTGATTTTTTACTATCTTGAATTTTCGGATTTTAAGTTCTAAAACAGCCTTTTCTGAAAATTTGTTGGCTTTTAATTGCCTCTTTTAAGATTTTTTCCTTTGAAATGCTATTCCCTTACTCATAAAATATAATTTTTCATTTATTAACTTTGAAATTTTTTAAACTTTGCCTCATTCCATATAAAAACATAAAACATCGATTTTTTGACCTTCACACACTTCACAACCCAAATTGGTATGTAAGGTAAGTTTTATATGTCCAAATTTTAGGTTGGTAGCACTTACGGTTGTGGGAAAAAAAAAAAATCAAAAATTGAATAAAAGTATTCGTAGATACTCGTCTATATCTTAGTTTTTGATGGTTGAAGCTATTTGATTCGTTGATACCTCATTTTAAAGCTACTGTTATCGTACCTTACATAAAATTAGAAAACAAATAATTTTTTGAAGGAAAAAATCCTCGTTTTAAAACCGCATTATTCAAAACAACTTTTTCTTTTAATTCTTAAAATATTATAAATTATTATGCCGTTGCCAAATCTATTCATGAAGCCAGACTTATGAATAATGATTTTTTGTATTAGACCTATGAAATATAACTGGAACTCGCAAATTGAAACTTTTCATTAAATAAATGTAGTTTATCATAAAATTTAATGAAAAAATAGTTTTTTATGTATTAAAATATTGATAAGGAAAACCAATAGTTTGAATGATGTGACTGTGTTTAAGTTAATTTTATATATTTTCTGTTTACAATATAGTTTAATTATTCTGATGATAATGAATTTTAAGTTCTTACAATTCAAATTATTGAATAATGATTAAATTTTGTTGGTTACAATGGAACTCCAACCAATTTATTCTCTGTGTGTAATTGTATCTTTTTTTCATGCAACATCATTTTAAACTGATTTTTGTAATTTAAAGGAAAAATTTTTACATATTTTATGATTTCTTTTGATGAAAATTCATTCATTTTATGAATTACAAAAATAGTTGATTTTTTAACCTAAACTGTATTACTTTCATTTTAGAAATGTTATTTATTATGAGTTACTTTTAAATCAAAGTGTTAAGCTTGGAGTACCGTTTTTGTTAGACAATTTTTTATTTTTTTTTTTTTTGTATAACTGCCACCTTAATCTTTCTGAGTATGAAAACTAATATTTGTGTGTGTATTTAGTGAGTGTACGTGTGTGTTTTTTTTCTATCTTTGTGTAAGTGTGTGTTTACATAAAGTTTTGATTAAATATGCATAATTACCTGGTGTCGTTTAAGAAAACGAAAGAGGTTCTCTTTGTAAACTAAAATAAGCACATGAGAATGTCCTGTTTCCGTTACATACATATTCATGCAGAGACATATGCCTGTCTATCGGCATGTTATGCAGATAATAAAGATAACAGACAAGGTTCTCCCTTCTTGAATTTTACAAACGTTGGATGGATGATGGCATGTTGTGTAACTAAAACGAAACGAATAGAGAAAAAAGTAAAATTTAAGTTTTATTACATATTTCACTTGCAATAAGAGACAACAAAAAAAAAAGTATTTTTTGTCATTTGTTTGTCTTGTTTGTAGGTTGTTATAAGTTTTAGTTTGTATGTCAATAGTGATTGTTTTTATCGCTTTCTTTTTCTCATCAATACACTTATAAAAATAAATTGATATTAGTTAAATAAAAACTGAATACGTTTTCTTTTGCAACTCGCAAAAAGTTGTTTTATTTAAATTGCAAATTTAAATGTTTAAGAATTTTAAAAACCCAATAAAAACTTTAAAGTTTGCTTAATTTAATGAAAGTATTTTTTGTTCTTAAATAAATTTTAAATTCTAACTTTAATGAAATTGGCATTAAAACGGCTGATGGTAAATATGTCGTTAAAAATTATATATAAGATACGATATGTCTCTTTCCTAACAGCTTTAAGTGTCTTTTATTATTTTTAAGGGGCAAATTTTGCATTGATATCCTAGTTTTTGTCTAAGTGTACATTAGGGTTATAACTTTGTAATTGCGATAAAATTACAGGGCATGAGGTTATGGGCAATATTGTACTGATAATAAATACACTTAGGTAAAGACGACAAAAATTGTGATCAAAAACAACTGAAATTTCACTTGAACAAATGACGAATAACAGTTCATTAAATTCAACTAACATTTGTCATTTGTTTTTACTGTTCAAACAATTACAAACAAATGAACCAAATATGTTAGTCAAAAATAAACAAATATTTATTTTTTTAAACAACAAAAAACGATTGAAAAAATTAATGTAAAATCATAAAACAGTCATTCGATGTGGTTTGTTTTTAAATGCACTATAGACTTGGGCAATCTAGTTCGTTTTAGTGAGCGTTCTTTCTAGATCGTTTGATCTGAGTGAACTAGTTCGCTCTTCTAGTTCAATCGATCTTTGACAATTTTGTTCAATCGCTCATATGAACATTTTTTGGATAGTATGTTTGACAATTTTTTAAAGTACTATTCATATTTTTTATTACAATTAATTAATAGTGATAACAAATGTAAAAAAAATAAATTTTATTGAAATCAATTTAATAAAAACTATATCCCTAAAAATTAAAAAAAAAATAGGAAAAACGATTTTGGTCAAAAATAATATTTTTTATGTACTTCGTTTAATATGGACTTCAATTAAATTTGTTTTACAAATGACTGACATTTACATGAAAAATAAGGAAACCGTATTACAACCCAAACAACTACAAATTTTTAAAGCAAAAGTTCCCCGAGTATGTCGTTTTTTTAAGACAATTCGGAACAAAAACCTTCCAAACCGAAACCAATTCCTAAAAGCCTGTATTATAAATAGTACAGTAAAATGTGTAAGTGTGTGTTGGAATGGTGGGAAAATCTATTTATTAATGATAGTATAAGAACATAAGAAAAAACTATATAATTTTAAATATAATGTTAAATTTTTTAAAAAATGTGAGAACTTTCTTAAAGACTTTGAAAAGGTAAGATCATGCTTCTTAATATGTTGTCAAGGTCTACATGTAATTTTTGATATTTGCAAAAAATGCTAAAAGTTATAGCCCTAGTGTATATAGTACTTTAATTCACAATGACATTATTAAAGTGTTGTTTTCGGTTTGAATGATAGTTGGTTGGTAGTGATAGAAAATGTCACTTTAGTTTTACCAAGAAAAACTTGTTATAGTATTTTAATTTTCCGGCTATTTAAGTGAAAAGTTTAAAGCTCTTTGTAAGAAGATTAAAAAAGTTTTTTGTTCTTGCAAAAGTTTATTTTTTTTTGCTTCTATTTGATAATAAGTTATTGAAATTGGAATTTTATTTTCAAGTGAAAAGTTTTTGTTGTGAGAATAAGAATGTATTTTTTTTTTATTGTAAATTCGATATCGAGTGTAATTAATGTCAAATCAATGCATTTTTTGCGTTTATGGTAAATAGGTAATATGAAAAGTTTTATAGAGTTTTATATTACAATGGGTTAGTACATTGGAAGAAGATTTTTTTTAAGAGCAAATATACAAATATATGAAAAGGCAGCATCCTTGATGCACTAAAACATCGAAAATATGAGCTTGAATCAAAATATGCACTAAAAACCAAAAAGACGCACTAAATATCAAAAAATATGCAATTAAATTTTGTGGATTTTTAAAAATCGATTTATTACTCGAGATCGTTGGTTTAAATATAAAATCCAATATAAATGTCTAGCAAATGACAACTAGATGATACGTTAAGGTCTACAAATGCTTTATGTTGTTTATTTTTAATTAAACTTTAACTTTTACAAAATATGCAGTTAAATTGAAAATATGCAAAATATGTATTAAAACATGCATTTATAACAATATATGCAGAAATATACACTTATAATAAAATATGCAAAATAAATCGATGTCATTTTATTGCAATTTCTTTGATTCGAAAAGTGCTAGGTCAAAAACGATTTTGGGCTACTGACTAAAAACAGGTATTTCCCTCAAAGTCGCTGCCGCTAATATAAATCTAATTTTGATTCATAAGTAATGTATATGGAATGCATTTCAGAACAACATTAATAAAAGGAAACATTTTGTACAGGAAAATATATTTAATTTGTTTGCACAAATGTGATATCTGTAGTTACCCTGTCAGAAAGGGATGTATCACTGGACCCGACGCAAAAGTACATATCACAGAACCAACACAAAAGAACACAGCACTTAACTAACATTTTTTCTTTTTTTTAGTTCAGTCGTAAGACTTCCATAATAGATACTTTTGAAACAGGCCCAATCATAGGTACTTTAAAACCCGTCATTTTGGCAACTACTCAGGCAAGTCGTTTAAATTGGCAACGTGATAACTACTTTAGGAACATGTCTTATTTTCACCTACCACAGGCCTTGTACGTTCAGACCCATCATATGATTGGGGTTTTTAAACTGATCACGTGATAGATACTTTAGGAACTGATTCTGTTTTCACCTACCACAGGACTAGTACTTTAGACCTTTTATATAATAGAATCCAATGAAATACGTTTCATTAAAGTCAATGTATAGGAAATCTTTGTAAAATTAATGAAAATCTTCATAAAATTTATAAATCATTCAGACAATGAAGAATTATATAATTTATGAAACAGTTTCATAAAAATTTTTAATAGTAAGAAGTTTTCTTGAAATAATAAAACTCTTCATGAACGTCTAAAAAAATGTATGAGTTTCAAAAATAATGATTCTAAAAATAGATTAAATAAATCACATTTAAAATAATGATAAAAATCAGTACTTATGGGTAACGCATTATTTTTTGTACTAAAATAATGAGAAAATTAACTAGTTATTTGTAAGTCCTTTATTATTTCTGCGAAAGAAATGCAGGGTGTAATCTGGTATCATTACTAAGAAAATACATGCTGAGAACGTAGTGAGAAAAGTAATGACATGTCATTACACTGCGTAAAATCGGATGATGTTATTATTTGGAAATCTCTGAAATTTAAAGGTCTTCAAAGTGACGTAAACCAAACAAGATTTATGAAAATAGTGATTTCCATAGTATAATAATTTGTCAAAATCGGTTGAAAATTGGCAAACTTATGGTTCTTGATCTAAATATATAATAATTCAAATTTTCAGTTTTTGTTTAACTTTTTTAACATCCACCCACAGTAGAAACGGTAATGACACTGCATTAATTTTTCACTACCAGTAATGACTTACTCTCTGCATTATTTACAAAACAAATAATAACGACTTACTAATAACCAGTTATTTTCCCCATTATTTCAAGACAACAAATAAGGCTTTATTTTTATCATTATTTAAAATAAAAATTAATGATCTAAACATTTTTTGAAAATCTATTTTTAGACTAATTATCTTTTCACTTCTAATAAGTTCATACATAACTACATATTTTAAATTTTTTGTAAGCTGGAAAGCAATGACATTTTTCGCAAACACGGCATTTATGTTTTTATCTATCAAGTATAACATGTCGAGATAGCTCAGATGGTAGAGTGGTTGACTGACATTCTGGACTCCCGTGTTCGAATACCGTGTGAGCACTTTTTATCAAAAAAAAAAAAATAAAATTAATATTTTTTAATTTACTTTTAGACTTATTTTTGTAAATACTGGTAAGCATATAGGTAACCACATATTGTTCTATTTATTGTAGAGTATTTAGTAATGATTCCCACATAAAAAATAAAGATATTTGTAATGCCAATTGTAAGTACTTGCTATTACCAAATATGTATTTATATAACCGCTTATATGGTAATGACTTTGTTTTGTTTCGAATCCTCTTTTAAAGCAAAAATATTCATAGAGCTATGATTTAAAGCAACAAACTCTGTTTTAAAAGATATTTTGTGTCGTAATATATATTTTATTTTTATAATCGGAGGGGGAGGCATATCACGCCCATCGCAGTCCTTAATCCGCGCTTGGATATCAACAAAAAACTGTTGATCTAGAGCTCGAATAATCTTGTCTATAACATCATTGTTATTTATTTAAATATTACTTTTCGCATTATTTAATTGTCAGAAGCAATTAAACATGTTAATTTATTGATAACATTATAATTCTTTTCAAATAAATCCATAAGTTCCTTAAATATGAGTAAATTTAACAAATTAATTAAATACGAACATTTAATATTTATCTTTGGATTTGAGTTTACTTAATTGTAATATGAGTACAAACAAAATATTTATAAAAAAAAAATAAAATAAACATTTATCATGGATAATTACAAGAAAAAAATACAAAAAAAATCATAAATCTGTAAGTTTATCATGATGATGTCATCAGTATATTGACTTTCTTGTTTATGTCTGTTTATTAATATGTAGTGCATATGTGTGGGTTTAATGTCTATGGCTGTGTGTGTCTGTCTGTATATTTTGACTGCTATAAGAAGCAATAGTCAAATGATTGTTAAACATAATTGTGGTTATTCTACAGTTGGGCATTCTAGTTCATAGTTCATTTGAATTTATTGAACTAGTTCATTCTTTTAGCTTATAAATTTGTTTGACAATTTTTTTTGCAATTATTTATATTGTAACATTGATCAATGGGTTATTTAACAAATATTCATAATATAAGAGAAAATTCGGAATGAACGGTTAAAAATTATTTAATTTAATTTCAATTGCTCATTTGGGATTTTAGTTTATACTGTGCATATTTGTTTAACCAACAATTGACCAATAATATAACATTATGAATAATTACAAAAAAATTGTGGAACAAACATATGAACTAAAAGAACGAACTAGTTCAAAAATTGAAAATAAACGAAATGAACTAGAATGCCCAACTCTATGTTATTCAACAATGACTTCCGGTTAATATTTATTAAATTGAAATTATTAATAAATGTTATTATTGTAAATATTAAATAATAGTTAAACAATTGTTTAAATTGCTGCATATTTATTTTTAATTTTATACATTTATATTGTTAAAGAACTTTGCTTTATATTTTATATGGAAAAATACATGTTTTTTTAATATATAAATTTATGTTCGTATAAAAGAAAATATATACGTCGTCACTTTTCAAAATTTTTTAAGTTTTGATGTTAAAAAATCTAAAATTTTTTTGAATACACATCAATGACGCTTTGTACACTTTAAATCAACCAATATGCATTAATTTAAGCAGGCGTGTATCCAGGGGAAGATAAAATGGGACATTTGCTCCCCCAAAATAAAATTTTTCAATACAAAAATGTGAAAAATATTAAAAATTTTAATTAAAAATACTCTAATTTCCCTCACAAAAAACTTTTCCTGGATTCGCTCCAGATTTAATGGGGGCCGTAAAAGTTATAGCGGTTTAAAGTTAAAAATTTTAAAAAATTCTCCAAATTACAATTAGTTATTGATAAATTCTTAAAGTTGTATCATTTATGTATAAAAACTCATTAGTGTCTACAAAACTGTGTTTAAATTTGTGTTGTATCTCTTAAATGTAAAGAGATATATGGATCCTAAAGTCTTTTTCGATACATTATGTATCAATTTTTTACAATAACAAAGTACGCAAAAATTCAAAAAATTTTCAAAAATATACACCATATTTTGCTAATAATACAAATGGTTATATCTCAATTAGTTTTGGAACAATAATGGCTTGAATGTTACATATTTATCATTTGGCATAAAAAAATTAAATTTTTTATATATCACATCAATGACGCTTTGTACACTTGAAATACTAGATATGAAAAACTTAAATCCGTTCGGGTGTATTCATATGAGCGAGGCCTGCAAAAATTATAGCGGTTTAAAGTTAAAAATTTTCAAAAAATTTTTTGAAATTACAATTGTTGGTAAATGTCAAAAGGTGTTGGAATTATGCTTTAAAGTCATTAGAGTCTAAACTTTAAGCTTTTAGCAAATTTTTCGACTAGTCAACTTTGCATTGCATGTAATTTTGAAATATAAATAAATTCTTTTTAAAGAAAATTGCGATTTACGCAAAATTTAAAGCTGCTAAATAATTTTTGGTGGCAAAATGGAATTAATCACTACCAAAGTGATGGAAAACCTTATATAGAACACTAATTTTCTCTACCAATTGTGGACTCTATTAAGTGGTGCTAAATTAGACCAATAAAATATTGAAAGCCCCATATACTCTACACCCATAGAAATAAACTTGTAAAAATAGCAAAAGAAAAGCTAATCGAAATTGCTTAAAAATTATCTTGCAGAAAAAAGGTCTAAAATGAGCAGATTTTTTTTTTTTTTATAAATATAAGTAATATCAGAATAGCAAAAATAAATCTGTTGACTTTAAAAATATTTAGTTATATTTGAGCTACATTTTAGTTAATTGAAAGAAACAAAATAATCTGCTAAAAGCGGCAAAAACATTTACTAAATATTAGTACACAAAAAAATAATTAATATTACTTATGTCAAAATAAAAGTTAAAATAAAAAGCGAATACATCGTAAACTTATTAAAGACTTGTTATAGATCCGCTGGATATTTTGCGACCAAACTTGACAGATATATAGAAATAGGCTTCATTAAGTAATTTGTGTAATTTTTTTTTTGCACCCTATTGGAAATACATATTTGCAACCAAAATTTAAAGTTGTACAGAATGTAATTAATATAATATGTGGCATGAGTGAGGTAAGTTTCTAAAAATAGAACTGTTGTGTTGTTGGAGTTGTACTTCTGAGATTATGTATGCAAGAGTTTTAATCACAACAAAACTCGACCTGACGATAGCTCAGTGGGCTAAAGCGCTCTGTCTAACGTGTAGTGCGAGTGCATGTGGCATTAGAAATCAGTTTATCTATACCAGTGGTCTTCACAAAGAGAAACACACTTAAAATGAGAGTATTACACTGAAAGAAGTGATGAGTTTTTCTTTTTGTGGTTTCTTACAAGATTTGTTTTCATTGTTATAACAATTATGAAATTATTGAATATGTTGCGTTAAAAAAATATAAATTTTAAAAATAGGTATGTACATTAGGGTTATGACTTTTTTGTTGCAAAAAATTACAGGGACAATATTGCACTGATAAAAAACAATATTGTATTGATAATAACAATAATGTACATCTGAGGTCTTCATCCATATCACTCGGAAAAAGTTTTATTTTTTGTTTTTATTAAAAATAAATATCAATAAAATTTAAAATGTTTTCATAAATCAATAGAAATGACAAAATTCAAATATACTTTAAATTAAAAATATCCCTCAAGTTGAAAATAGAAAAATGTCTTAGTGTATAAATATTGAAATAAAAAAATATTTTGGAAAATATGTTTTTTGAACAATAAAACGTTTTAAAACGTTTTTTTCTTTTTTTTATCTATTTTTTAATTTTAAAACTAATAATACAGATATTATTGTTAAATGCTGGTTGATTACTGTAAAAACCATATTTCAGTGCAATTTATTCTGATATAATATATTTTTTTAATTTTCATATTTTTGCAAGAAAAAGAGCAAAAAACAAATTTCGAAACTATTTGTGTCAATTTATTTGTTTGCAGAATGTAAATTAAGGGTTAAGTTTGAATATAAATTAATTTTAAATTAAAAACTAATTGTTCATAGAAAATAAAAAAAGTTTTTCCCACTCAACATCCCATATATTCATTAAATATTTTAATTTCAAATGCTGTAAAGAAATATATTTTTATACGAAATATAAACAAACATGCATAAATTTATGTAGCTTGTTATCAAAACTTCTCAGTGTATCAAACAAAAATAAAACATAAAAAGATCCGCTATACTCCTACTCTGTTGAAAGCTAGCTAGCTACTGAATGAAACATTTATCTCACATACATATTTATTGTTGTAATTATGGTTACCGTTCAGTACGATGCAAACAAAGAGTAGGGATTTTTTTATGAAAAATTTTGTAGCGTTGTTAATTTATTACAATTAGTTAAGTTTTTAATAGGAAAATAAAACAAAAAAAGCTTTCTGAGAGCTATAAAAGCAATATTGGTAAATACAGTACGATATTAAAAATTAAAGATATTGTAATAAACATTAACGATACAGGTAGTTTTGGTACATTTCAAGAAGCGGCTTTGTAGGATTTTTTTTACTTTGAGCAACCCTGGTTATAATATTCACGAAGAGAATAAATAAATACCCGAAAAACTTCGTCACCTGGGTGATATGGATGAAGACCACTGATCTATACCACGGTCAGTGATTGCACAGAAAATTTCATATAGACGCAATCGAACAAATAAAAACATAACAAATATTACATTATTCAAAAAAAAAAAACAGGGTCACTGACGAAGGTTCAATACCAGAAACTGTACAATGTAGTTATGATTTTTAGAAAATACATTCATTCTTCTCTACCACGCCTTTCACAAATAAAAAAAATTAATTTTGCATAAATTTGTTAACAAATCTTTATTCAAATATATATGAAATTTTAATTTTGTAAATTATACTATTTTTTATTTTTTTTGAGAAATATCGTATATTTTTACCATTTTTTTAAATTGACATATGGCAACCCTGACATTATCATTTTTATAAGTATTTTAGCAATTTAATAAAAGTCAGCCATTATTTATGTTTTGAGTCACTGCATACATTTTGGGAAATTTTAGACTTTCTAAATTTCAGATTAACAAAAACTATGCACAACTCATGAATTAATTTTTAGCGGAGAAAACGTTTTATTCACGCTTGTAGTGATTTAATTTAGTTTAAGGTATTTAAACCGCTTAATTATTCTTAAAAATTAAAAATTGTAACCGTTTAACAATACTGGGTAGGAAATGGAACACGTGGTCAATAATGAGTTTATTTTCAATTTATAACGAGCTTTCAACCTCCATATTAGCTAGGTTGATACTAGTATTTCGATCTGGTTAAAGATCTCATCAGAACCCGAAGTTTTAGAAAAGCTAGAGACTCCATAATAGGCAGAACTTTAACAGAAAACCTATTAATCAAAAAGTTTGCTCCATTCTTGTCTTCTTAGTAATCAAGCACGTGGATAGGGTCTTTTCCTAACAAGCATCATGACGTTACTAAACTTTGAAGACCAAAAATGTTCTATTTATATAAAAAATTTTTAGTGTTTACTCTGGCAAGATTACTCAAGTAATATTTTTTACAGTTATATTAGTTTTTTGTTTTTATATACATCGAGATTATTTTTATGTTTTTTTTTTCAATTTATAACGAGCTTTCAACCACCGTATATTTGCAGTTTATAATTTTTGTTTGTTTTTCATACTGTAGAATTTGAGTAGTAAAATTTTCTATTGAATTATTTTAGTTGAATATTTTATATGAACTTAAAAATATAAATAAATTTGTCCCGAAAAACTACCGAAAATCCAGGGATCCCGACAAATCCCAAGATCCCGAAATTGCAGTTTTCATTATCCTGAATCAGACGCGTTTGGCTCTCTAATCAGTACACATAGCGCGAAGTCCTTCAAGTGTGTTGAGTTTATATTAAACGAATCTCAAGTTGTAAACTGTAAATAATATACCGTTAAGAAGGAAACATTTTGAGTCTAACTCAACCTACATTTTGAGGATATTTTACCTTGAGCGTTAAATAAGTACGAGGCAATTACTTCAATACCACTGAAATTTTGCTAAAGGATTCTAGATTTATTTGTTGAGGTGAATATATTAGCCGTTGTTTTTATAGTAAAAAATTAAATAAAGTATTGCAAAATTAAGCCAGTTTCATCAATACTAAAAGTTTTTGAAAAATGTCCATATATATATAATTTTTTATGCTTTGAAATACACATTTTTTTCTCTATGTGTTTATATATTAAAAATTCATTTTTGGTTTATTATAATTGAAATTGTAGTAGGCAATCAATGTACATTTTTATGTTTATTTTTTTTTGCCAACCAATACAATTTTTTTTTATTTACCACTTATTTACCATATAATATTTTGACTACATGCATTCTCATATACAAATTTCAGTTTTATTTTTAAATATTATTTTATAAAGTTATAAAATATTTAAAATTATTTCACTACATACATATTCATATAGTATTTATTTATATATTTATGTTTGTAAATGTTCGTATTTAAATATTATTAGATTGTATAAGTACATATACACAATATTTTTATTTGAATTAATATAAATCATACGCCATGTATGACAAATTGCTAGGAAATCCATATTTATTTTAATTTTATAATAAATAATATTCAAACACAAATACATACATACGACATGAGTAAGTATTTTAAATATAATAGGATTTATGTTGTTAAATTTTTAATGAATTATATTTAAACATTAAATCAAACAAGTTAATATTGTGTACATATATACATACCACAAATATTTATGTATATTAATGAATATGAATAAATACACTGCGTTGCAAAACTATAATTACACATAAATTTCACTTAAAAAAAAAACCGGCATAAATGTTGAACCAATGGAAAATAAATAATATATAACAAAACAAGAATTCATTTTATTTTTTTATTTTACTATTAAAACATGAATAACAAAATCAATTAGTGTTTCATAACTATAAATATACTTAACTTTATATATCAAAATTAAAAAAAAAAAAAAATAAGCAAAATATTTTAAAGCAAGCATTTTAATAATGCGTGAATCAACTCAAAAATTCGATTATTCGAGATTTATTTGAAGCTCTTCCAATATAAATCTCCACGCATCAATAACAGCTTCTTTTAGACGAAAAACACTTTCATATTGACTAGTTTCTGCGTAAATTCGACGGGTTAATGCTGCCTAAATATTCTCAATGGGGTTTTGACCCGGAGAACATGCGGGCCATTTCAATACTCTTACACTTCTGCTTAAAAAATATGTAGTTGTTTGGGTTGTAATACAGTTTCTTTATTTTTAATGTAAATGCCAGTCATTTGTAGAACAAATTAAATTTTTTACTAACCTTGTAGTTCGTTTAAAAAAACAATATGAGTTGTTGACTGTTTTATGATTTTACATTCATTTTTTACAGTTGTTTTTTTGTTAATTAAAAAAATAAAAAAAAAATAAATGTTTGTTTATTTTTTACTACCATGTGGCTCATTTTTACTACAATTTTTAGTCATTTTTTGAACATTAAAAAACAAATGACAATGTTAGTTGAATTTACTGTAATGTAAGTCGTCCTTTCTTTAAATGAAATTTCATTTCTTTTCGACTACATTTGCAGTGGTCTTTACCTACATAGTATTCAAAGTGTATATTTCTGACAACTTACATGTACTCATCCATTGTGTTGTTGAAAAATTAATTCTTCTTCATTTCAATTTTCAATAAATGGCACCAGAAGAATACATTCTGGTTCTTGGAAATGGCAAATCAATAATGCTATCGAAACCAAACCATCAAGGATCCGACTCCGAAATTTCTTTTTGATATATATCGTGGATTCTTACGTAGTTCTCTCCATCTGGACCCTGAAGATTGAACTTTTTCTCATCAGAAAAAATCACCTACACTCACATAACAAATTCGGTTGCCTCAAACGAATTTATTCAACCGAATTTTTTATTTTTTTTTTTTTATTTTATTAATTAAGAATCATATAATTACAAATTATATACTATTACCCTAACCGAGCACTAGCTACTATGGCCTTCGACGCGTTGTAGCGAAAACAGACCAGTGCCTCTGGTGGAAATCGAACCCACGACACCCGTACAGAAAAGCCAGCACGCTACCAACTAGCCTCGGTAGGTTGAATAGTGTGCGCCCCGGTGGGCGCACACTATTCAACAGAATTGATTCGTTTGCTGGAACCTCGCAAATTCGGTGGTCACAGCTGAATTCGGTTGTTGAAAGCGAACTAGGGGTTTTTATATCGGAATTAGGTTGGGTCAATCGAATCAATTCGATTTGAATAAATTTTATGATTTTTATGAGAGAAAATAAATTTTTGTTTAAAAAATCCAACTCACAACAGCGATTACTGACCTATCTTTCTCCAGTTGGTTTGTAGATTACTTTTAACCAATTAAAGAAGACCAGTTTTGTGGCTGGGTAAGAACCTTGGCGCAGACATCAGATTTTGGGGACTAATTCTCTAGGAATCCGTTAAGAGCCTACTTATGGTTTATTTGGACACACCTACCTTACATTCCTTTATTATCTGATTGAGACTCTTCATTGTGTTGCTGGCACAGTTGATTATTTTACGTCAGACCAATTCAGAATGCTTTTTCCGGGCTTCCAGTTTTATTTTTACCATAAGCACTTGGAATATTAGCAACATTTGTGATAACCACATGTGAATGGTTTATTTTTCTATCAATTTTCTTAAAACCTAAGCCACTTTTTATATAGACTGAAATTTGGCATTTTTAAATCGCTTAGATATAAACCACGAGGCTTTTTTTTTGCAAAACTTACAAAAATTACACAAAAATAAAAATAATTTTTAAATTTTTCTTTATTTGCTATTCTTTTTTGTTTACCGATATAAGTAATAAGTAATTATAGTTATAAAACACTAACAAAATATTATGACACAATTTTTCTCTTAAATCAATTAAGTAATCTCTTAAATTTTGCACAATAAGAGATCAGTTATCACACGCTTAAAAACAGTAATAAGTTTTAAATATTTTTTTTTTGTAATATTACCAAAAATTGCTAAAATCATATGTAATTATAGTTGTGCAACGCACTGTATTAATCATATGTTCGATACTACATACATATTTACAAATGAGTGTGTGTACCACGCAAATATTAATACAAATCCTTAGAGTATGTTAAATGTTTGCATTTATTATAAAGTTTTTAAAATATTTATTATAAAGTTTGTTTTAGCATTTGCAATTTATTTCTTTAGAAATAAGTGTTTACCGAAAAAATTAAAACTATTATTCTAGTTTGAAATTTAGAACTAGACATGATTTATTTTAATAAATATACAACTTAATATTTAGTTATGTCTATAACTTATTGCACTACCAACTGCAAAACTTATTTATTTTAACTTTTATATAAATTTGAACTGTTATAAATATTCTGAACTCTTAGTTATCTTATAACTCGAAAAATATTTTTTGTTAGTTGAAATACGTTTGAGTTATGTTAATTATGAATTATATTAGTTTTCAACTAATTAACAATAATACATTTTCCATCGAAGCGATTTTTTTACATTCATGATTTTAAATCCACAGTGCACAGTAGTAAAATACAGTCATATCTCTTAGTTTATTAATTTATTTCTTATCTGTTACCTTGATTTGGGTGCAATAAATACAGGGGTTGACCAAGTTAGTATGGACCTGACAAGTTAGTATGGACCTGTCATAAAGGATATTGAAGATGATCTTAAATGTTTTATAATTTGTCTGATATTTGGGCAAACTATTTAAAAATATTTTAGTACAGTGTTATAAAGGGTCCGCCATCTAACGTTTTTTTTCAACTAGTGCTTATTTCGTGAATGGTAACACTTAGCTCATGTCTGATTTAACAGATAATTAGTTTTATCCTTGCGCTGAACGAATATGGTTGTGAATACGCTTGAACAACGCTGGGAAATATTGCGACATTACTTTGAAAATCATGGTAATGTTGCAGAATGTGTGCGAAAATTGCGTACGGATTTTGGAAGAAGAGAAGCACCGTCAGCTCCGTATGTTCGTTATCTTGTGAAAACAGTAACAGAAACTGGCATCCTCATCGATAAACCAAAGCGTGAAGAGCCAAAAACAGTGCGTACACCCGAAAATATTGCTGTTGTGGCAGAAAGTGTGCGTGAAGCGCCATCAACATCAATTCACCGTCGTTCTCAACAATTGAACATTTCGGAGACATCATTGAGACGAATTTTGCATAAAGATCTTGGTATGACGCCATACAAAGTCCAATTGGTTCAGGAGTTGAAGCCAACTGACCATCCAATGCGTTTTCGCTTCGCTAAGTGGGCCTGCGATCGACTATCGCATTATCAGCCGCAGAGCTGATGTCGTTTGGCCACCTCGGAGCTGCGAGTTGACAACCGTTGGACTATTATTTGTGGGGTGCCGTCAAAGATAAGTGTTACGCCAACAAGCCAGAGACAATTGACGCTTTAAAGGACAATATTCGTGAAGCCATTGGTGAAATACAGCTGCACACAATCGATAATGTGCTTAAAAATTGGACCGATCGTGTAGGCTACTGCATGGCCAGCCGAGGCAGACATTTGAATGAAATTATTTTCTATTATTAACCGGAAGGATTGTACTTTCAAATAAAAAAAGAAATTTGAGAAAATATTCAGTAGTTTTTTTTTATAGCATTTTCAAAAAAAAAAAGAAGTTATTTGGCGGACCCTTTATATTATACTCAGAAGTGACAACACTAACAAGACAAATATTCTATTTTTAGATTTTTTGTTTAATATTGCTTAATGCTTGATATCAAAAATGATCAATTTTGGTCTATGTATTCAGAAGTTATGAGTAATAATTTGAACTTTTTTAGATTTTCATATATTTTCGGTAAAACTTTTATTATTTGGACCTAGTTTGGTATAAGTTGTTGGTGATAAAAATAATAAGTCGATTTAGGGTGAAATTTGCGCGCTGAGTCTGAAAAAGAAATTAAAATTTGTGTAGAGTTGCCACTTTTTTTTGTGCCAACCCTACACAAAAGTAAGTTGCATTTTTGAGCTAATCGTATGATTTCCACCTTAGAAAAGATTATTAATATGGTTAATGAGATAGTCTTAAAAAATAAAAGATTTTCAGAAATCGTATTAAAACCAAATATGGGACATACCACGATAGATCAGTCAAAATCTGACTGGTATTCCGATTTAATTTATGTTTAGCACGCACAAACTCTATGGAGCCACTTACAATTTGCGGTTTTTATTTTCTCAAAAGTTAGAACAAAACGATGGTTTTTATACCGATTTTCTTGTTTTAAAAAATACAAAATATGCTAAAAGTTTGTAAGTTGGAGCATTCGTAGTTTCTTTAATATATATAGGATCATTACCATTTAAAATGCATTGGAATGCTATACTCCTTTCATTTTATACTGCTCTAGTTTTGAATTTCGTATAAAGCGTCAAAAAGAAATGCATTTTTATACAATTTATTATTGAGATGCATTTTTCTAAAATTTGGGCACCCTCGATTGTAAAAGACAATGCATATTTGCAAAAATATGTTACCCTTTCACTTTCGAGTTCCGTGGTTTTACTCTTTCTGATTAAATTTTTTAAAAAAGTTCATAATATTTTTACATATAAAAACGACAATTTGTTTTTGTTTTTTATTTTTCAGATTTATTACGATTAAATTTTGAAATGAAGTGTTAAGGCACGACTTAAAAACTATATATTTAATATTTAAGATTTTTGTAGCACATGAATATTAAAATAATTTGCTAAAATATTCTGTTTTAAAAAACTAAATTTTAAATTTTTAACCCTTCCAAGCCCATGTTTGCTACTGAATATCATATTTTTATAGAGAGAAACACTCAATTGGAAGGGTTAAAAATTAAATGTATAAAATATAATATTTCAGTTAATTCGTTTATATTTCAGGTACAGAAAATATCTTAAATATTAAATGTATAGTTTTTTTAAAAAAATACATTTTTAGTTTTGAAAAATAAAAAAAATATATATCAAATTGTTGGCTTTTCTATGGGACATGCAAACTGTTTTTCAATAATTCTTTAACAATTGATAAATCCCGGGACCCAAAAACAACGTAATTGTTGATTTATAGTAAAAGTTCCATATTTTGCAAATATGCATTATATTTTCAAATCGAGGGTGGTCAAGCTTGTGTAAAGTGCATTTGGAAAACAAATTGCCTGCAAAATACATATCTTTTAGGCACTGCGAAAAAATTAATTCCACAAAAAAATTGGCAAGTGTATCATTCCAATGCAATTTAACTGGCGATGATTTGAGGAATATTACAGAAAATACGAATATTCAAACTTACACACTTTTTGCATATTTCTCATTTTTCAATAAAACTAAATCGGTCATAAAACAGTGCATTTTGCGAGATAGAGTTTCTAAATGCAAAATTTAATTTAAATCGGAAAACCGGAGGCCAAAAAATTACCTTTTTTGGCAGGTCTTCGGCCGATATATTTTCACATTTGCACATATATCGTCTTAGTACATGTACCGATTTTAATGAAATTTTCTTACCAAAAATACGGAATGTATGAAGTAAATTTCATCACTATTTTTGCAATACATAAAGGCATAATAAATTCAGCAAAAATTTTGCTGAATTTATGATTTTTTTTTTTCACCGATATTAGAAATTTTTCTGCAAGAATACTCCCAGCTAAAATATTGCTGACTCTGCTGCTGATTCTTTTTATTTGGAATACAAGGTTCGTTTGGCATAAAAATTTTTATAAAAATCCAATTTTTTTTTTTTTTTACTTTAGGCCACATTTCACCATTGTGCAGTTTGGTGTTTTATAAATATTTTTGAGAGAATTCAGTCCTTTCTATTTTTGTTAAAATTTTGATTTTGATTTTTATTGAAAATTCAAATTTAAATTTAATAAAAAATAATTTTAAACTTTTTTTTTAAACTTAATCTGGTGTTTTTTTTATAACTTTTTTCTTTCAACTTTTCACCTTCTATTGTTTCTTCTAGCATAGTTGTATTCTAATGCTGTAATATTTTAGCGGAGTCGCATTTTGGTATACGAATACGATCTTTTTTTCAAAATTTAACCAATTTTTTCCCCGAGTGCAAATATATAAAACAATTAACTTAAAATATATAACTAAAAATTTGGTATAAACGTTCTCAATCACGAAAATCTATATAAACGGGATTTTTGGATACTTCTACAGGAAGGGGCAAACAATTAAAACGTTTCCCCCTTGACGGCCTGGCCACACCACTTAAACAAGAAATTTAAAGTCTCCCACTTGCAGGCATGGCTAAAACGCTCAGGCGAGAAACTGCAAATTTGCTATGTTGGTTCGTAATACCGCATAGACATCCGCTTAAACGGAAGTTTTTGAAATTTCTTCGGGGATGGTCATGGAGGGGAAGTATTTCCCTTGACGGCTTGTCAAAACCCCTTTGGATAGAAATTTAAAGTTTTGAATTTGTTAATTTGAATATTGCGATACCCCCTGATATGATGCTTTCTGGAATTTTGGCCAGGAACGTGGTAAAGGAAAGTTTCGTCCTTGTTTCCCTTTACAAGCCACTTGGGCTTGAAAATTTGAATATGTTTTACTTCGAATAAAACCTCACTCGAATAACACGTCACATGATACTTATTGAAATGTTGGCCAATGGAATGTTGTCTCCCCTTTGAAGTATGGTGTTTGTGTTCTTACTCTCCAGTATTTAGATGTAAGTTTTGAAAATTCCTACAGAAGGAAGAAAAGGGGAGACTCTTGACAGCCTGCTTATGCCGAAAAAATTTGTACTTTCTTAACAAATGAACAGTTGATGAACAGTTTATCCACATAATGATTTTTTTATTCAATGAACAATTTCCTAATGAAAACATTGAAACAAAAATATGAAGTTTTATTGCATTAACAAAATTTGTATATTTATTTAAAAATGTGTCCACTGTAGTGTGCAAGGGTACACAAGGGTTAAAAGGAAAAAGTCACATCTTTATGGGCATGACCAAAGCGCTGAATTTAGAAAATTTTATTTTAGTTATATATTTCCAGATCCACTGAAAATTTATACTCCAATTAAAAACGTGGTTTAGACGGGGTTTAAAAAAGGAAAAATATTACATCTCAATCAACCAGCTAAAACCGATGAAGCTAGCAGAGTTTAAGTTGAAACATAGGCATTCGCTAAGACTGGGGTTTAAAATAGTATCACGGGAAAAAAGGATAGTCTCCCGTCTAATGCCAGTGCAACTCCTTTATTCGATGGGCAAGCTCCTTCATTTTTTTTTAATATTTTTATACGATATAAAGAAAACAAAAAAAAAACTTGTATGAAATGATAATTGAAAAAATTATATGGAGGCATCTAAAATAATTTGAGAAAAATTATAGCGATCTTTTTAAAAATTATGATTTTTGCTACTTAAAATATCTTCAAATCGGGTCTGCTAATTTTTTTTTTTTTGTCTTTTAACAAACTTTGTTTGTTAAAGTTTAATATAAAATTTTCTGGCAAGAAATCCAATATATTACACTGTGTGTAATTTTTTAAGTCATGGCAAAATAACCATATACGGACACCACTAAGTGATAAAAGACTAAAAAAAAAGACCAGTGTCTCCCAATTTTTCCCAAAGTCATACCCTCTTTTGTTTATGGGCCGCCAAAGATTTGGGGCCTCGGTATCATTTTCGCAAAAAAGTGATCATTTTCTCAGGTTCATATCTTGCAAACCGTTTCGATTTACTCTCTATGGAAAAGTTGTAGCTCTTGTCATGAAGAACAAAAATTGTCATAAAGAATTATAAAATCAAAAAAACTTCACCTTCCAGATCAAAATCGCAAAAAACTTAAAAAAATTCGATTTTTTTACCTTTTTCCCCGTGTTGAGGTCCATAGGTAGCAAACCGTTCAAAATTAAGGAAACAATCAACTACAAAAATTTACCTAAGATCTCAATAAACAAATTTCTAGAACATATAAACTTCCTAGAGATGATTCTTAACACTGTTTAGGTAGCGCGCAAAAGTAAAAAATTTTTTAATTTCATTTTTTTTTCCTTTTTTCTCCTGTTCAGGTGCATAGGTAGCAAACCCAATTCCCAGGAAGTTTATATGTTCTAGAAATTTGTTTATTGAGACCTTAGGTAAATTTTTGTAGTTGATTGTTTCCTTGAATTTTGAACGGTTTGCTACCTATGGACCTGAACACGGGAAAAAAGGTTAAAAAATCAAATTTTTTTAAGTTTTTTGCGATTTTGATCTGGAAGGTGAAGTTTTTTTGATTTTATATGTTCGCAATTTTTGTTCTTTATGACAAGAGCTACAACTTTGCCATAGAGAGTAAATCGAAATTCTGAACGGTTTGCAAGATATGAGCCTGCGAAAATTATCACTTTTTTGCGAAAATGATACCGAGGCCCCAAATCTTTGGCGGCCCATAAACAAAAGAGGATATGACTTTGGTGAAAAATTGGGAGACACGGGTCTTTTTTTTTAGTCTTTTATCACGTAGTGGTGTCCGTATATGGTTATTTTTTTTCATGTTGCACTGTGTTATTTAACTTAAACTCAAGTTCTAGTGTAAAATATTGGCTTTATTATTTCTAACTATATATATTTGATTTTTAGGGAGTTTGAAAACTTTAGGCAACAGGAAGTAGACATTTATTTTGCAAAACCAGTTCCAAATCTATTTTTTTAAATACCTTTAAAACATAAACTCTATTATATTTTTGAAAAGTACCTTTACACTACAATATCTTGCCAAGTACTCTTTTACTAAGATATATATTGTGAATACCCCTATTCAATTTTCAAAACTTCTGCAATTGTCTGATTTTAAAATCATTATCCATTATGTTTTCATTGAATCATTGTTAATTAAAATCAAATTTAAATAAATAATTCGTACAAAGTCAAACATAATAAAAATTATTTACTTTTAAAATCCATGTTAATAAAATCAACATTTAAATTGTTTGACAATTTAAGCATTAATATTTGACACTTTTTGTAACATAAAATGTATTTAACAAATAAGAAGGGAAGGACAATTTGTTTAATACACAAGCACTTTTTAAAAGCTTTTGTTGTTGGTATTTGAAAATTCAGAGACATTCAAAAGTATCATCTAAAATCAATTTGTGAAATAATAAAATAAACTAAATGTCAATTGACATTGTCAATTTAATACAACAATCTATGTTCTATGTACAATATTAAGTACATATAAATGAAAATTGGTATATCAAACATTGAGACAGAGAATTGAAAAGGGGCAAAACATTTGCAAAAATAAGTTTAGAATTTCAAGAAAAATGTGCACACAATTAAAGTTCTCGAAATCTAAAAATGATAAAAGTTTTAAAAGTTTTATTAGTTTTTTGTTTTTACATACATCGAGATTATTTTTATGCTATTTTCAATTTATAAAGAGCTTTCAACCTCCGTATATTTACAAAAATAAAGCAAATCAAATATATTAGCTAGGTTGATACTAGTAATTCGATCTGGCTAAAGATCTCATCAGCCTCCATAATAGGCAGAGATTTAACAAAAAACATATTAATCATCAAGTTTCAAATTGGTATGAAAACTTGTTTTTCCGCAAGTATTTTCGTTAAAAACGAAAAACTTAATTTATGGTTTTTAATTGAAATAATTTCGCAGAAAACAGTTTTTTTTTTTTTTTTTACTGAGATACTTCCAATGGCAATTTCGAGAACTTCGAAAAAAACAATCTTTAAAATCTTTATATACCCTTTAAAATATTTCGTTTTAGGATTCATGTAACTGCAAATGCTTTTTGCTCTATTAAGTTTTTGGCCCATAGTGTTTTTTTTTCATACGTTTTGATTATTTTTGTGTATGTGCATGTGTATTAATGTTAGAAAATAAAAGCTCTTAAAAACATCACCAACATTAAGGCACTTGTGACAACAACAAGGACAAAAAAAAAGCCAATACAACAGAAAACAAGTACCAATACCCGTACAAACACACACATATATACACTTACCATACTTATACATAGTATGGCATTGTGCGGTGACCATGTCAAGTGCAGGTTTCCAACTGGTTTCACTATTTTATATTGTATAGAATAGGTACCATTATACATACAAATAAAAAAAAGAAAATAACGGTCTACTGGTCGCATTTAACACCGTTGATATTCTAAGTATTATTTACTTATACATTTACAAAAACATATACACACACACATACATACATACACAAATATAATGACAAGTTTTAAACGTTTATAGCAGTATCAAAAACTAAAAAGTAACCATAAAAATCAAGATAAGTTATTGGATTTGGTAGCCTTTGTAGCCCGGAAACACTGCAGGGGAATGAAAGAATGAATGGATGGCTGAATGAATGAATGAAGGAACGAACAAACAAACATACACATGAACAAATACATATATATATATATAAATATATGAATGAACATGAACACTCTGTGGACTTTAACTACTGGTGATAGGCTGTCGCCAGTTTTTGTACTAGATTAATTGCTTTTTTGGCATTTATTTTTATCATCCTCAAATTATAAGGAGGGGTACAGAGAGACTGAGTGAGTGAGAGTGCTATTGGATTTTTAATATTATAATAGTAGGGTACGCCACTCATATTCATTTAAATTGTTAAATTTGTGTGCAAGTACGTACTATTAAATTTTAAACATTTTCGTCGTGTTTTTTTTTTTTTTTTTTTTCTAGTGTGCACTTTGAAACCAGAGTTGGCTTCAGTTGGTTTTCTTTCATTTTGTTCTGTTATTTCCGTTTCCTTTTTACGAATAATGGTAAATTATAATTTTTAGTAACAGAGAGTGCTTTAAGCCATAAGTATAACAGATTAAATTGTGTTGAGTATTATGTATTAAGCTAAGGGCGGCTACTCAGTAGTAACAGTACTTTACTATGCGGATATTTTGTGGTAGAGGTTAAATACTTGAAGTTTTATTGTTAATTCTATTATTGCAAACAACGTTATGAAAGGTTGAGGTTTATGTTATTTTTTTTTTATTTATTTTTTTTTTAACGAACATAAAGGATCTCTTAAGAAATCCTTTAGTTTTTGGTAGGACTTTGAACAAACAATAAGCAGATTAACGCAATTGTAGTTCTTGTTGTAGTGACTTGTAGACATTTATAATAAAAAATTGGTTTTAAATATTATTTAATTTAATTTAATTTATAAATGTAAATGTATTACAATGTTTTGCGTAAAAATACAATATTAGGGAAAAACGCAAAATGATTTTTAAAGTAAATACTTGAACAAATTCTTTAACTCTTTACAGCGTGACTTTTAAAGTCTGCGTATTTTAAGATCAAACTTTGTTAAAATATAAATTTATCAGTTACAAGTTTGAGCACAAAATAAAATTTTTTCCCAATTACAAACTTTTGTAGTTTTAAAGTTATTGACAAATTGGTTTAATATCGTCCAGCTAGCTCTGTCGGTAAGCAACTTTAAATTTGGCATGTAGGTTCCGCCTACGGCATAGGAGCCAACTAATACGGACTTTTTGGAAATTTTATACGGCGGTGGGGCAGATAGGGGAAAATTCTCCTTTTTGAAGGCCTGCCCACAACAGTTTGTCTAGAAAGTTGAAATTTTCAATAAGTGTTCCCTAGGTTATGAGCTAACTCACTGATGTGTCACTTTTTGGGTATTTTGCCCACGAACGTGGTAAAATATGGATTAAAAGGTGAAAAAACTTGAAATTTGGTATGTGGATTTCTAATCAGGAGTAGTAAGGAGAGTGTCAAAAACGGTAGAAGTCTCCTGCTTGGCGGTCTGTCAGTACCACTAAAGCAATTAATTTGAAATTTGGCACGTACAGTCGGGATTTTTGGAAATTCGTGCGGAAGGGCCAAAAAGTAGAGAGTTTCCCCCATGGCGGCCTGGCCAAACCACTAAAGCAAAAAACTTGATACATCTGTATTGAAGGAATTTTTGAAATTTCGAGCGGAAAAGAATAAAAAGGGGAAAGTATACCCAATGACTTCCTGTCTAAAACCACTGAAAATGAAAAAGAAAAAAAATATCCTAATAAAGAAATATAGAGTATGTCCTCGAACTTGAATAATTTTCATTTTAAGTGCACAATTAAAGGTCGAAAAAAACAAAAAACATAATTTTAATTTTTAATAAAAATTATATCAAACTTGTTTATGCATTATTTTACAATGTGGTAAAAATATGGGTTTAAATGGGCAAAACCCTGCACGGGCAGGCCAAACCTCTAAATCGATTAACAGGAGATTTGGTATCTGGTTTCATAATCACGAGTATAAAATGGGCAAAACTCTGCACGGCCAGGCCAAACCTCTAAATCGATTAACAGGAGATTTATTATCTGGTTTTATAATCACGAGTATACATCCGTATTTAGGGGATTTTTGAAAATTCTTTCAAGATGGGCCTAAAAAATTATATATATATATATGTGTTCCCTCGAATTTGACCTGACTAATTTATAGGAAAGTTATTGATTAAAATAGTCCAAAGTCGCCCCCTTGACGGCCAGGTCAAACATTAATACCATGTGAAGTGCTGCACAAACCCCTATACCATAAAATTATAAGTTAAAAACTTATATTCATTGGATAACTTAAAAGCTTACATTCCTTGTCCTAAATCACTGTTAAGATAATTTTGGTATTTTCACCAGGAACATTATAAAACTGGGCGAAAAGATCCCCTTTACTGGTTGGCAAAATCGCCGAAGGTGGGAACTTTAAATTTGATAATATTGTTCTTCCATTCCATTGTTCGGGATTTTTGAAAATTCCTGCCGGGAACGGCATGCCTATATCATTTTAGTTAGAAACCTTAAATTTGAAATATTTGTTTACTCTTGTATGGGGTAATTCACTGATAAGATATATTTTTGAACTTTACAAAAGAACAGTGTAAAATAAAGATTCATTTGGGGAAAGTATCCCCTAGAACGGCCTGCCAAAACCGATCTCCCGAGGAGATGTAATTTTTAAAAACTCCAACAGCAACGCAGTTTAAAAAGCTTAAAAGTCTTCGGCTTAAGCACAACTGCCAAACCGTTGGGTAGAGGATATTTTAGTTTGGTGTAGGCATACAATAAACTGGGATTTAAGAATATTTTTACTGGATGGACAAACAATTCTGCGCAACTCCTTTGGACTAAATGTCTAAAATTTAAAATATGTGTTTCTTAGGGTATGGGATAATACACTGAACATAATTTTAGGATTTTTATAAATCTAGGAATAAGCAGGGTGTAAAGTAAATAAGTTTCCCCTTTTATCATCTATGCGAGGCCCTCAAGGTAGAAATCTGAAATTTAAAACTTAAATGTCATCAAAAAAGTGCAAATATTTTTTTATTATCAACCTTGGATAACAATTTTCTACTTTCTGAACTTGTAGTTAAGATATTATGTAATATGTTATGATTTTCAAATCACTGAATTATCGTTACAAAGTAAAAATATTGGCTTAAAGACAAAATATTGTGTCCAAAATAGTTTCCAATTTCCAAAATTAAATTTTGATTAAATATTTGTTAACATTTAGAACTTTTTGTTTTAAATTTACACAGTATTAAACAATTTAAAAATGAAGTTGAACATTTCAAATGGACTTAATCTTCGTGTATAAAAGTAATTTGCTCTATAAACATTTAAAAGCTGTTTTGTTTTTGTGTGCACATGTGTGTGTGTGTGTATATATTTAACTTTAATATTTGTCACACTTTGCCATAACAACACATACACATTTAAAACCTATTTTTATAGCAGTTAATCTTGTAAATCCGTGGTGACAGAAAAAAGAACAGAAATGTTGTTTGTTTTATATTTCAAACTCTTAACTCTACTCATCCTTCTTTATGCTTCCTGGCATCAACACTCATCTCCTCCTGATTTCTGCGTACAAGCATGAGTGCGTGAATTTTTGTATCTATCTGTGTGTGTGTGTGTATGAATCTATATTGTGCTCTATGCTATACTATTTACTATAGTAGTTGTTGTGTGGCATGATATTTTAGGATTTATACCAACCACATCGACTTTTTGATTATAATTTTATTTTTTTGTTCAACGATATTTTGTTGAAAAGTTTAAAGTTAAAATCCCTTAGATAATTGCCATGGCTGTATTTTGTGTACAAAAAAAATATATTCATATAAATATTACAGATGATTATTTGTATAACATTTGTTTGTTACAAGAAACTTGTTGTTACTACACTGAAGAAAAAAACTTAATTTTAGATAAATCCATAGGATGTTAAATCGCAACTTAATTTAACAAAATAAAATGTTACCTTACGCTCACTTAACTGACATGATTGTGACCGCCGATGGTTGCATGTACTAAAATTAAGCAGTTAGTCCACTTTTTAGTATATTAAATTTTTAGTGTAAACACAGCAGGAGACATACATAGGGCAAAATGGGCAAACATTTAAAACCAATGAAAATTTATTTAAGGTACACTCAAAAAGTCTATGAATCCAGCAACATTTTTGCTGGGAGGATCTTCGCAGAAATGTTGCTAATACCAGCAAAAAAAAATTGTAAATTCTGCAAAAATTTTCGAGAATTTAAGAAATTGTTTGCTGATTTTTTACAAGGATCCTCGCATTAAAAATGTTGCTGACTTTACAGACTATTTTTTTTTTTATTTGAGTATACAACCAAATTTGACAGATTAACTTTGATGTCTAAACGCAACGTAAGTTTTTATGGTATGGGCCTTTGCCAAAAATCAAAAAAATAAGTGCTTAAAAATTAACTCTCAAAATTAGTTTACCCATTAAGGACACGCCATAGATCCGCTGGATAATTTTTAAGCAAATTATGCTTTATTAACAAACCTGTGTAATTTATGTATTTATGTAATTTATATATTAGAGTATCTTTTAGTGAAAATATTGGCAATGTGTGAGTGACAGGGAATCGTACGGATCCGTAGATTTTCCCATATACTCGTAATAACGCAGTAAAAAGTATTTGATACTTGAAGGTATAGATAAACAAATAATTATAAAAAAATATTGTTTATAGAAAGGAAACCCGTGTTATAAAGGTGATATGCCGATTTAGTTGGAAACATAGGCGAAAAATTTTTGAATGAGAAAAATTTATTATGCTGTATGTATTTCTTATGTAAAATTGAAAGATCGGATCAGGAACTTTGCGAACTGGTAACAACTTTAATGTCCAAAAAAGGTATTCCATTTTCTTTTTTAATGCGAAAAAGTAAATATTTTCTTCAAACAAAGAAAAAAAAAAAATTTAATTTTATCGCCCATTATTGCCATATTACAATTTTGAAAAATTGTCGGCAAACACAAATATTTTTTAAAAATTTCAAAAATTCGTGAAAATCAGTTAGACAAAATTGTGTATTATACTTTGTAAAATCGATGAGTGGTATAAAATGGGTTAATATAGAATGTTGTTGGTTGAAAAAGCGTTAGTAGTTCTGCAGTGCTGCTATAATCTTGTCTTTGTTGCTAGAAGGCTTAAATTGCACACTGAGAGAACTACCTGCATGATAATAATGCATTTTTGCATAGAAACAATGAAGTTACACCGGATACTTTTCATTAAGCTAATGCAATTAAAATTAATAAAACTTTCATTCGCTTAATGATGAATTTTTATTAATTTCTCGCTCTACTTCGTGTAATTTGTAAATAAATGTTTCATTATTTTCGTAAATAAATGTTTCATTAAAATTATTGAAACTTTCGTTCGCTTAATGATGAATTAATTTTACGCAATATTTCGTGCACTTTGTACATAAATGTTTCATTATTTTCATCCACTAAAATTCTTTCTGTGTGTTTTTTTTTTTATATTAAATTTTGAAACATACAATTTTAAAATCGATATGAATCAGTTTCTCACACTTAACATCGATGCGAAAAAACCGATTGGCAGCACTTTTAGTATACAGTGAAGCACGATTAAAACGAAATCGTAGGGACCGGAACATTTTATTTGTTATAAGCAAAGTTTGCTGTAAATGTTCTAAACATTTAAAAAAAAAACTTATAAAGATTTTTGTCTTAAATTCTCTTAATTTTTAAATTTTTGTTTGTAATATTTAAAACAATTTTTAAGTATTTGAACAGAAAAATCGTTGTTGATAGTGTATTCCACTGTATTTTTGAATACAAATTGACAACTTATCGAAGTTGACAAAATTAAAAGAGTTAACACTTAACATGCTTAATATCAAATTTTTATGGGTTTTCATAACGCGTATAGGAAAAAAACAAGGATAATTTTCAAGCAATTTTCATCACTTTTTGAGTTTAACATTTTATGATGGCGGTATGGCGTGTTAAAGTAATTTGACAGTTGTTAATGTCATTGTTTGATACGCCTAAAACATTTTTCGATTGTGTTTTATTTTTATCGTCATGTATTTTAAAAGTATGAACAATTTGGTATTTTTTTTTTTCATTCTTCAAACATTTTTGTTGTCTGTGTACAGGTATGGAAATATATGTATGGTACAAGTGTTTATTTTGCATATTTTGTATCCAATTATAGGGAACTGGGACCTTTTATATAAAATAGTTTCTTTAGTAAGATAAAAATATTTTTAACATTCTATAGTTTTTGTGTTTAATGGAGGAAAGTAAAAAAAAAAATAAATCTATATGAAATAATTATGTGGTACAAACTGGCATAAAGTTAAAACTAACTTAAAATTTCGAAACACTTAGACAACTTATAGAAAAGAGGTGATGGCTACGAGTCATAGCCTGTTGTATGGCTGTGGGTTTGAAACTCACTAGGACAAAAAGTAAAAAGTTTTTCATATAGAGCTTTTCTGAATCGTCGGGTTCTGATGAGATCTTTAGCCAGATCGAAAAACTAGTATCAACCTAGCTTATATGTTCGACTTGCTTAATTTTTTGTTAATATACGAATGTTGAAAGCTCGTTATAAATTAAAAATAACAATAGAACATTTTGTAGAGTTTTTAAAAATTCTCATTTAGTTTATATTTGTTATTACTGATATGTTCATAGTTTGCAAATAATAATTAGAAAATTGGATTGTCATCCAATGCATAAAATTTGACTATACATTTTAAATAGGTAGTAGGAAATACACATTTTTATTGTAATTAAAAAAAATATAAAAATAATATTAAAATACCGCAAAAATAACTGTTAAAAAAGTAGTTTTTACAACTTATGTAGTCGTTTTATGTTCATTGTTTTTATTGTGTTGTTTCTCGTTTTTATGGTTCGTACATTTATTTAAGGTCAGTTATTTTTGACCACTTCAAATATCAATAGTTGAAAATGACTACATGGTTAGTAATTTTGACAAAAGAGTCACCGTCATTTCTACCTTATTAATTTCCTGAGTGTAGTGTTTCTTTTATAAAATGCATTGATATTTTCACGATACTCGGTACTAAATATACAAATTTAAAAATGGGCAAGTTTAATTCTTTATGTATAGAAAAAAACTTTTTCGAACAATTATTATTTTTTAGTAGTAAAATATTTGTTTAAAATTATGTTTATTACGATCTACATAGAAATACGATTAAATTAGACTTTTTTGGCACAGAATTTGTGTATTTTTTTAACAACCTGCTGTTCAAGTTCAAGTTTTATAAGTCTATATCAATGAAGGGTATCCTATAAAAAGAAAAACCAATTGAAAAATTTTCTATGGAATCTTTAATATATTACAATTTGGAGCATTTTCTCCCATTTTTACCCAGATATATTGGTGTCTTAAAGGAAATTTATTGGTATATCAATACAATCTAGTAAAAATCTATATTCCAATTAAAATTTTGTAGAAAATGTTCAAAATAAGTAATGAAGCTATATTTATTATATTGGAAAAACATTTATTTTACTTTAAAAAAACGTTTTGTGTTAATAATTTGCTTAAAAATCAACATATCTAAAGTTTTTAAGCAATTTGTAGTTTTCTACAATAAACTTAATTCAAATGCAGATAAAATAATTTTAATGAAAATTTAGTGGGAAAACTAGGTTATATGAATGTTTGATGTTTTGCATGGGATTGTCACTTCTTTCAAAACGTGTTCTGATGATGGGAACCGAAATAGGTCTATCAACACTAGGGTGGGGCGATTAGTATGGAAGAAAAAAAAAACTTAATGGTTTCTGATTCTTGGGATTGTGCTGAGCAAAAAAGTTCACTAGACCGTACGTCTACGGTGAAAATCGAGCTTCCAGATTTTGACTTGCATTTTTTCTCAGACTTTTGTCACGTTTTTTTGGATATTTTGGCCCATAACAGCCAAACCATTGAGATTTTCTATCCACTACTAAGACAAAAATTGTAGCCAATACAATAGTTAAGAACTCTCTTGTACATCGCAAAAGCATTGGAACGCTCCTTTAGGCAGTTTTGGCCTTGTGAAAGTGCAAAGGGACAGGGTTACTATCACAAAATACGGCTAAAAAGGCTAAACCCTTAAACCCCACCCACAAATATGATTGATGCATTAATCTGCTAGAAATCTTCCAAAGACGAGATTGATACCATAATCTTGGATAAGCTCCTCCTGCTTCCTGACATATGTCCATCCCACACATTGTTACTTTCACAAAATACGGCAAAAAAGCCCTATTTTGAAATTAAAAATTAACCCCTTAAACCCCACCCACAAATATGATTGATGCATTAATCTGCTAGAGAATCTTCCAAAGAAGAGATTGATACCATAATCTTGGATAAGCTCCTCCTACTTCCTGAGATATGTCCATCCCACACATTGTTATAAGCAAGTCAAAATCTGGAAGCTCGATTTTCACCGTAGACGTATGGTCTTGTGAACGTTTTTGCTCAGTACAATCCCAAGAATCAGAAACGCGAAGCGCCCATTAAGATGTTCAAATCACCCCACCCTAATCAACAAATTCCTGAAAGTGGTCAATTAATAAATTTGAAAACAAAAACTCTGTAGATTATTTGTTAGGACAATATCCTAATGAGGAAATATAGAGTATGGCCTCGAACTTGAATAATTTTCATTGCACAATTAAAATTCGAAAAAACATAATTTTAATTTTTAATAAAAATTATATCAAACTTATAATAATTTTATACAGCTTTAGCTTATATCTTTGCTACAAAATTGCGTATAGCGAAGAAAATTGCCCAATATTATTAAAACATAAACAATTTTTAAAAAACGCTGTTAACTAAAATATAACTTCACTTTGTTACTTTGTACCATATACATTTTTCCTCACCTGTATATTTTATGGTAACATTAACACTCATTTCGAGGAAGGAGGCTAACACTCTATTTGAATAAATAAATTTAGGGTTAAATAAAAAACAATTATTAATTTAGCTAATGCGTGTTTTATTTACTTTGGCGGATAATAAAAAAATATATATTAAATTATGTACAACAACAAGGTAAAGTACGAGTATAATTTTATTCATGTTAATGCTTAATTTCATATTTCTTTTTTATTATAAATGTTTTAATTCAGTTTTCATATGGACATTTTTCAAAAGTTCTTAATTTTTGGGGTTAAAAAAAAAAATGCAAAATTAGTTAATGGCACATCAATGACAATTAATAAAATCTAGATAAAATCAATTTGAGCGAGGGCCGCGAGACTTATAGAGGTTTAAAGTTTGTAATTGTAAAAAAATGATGATTTTTCTAAATTTCCCTGCATAACCACTGTAATAGGTTGGTATTACGAAACATGTTACCGGGTAGTAAGTTAAACTCATAATCCTGGCATTATTTTGTCCCTTAAATGAAATTACTTCGCCCATTTGTAATACCAAATTCACATGTTTAAATGTTTTTATGGTGCAATTAATTCGTTTCTATATAAAATATAATGTAATTCATATTTTTCTCCAAATTTGATAATTTGTAAATAATATTCGATTTAAAAAGTAAAGCTTTAACAAAAAAATTTGACAACCTTTTACCTGTAAGTGCGGAGTAATAGGGAGTTTAGACTGAAAAAATTAAGTTATTCTGAAAAGTTTAGGGTAATAATATATTTATAATATATATCAAAAAATTGGCTCATCAATGAACATTTGTACACTTGATTTTTTCTATGCATTATTTTCACATCTGATCAAAATTGTCTGATCTGTAGATGAATTTCTAAAAATGGTAAATATTAATTTTGTTTTTATTTTGAATGATAACCGTCTGAGAAATAGGTGCTGTGTACTTAAATGGACACCATATTCATAATCTACAGGACTCTAGACTAAAAAAACCGTCCGTAAATTTATTTTGGTCAGCAAAATGTTTGCTTAGAATATCCTTGCAGAAAAATTGCTGATATCTGCAAAAGTGTTTTGCTTAAAATCAGTGTGCCAAAGATAGAAAAAAAATTTCTTTTTTAATTCCCGGAGAAGTCAAATTTTTTTTTTGAGAAACGCCCCATAAAGTGCAATTTTGTTAATATTTTCTGAGAATTCGATACGTAGAGGGCGGCACTTTTGCTGGCCAGAAAACTAGGAGAAAGTGAATATCAAAAAAAATTTAGTTTCAAACTCTTTCTCTGCATGATATCAATGAATTTATGCATTAGATATATGAAATATCACTTTAACTCGTCCATTGAGACTTTTCATTAAATTAATGCTGATTTTCAGAAAATTTAATGAAAAATTTCATTTCATTTGTTACAAATTTCATACGACTAAAATACCGTTATCGATTCAAAACCCATTTAACAGAATATCGTTATCCCTAAAATGCCGTTACCGAAATAATTGAAATACTGCATGATATCAATGAATTTTTGCCTTAGATTTATGAAATGTCACTGGATCTCGTCCATTCAAACTTTTCATTAAATTAATGCACATTTTCAGAAAATTTAATGAAAAATTTCATTTCATTTTTATAAAAATTTCATACGACTAATGAAAAAGTTTCATTAAAATCCAGGGATGGCAAACAATACCACTAAAATATCGTTATCGACTCAAAACCATTTCAACTGACTATCGCTATCCCTAAAATACCGTTACCGATATAATTAAAATACCGTTGTTCGTAAAATACCGCTTACGATATAGCTCAAACACCAATACCCTTAAAATATCGTTACCGAAATAACTGAAATACCGTTATTGCTAAAATACCATTGCCGAAATAATTGAAATAGCGTTACCCTTAAAATACCGTTAACTAAATAATCCGACACAATCTGAAAAAATAATCGCAGTAAAGATATATGTTTTCCCAGAGCATGAGCATAAACTAGCTAGTTATTGGAATTCGGGCGTGATGGGGCTAAAATTATAGATGTGCATTGACATTACCTGAATAACTTAAATAACGTTATCCTTAAAATACCATTACCGAAATAACTGAAAACCCGTTCTCCCTAAAATAACGTTACCGAAATAAACGAAAATAGCGTAACCGCTAAAATACCGATACCGAAGTAAGTAAAATACCGCTAACGCTAAAAAACCGTTACCGAAATAACTGAAATATCGTTACCACTAAAATACCGTTACCGTTAAATGCAGATAGTGTTACCCTTACCGAAACTCGCATCGAATCGATTACCATCCATGTTGAAAACAGTTTCGTTAAAACTATGAAGCTTTTTCATAAAGATTAAGAAATTTTTCATTCCCATAGTGAAGGAAACTTCAAAAACTTCATTAAAACTCGTCCCAGAAATTCTCTCTGTGCATTGACACAATATAACTTTTTAGGTATTTGTGGCACAGCATCAGTACACATAGTGTGAAAGTAGGTCAAGTGTAGTGAGTTTATATTATCCGATTTGGAATTCTAAATTGTAAGCTGCATATGAAAGATTTTGAGTCTAACTCAACCGGCATTTTGAGAATTTTTAACTTTGGGCATTAATAATTGACCCTTCAGTTAGACTCAATCGATCAGCATTTTTTTAAAGTTCAAAATTAAAGTAATTATTGCAAAATTTCGTCAGTTTCATCAATAGTAAAATATATTGAAAAATGTTCATATATTGCGTGTTTTTTGTGTTTTATAGAATCTGTAGCATATTTTTAGGAGAATTTTTACTTGATTTCATGAGTAGTTTGCATGTCCTCTGTTTCCAAGCCTATTATCTTAAATATAAAAGTACTTAAAGTATTTTTTATGTTTTAAAATATTTTAATAAGTTTCATTTAAAATAAAAGGTTTAATGTTCACAGGAACAAAAAAGTCTTTCTCATAAGCACAGTGGGGGGATTTTGCAAAAAATAAAAAAATAATTTAGATAAATTTTCCTAATCAAATAACAAAATATTTTCCTTTTCCTTGTTGATTTCGACAATTTTTTCCTCCTCACTTTTATTTCATTTTATCATCATCTTGTATTTCATAAACTTTTTTAATATTACCTTGATTTGTGTTGACATTGTATGATAAATTTTCTTTTTTTTTAGAGATTTTTTTGTGTTTCTTTTTATTGTTGACTCTGTGTTAAAGTGTTTTTAAATGACACATCAAATAAATCCCTTAAACTCAATCTGTATTTCAATTCCCTTTAGAAGTGTGACTAGAAAAATATTTACTTTATTTTATGTAGTGTTTGTTTGTTGTCTTATATGATGTATTTTGTTTTATATGATTTTTTGCTTATGCTTTTGTAAAATTCTCAGGTCATCATAAAAAATATTGAATATGAAGAAGTAAAGAAAAAAACAATCTTTTTGATATAAAAATACATCATGTCAGGCTTTATAACAACTTTTTTGTTGTTTTTTTTAGGTTGCAGATTGTTTATTCTTTTTTATATCTATTTTAATACAATATAATAGCTTTATGACATATATTTTTATTGAGGTGAATGAATTTTTAAGGCTGTAATAAAATACTTGCTACACATATACAAACATAAAACTCTTAGGTTTAATATAAAAACATATTAAAAATTAGATAAAAAAAAACGTCCCTAAAGTGGATTAAATATATCCTAATAATTACCGATCTTATGGACAAATATTCCTTCTGACATGTATTAAATATTAAAGAAAAATACTTAAATTTTATTAAATTAAAAAATCCAAAGCATGTTACAGTTGCCATGATGATAAAACGAACTTGCGTTCATGTTTTTGGTCAACATTTTTCATATTCGGTAACATTTTCTCCTAAATATTTACTTCCTTAAGACCCAGAGTAGAAATGCATTACCACACACAGAGAAATAAAGTGCCAACCGAATTAAAAAGTGTATATTAATGGTAACTAATTTCTAAATTCAGTAAGTACAATGATATTTATATTAGATTTCTGAATATAATGGGTCTAACAACTAAAATTCAATTGAATTAACCGAACTTTATTGTGAAAACGAATTGTCAGTATTTCCAACCGACTGAAATTCGTAAAACCCGAATTTGAGTTAGCTAGATTTTTCTCTGTGTACATATAAGTTCTTATATAAGTACTTATTTGGTAACTGCAAGTACCTACAATTCTCATTACAAATCTCATTACTTTTATATAGTGATGTCGCACTAAATAATAACCTTTTTTTTTTAATAATAATTTTTTTAATAATTATATAATTACAAATTATATACTATTACCCTAACCGAGCACTAGCTACTATGGCCTTCGGCGCGTTGTAACGAAAACAGACCAGTGCCTCTGGTGGGAATCGAACCCACAACCCCCGCACATACAAGACAGCACGCTACCAACTAGCCTACCGGGACTGCTAAACACCTTATGAAAAATCAAAAAATATGTTATTAGTATGGACAAAAATAACGAGTCTACACAAATGTTCAAAAAACCCAAATTTAATAAAAAAAAAATGTTATTGAAATTTTTTTTTAAATAAAATGTACGCACACGGGATTTGAACATGGGACTCCGGATTGTCAGTCAACCTTTTGAGATATATCGACATGTTATAATTGATAGATTAAAACATAATTGACTTAATTGCACAAAATTTCAGTACTTTCCTTCCTTACTGTCCAAAAAAACAAAAATATGTTGTTATATACATATATGTACTTACTAGAGTTGAAAAAATAATGAGTATGAAAACAGATTTTCAAACAACTTTTAGATCATAACTTCATATTTAAAATACTGATAAAATTAAATATTTATGGGAAACACATTATTTTTTGTATTGAAATAATGGGAAATTGTTATAAGTAAGTCATTACTCTATGTATTAGAATAATGTAGAGAGTAAGCTGGATGCATTACTGGTAGTATAAAAAATAATGTTACCGTTTCTAACCTGTATGTTTCTTTGCTAGGAAGCCAAATAAAAGAAATATATGTGGTTGAATTTCCACACAAGTCGTAAAATACCCGCCCTGTAAAGAATAGACATATATGGATCCATACATGAACACACATGTATGTATACATAAAATTTTAAAAATCAAATATTTTATCTTAGTTTTTTATGTTAAATACATAAAAGACCTTCGTTAACATACGGGTATCAAATTTGGTTAATAAATGTGAAGCATTAAACCGCGTTCTTTCACAGTTTTTACTATATTCTACAATTTTGGACAATTTATAATAGCATTTCGCAATGAATCAAAAAGTTTTTGTGCATATGCAAGAAGACAAATCTGACCCATTATTTTGTGTAAAAAATGAAAAAAAAGAGAGTGGGTAGCTTAAAAAATGATGTGTACCAAAATTCTGCCCAAACCTTTAATACTTGCGAAAGTTAGTTTAACAAACACTTTCACTACTGTGAATATATATAAAATATATTTGTACACACAGAAAAAAGTTTAGCCATTTCCAAGTTAAATTCCGTTAATACACTCAGGGAAAAAAGTCTCATCATATTGAAGATATTGTTTCATAAGTCGTTTGTCATCAATTATTCATCATATTTACTAAGTTTTCATAAATTTATGACAAATGTTTAATAGACCTTCATAATTTCATAAAGAAGTATCGTAAACTTTGTGGAAATAAATTTTGACTTTTTGTTGAAATTTTAATATTTTTTTTATTAATTTCGAAAATATGATTTGCAATTTAGACTTTTTAAAACTAGAAATTCTGAAACATCAATTAAACCTCAAACCGGCCTAAGCTGTTTTGCAATGAAACTTATACCACTTGTTAGGCACGAAAAATAAACAAAATGTTCTTCTAGCAAAATTTTTTTCGTTATCTATTTTAGACGATATGGCTTTAAAATAGGTTTAGAACGAATCTTAGAAACTAATAAATCAAAATAAATAAGTTTAGTCCTAAATTATATAGTTACAATCCAAAAATTACCCTTTTTCTTGCTTTACTTAAGAAGATATGACGATTTTCGTTTGTCGAAAAAAAAGCGAAATTGATCGAAAACGCACCTAAAGTTCAACATATATTGATTAGATTTAAAGGCTTTGCTAATACTACTAAATATAATCTTTCATAAAAATTTGAAAAAAATCCATCCAATACGTGTTCAAGTTAAGACGATGTCCTTTACCATTATGATATTGGAATCCTGTATGTCCTTGGACTAAAATTACTGCTTTTTGAAAAGTTTAAGCTTCAATCTGACTTTGTTTTAAGTATTTACGGTTTCTAGTAGACATAAATATGAATTCAAGGTTTATGAAAACTTGTGTTCATTTCAAAATAGTTATTTGTTAACATTTTAAGAAATTTTTCCTTTAATCGCTTTTTCGCTTCCAAACGATGCCATGAACACATAAAATAACTTCACAAAATAATTTTTGAATTTAGTTTTCTATCGAAATTAATTTATTATTATAAAACACTCATTTGAGGCAATTTTGGTAAATTTAAAAAACACCAACTGCAGGCGTGCTTTCCAGTTAGAGGGTTAAATGTTATTTGATGTGACCCTAATTTTACATCGAATTTTTTGAATATAATATAAAACGTTTATGAAACGCTTCATAGTATTTATGAAACATTTCATAAAAATGAATAAAAGGTTCATAATTTTTTTTTAAATTGTTTCATTCTATTTGTTATTATTAATATATAATAACATTTACAAAGCACTTCTTAAAAGGTTATGAAACTTCATCATATTTATGAAACATTTCATACATATGAAGAAGACTGTCAACAATTTGCACTTTTATAAAACAGCTTCGTCATATCTATGAACTGTTGCATTGGACGAAAATCAATGAAGTTTTTCATAAATATTATGAAACGATTGATATACCTAAAGTTTAGTTGTTGCAATGAAAATATTCAGAAATCACATTTGAATATGGTTGTACTAACCGTATTTATTGGTTTGTAGCTACCAAAATAAACTTATCAATTCGGTAGGCACTTTATTTCTCTGTGTGTATAATTTTTTTGTTTTGCTTATGCACAAATTGCTGTGATCGACTGCGAATGGGTGCAAAATGTGTGGTTTTATTAAGAGTCTCTGATGTTTATGTAAATTTTTAAAAATAACTATCGGCCTAATGTTACATTTAAAGCAAGTTGACGTTATTGACTCATAAGATTTGCATAATTTAATATATAATAAAAAAATAAAAAACATTGTATATCGTTCGAAAGTTTCGCTACATTCGACTAATACCTGTCTTAAAACAGGCGTAAATCGAGATTTTACTGTAGTACACTCTGAATGAAATTTAAATTTTTGTTTTTAAAATACTTATTTATCAATCATTGGAATGTGATAAAAGAAAACTGGAATTATTTACTAAAGAGTTTTACGAAATTTATTTAAACTTTTTAGTAACAAAAAATACAAATACAAACACAAATATATAAATTTATTACATTTTCTTTTAAACGCAAAAATATATTCTTAGAAAAAAATAATATTTACGAGTATTGACAGAAAATAAAACAAACTTGTCGAGAAATCTTACGCATATTTACATTTGAATATCGATAAATCCTTGAAAATCTATATATAAAAATTTTGCATATTTTACAGTTTAGTATCGTGATACTTGTACGAATACATACGTATATTTGTTTCATGTTCTTCTTCTTATCTTGACATATCAATCTTGTTTCATGCACTGAAGTTTATAAGACATTTTTATGTATACGAGATGTTCAGTGCTATTCAGGCAAATTCATCTATGTAGACGAAGACTTTTTTTAACAGAGACTTTAGATTTTTAGGATACTAGTAAAGCCATGGATGGTAATCGATTCGATGCGGGTTTCGGTAAGGGTAACGCTATTATCGTTACCGAAATAGATAACGGTATTTTAATAGTAACGATATTTCAGTTATTTCGGTAACGGTTTTTTTAGCGTTAACGGTATTTTACTTATTTCGGTATCGGTATTTTAGTGGTAACGCTATTTTCGTTTATTTCGGTAACGTTATTTTAGCGATAACGCTATTTAAATTACTTCGGTAACGGTATTTTAGCTATAACGGTATGTTAGTTCTTTAATGTCAGTGCACATCGATAATTTTAGCCCCATCATTCCCGAATTCCAATGACTAGCTAGTTTATGATCAAGCTTTGGGAAAATATATACCTATTAATTTAGTTAACGGTATTTTGAGGATAACGCTATTTCAATTATGTCGGTAACGGTATTTAAGCGATAACGATATTTCAGTTATCTCGGTAATGGTATTTTAAGGGTATTCGTTTTTTGTTTATATCGGTAACGGTATTTTTCGGATAGCGGTATTACAATTTTTTCGGTAACGATATTTTAGGGATAACGATATTCAGTTGAAAGGGTTTTGAATCGGTAACGGTATTTTAGCGGTATTGCCTACCATCGCTGGTAAAAACTATCGATAGCAAATGTAAAATTCGTTATTTGTAATAATAAAATTATTTTATTTTGCATGTACTGAGAAAAGTAATTGTTATTTTAAAAGACATTTGCCAATTTATTTTACAAATTTTAAAAAACTAAAAATCGCTAATATTAGAAAAAATAGCAAAAATTAAAAAAAAAACCAAATTTTCAACAAATTCTAAAAATTAGCAAAATTGACAAAATTAAAAAAAAAAAAAACGTCAAGATTGAGAAAAATTGGAAATCTAAATTTAAAGAATCGCTAAAATTGAAAAAACGCCCTAATTTGAAAAAATTGCCAACTTTAAAAAAAATCGTTAATAATTCATCAAATCGTCAAAGTAGTAGAAAAACAACTAAATTGAAAAAAATTAAAAATCTCCAAAATTTAAAAAAAACACTCTTATATAATGATGTAATATACTATATGTCATTGGATATTGTACCTGATTTAATATCAAATTTGCTTATTATCGCCTGATAGATTGCAAATAAATAAAGATAAAAAAAAAAATTTAATTTAATTTTTAATGTCGGTAAAGTTTTTAGTTGTTGGTGATTTTTTTTGTAGTTTTTCAAGTTGACGATTTTTTAATTTAAGCGATTTTTTTTTTGAAATTTGGTGATATTGTTCTTGGCAAAAACTGGACATTTTGTATGCATCAAATTCATTTTCAATTAAACATTTACTAGATACTATTAAACTTTTAGTTGAAAATGAGTTTGAAATCAAATAAAAGTTAAATTGAAATTTGTTGCCAATAATTTTTTCTGTGTACAGAAATAACGAAGTTATGAAATTTTGACCGTATTCTACCACTCTGCTATGAGGTAAAAGTAACTTTAGCAATAGCTTCAGTTTATATTAACTGAAATTCTGTAATATATTGCATGTATTAGCATTTAATTTTTTGTAAAATTATTCCAGGAAAAACTTTGCATATTTTTCACAGAACTACACGTTTATATATTTACGTTATATTTTACATATTATTTGCATTGACTTCATTAACATTAAATTGTTAATGCAATAGCTTATTCTGCTCTTTTCATACTTATCACAAAAAGGTTTCGCTACTATTTAAAAAATTGACTTACCTTTTTTTTTGCGAACATGTTTATAATTTCTACAAAGAAAGTAAAAAAAAAGAAATTTATTAGATTTGTAAAGCAAGATTATAACATGATACATATTTAGTCTGTAGTACGGGAATGTATCCAATTGTGGTCACTTCCCTAAAGTGGACCTTTCGGGGTTTTTCGCGCTGTAGCATGAATACTGCAAAACTGTAAACTATCATCGATTTTAATTTGCGATATCCCTATTCTAAAAAAGTTTCGACTTGAATGCACAACGTTTTCTTGATTTTATTTTCTCATATCAAAAAAAAAAAAAACGCAATATGAAGTGTAATTTTTCGTAAACAGAAAAAGTGAATAACAAACAAACGGTAAGAAGTTTATTCACAATTTTAATAAAACTAATTGATTCCAGAAACAAATATAAATAAAACAATTATGTGAAAAATTAAATTTTCATAATGTTCCCTAAAGTGGACCTTGTATATATTTTCTTTGTTTTTTGAATTTTTTCAAAGTTTCAGTCTTTTTGAAATAGTTTACTCGTCTCATTAACTATTCTTTTCTATTTTGGACAAAACTTCAACATATTTCACAACAAAAGAAAACACGATTGTTCACCGCAATTAAAAAAGTTAAGCAGTTTTAAACGATACATAAAATGTGTTAATAAACAAAATTACAATAAATTTTAATTCAAATAAAAATTGTGTTTTACTTCATTTTCTAACATTTTTATAAGCTTTTTTTATTTTGATCCACTGCACAATGTTTCCCTTAAATGGTCAAAAATCAATATCTATAAAACTAAAAATGCATTAAAACTCGCAAAAAAAACAAACAACAACATTTTTTAGAATCATACAATTTATCAATAAATTTATTGCAATAAAGCTTAGAAAAAACCATAAACTTTTTTGAATTTTGGCCTAAGGGGGAAACCACTGTGCACTGTAGGAGACATGTTCCCTTATGTGGACCTTACGAGTTGTTTTGAAACTTTTTTAAATTAAGAAAATTATCTATATCCGAAGAATGCCCAAGAAGTTGGCCTATAATCAGATGTGTTTAGATTAGCAATATTCCACTTAGTTTTTCTATAGAGCACAAATACCAGATGTAGGGACACTAAGGTGGTCCTCATTTTTTATTTTCGATTGAAAAATTCCATGCCGCACTCGCATTGAAGTTTGTGAGACCGAAATTGGGGCAAAATATAAAGAAAAAAGCTCGTAACTACTCAGTTGTCATATATAGGGATGTCAAATGTATGAGCAGCAATCCCCATTATTTTTTTCTACGCAATATTTCCATAAAAAAAACTTATGCTAAATCGCCCGCCCTTCAGTTGGCCCCCATACAAAACCACACTGAATTTTTATAAAAAATTACCAAATAAGAGACAAAAAAATTTATAATTATTACAATAAATGAAAATGCGTTTTTTGATGTTAGTAATGTTAACAAAATTATTAATGATTTATTTCAAAATATGTTTTTTTTCGGATGTCGTTAATCTGACCTAAGGTGATGTCAAAAACGGACAATATTTTTGGGATATTTTTCAAATCTCCAATTTTAAATTTTATAAAATTTTCTTCAACAAAATCGATCAAGTTTAGATTTGAACTAAATCAAATTGTTAAATACATCCTAGAGAATGAAAAAAAAAAATATAAAATATTCCCCGCTAAACTTGATTAGGGCATTGATTTGATTTTTGCGGATTTCGAGGAAATTGTGTTTTTTTTGGCAAGGCTAATTTGTCATAAAATATTTAAAATCGAAATTTGACTGCATTTGTAACTTTTTTTATTTTATTTTATCATCATAACTCAAGGTTTATAAAAAAAATATTTTGAACTTCATTAACCCTTATGGACCTGCGGCCCAAAATGATCCCAGACTTATTAACTTCATTTTACAATTTTTTAATTTTATAGAATTTTAAAAGTCCTAATTTGAAATATGAGGTGTGAGGCTTCTTTGCTAAAAATGTTGGCCAAATTGATCAACGTTAACCCGTGCCATGTTAACGTTTCCGGAACATTAACCTTGCAGTTGGGGTCTATGTGAGCCTATGATGAAATAAAGATATATTTTCACTATAAATTTACTAGGTCGTTTCATAAAACTTTTCTCTTTAAAATGTCAAGTAATACAGCTTATATTGATTTAAGATGATTTTTCAACTTAAAAAGTATTACGGTTCAGTTTAGTTTCAACTCTATCTAAAGTACAGTGTACTTTTATATCAAATTTATATGAAAATAAGTAAAAACTATTCGGCAAAGATTCGATGTTCGAATACACTATTTGTGGCATCTCTAGTTATCACAAAGACTAGGTATAAGTAAAAATGGTCGTTTCAAGTTACATATAATCGTTTTTAAAATATTATGAAGTTATATATTATTTGATACAATTGTTGAGAAAAACTAAAGTAAAAATTTATTTAAAAAAAAAATTTTTTTTTTCTTTAAGCAAAAATAACAAAAATAACAAATTTGAAAACAAAAACTCTACAGATTAGTTGTTAGGACAATATCCTAATAAAGAAATATAGAGTATGGCCTCGAACTTGAATAATTTTCATAGCGCAATTAAAGGTCGAAAAAAACATAATTTTTATTTTTAATAAAAATTATATCAAACTTGAAAAACTATTTAATTAAATTAGATTTTTACTCATTTATGATATATTTTCCGAAATTCGTTAATGTGCATTTATCATAGTTTTCGGATAAGGATTTTTTGTTGCACCTTCAAAGGGGGACTACATACTGTATTACTAAATAAAGCTAAGTAATACAAAATTGAACAGATATTTAGTCATTTTTTTATAACGAAAAAAAATTATACTTCATGTTACGTTTTTTTTTTGCAATAACACACTAAAACCAGGAGAGGCATGTGCATTCACGTCGAAACTCTTTTAAAGTATGGATAGCGGAAATTAAACATGAAGACAGATTTTACATATTCCCGAAACAACAGAAAAGAGCAAAATACCCACTTTAGAGAACTGGTCACATTAGGAAACATTCCCTTTTAAATTTAACATTTTTTTATGCATTTGACATAATAACACAATCTTTAAATTAAAATTACAATAAATTTTTCCCAAAAAAAAACATGACTCCGCTTTTCATTTAACAAAATAAACATAAATGGAAAACAATTAAAACATTGCTAAATTATAGCACATTAATTTTTATGAATTGTTCGCTGTGCAAATGTTTGTTTGTACAAACACAACTGACAATTTATTACAACTCATTTAAGCAGAAAACATTAATGGTATTTAAATGAGATCCACTATTTTATACGATATCAATGAATGATTTTTCGTCTGTCGGTTAAACGATTTAAAGTAATATTTTGCCATAGATAAAAAAAAATGAACAGATTTAAAAGCCACATAAATGTATTTATTATATTAATGTTAAATGATTTACACTGAAAAAAAAAATGTTTGCAGTAAAGTAAAATTCCCATGTTTAGCTTTAAAAATATGAAAGAAATGATGTGAAAATATGTTTGTTCGTTATTTAGTAGTTAAATTTAGGAATGAAATCGAATTTCAATTAAAATTTCAACAAAACTTTAGTTGAACTATGGTCCATTACAAAATATATAGCAAAAATAAAAATCTTAATTAATCAGAATTCAAATCTATTTCAGATAACAATACACACAAAACCAGCGATTTTGTGAACTTTTTCAACATCGGGAGAATTGGTGAATTGTAAGAAAACAAAGTTCTGTGCATCGAACTTACGACCTTCCTACTAATAAGTTTGTATGCTTTCAAATTGTTTTTTAAACTCAATCACTAGCAGCTTTAATATTTTGCTATTATAATTTACTTCTGTTTAGTAAAATTTCACTTAATTTTGCGCAGAATATTTCTTTAAGTGTATGGATATAATGTATAAGTGTACCTGTCTACAAATAATATTTATATTTAAATTAGCCATTTCAACAAAAACATCAATTTACCCATACAAGTAAACACAAATACATATGGTGAGATATATTTGCATACGATTATAAACACTAAAACTACACTGATAGTAATATTTTTCATGACTTTAATGAAGCGATTTCATAAAAAATGTTTCGCAGATTCAATGAGGAGTTATATCCCAGACATTTTATTAATATTAAGAAATTTTCTCTAAACTTTTTTTTCATAAAATTTCATAGTTTCATAAAAAGAATTCATTCGATTTCGTAAATCCTTTCTTCTTAAATTTAATGAAAATTTTCATTAGAGCTATGCAATTATTTCATAGGCTTAATTTTTTATTTTTTCATAAAATTTTATAATTTCATTAATTTGTATACATTTCAAACTTAAGTTTTAAGATTTAATTCTCAAGTGTTCAACATACTTTAAAAAGTGCTTCATTATTTCAATGAAATATTTTATTAATTTTGGACTTCTAGCAATTTGTTTCGAAAATCATATCATAAATCATATCATATCATAGGAACTAAGCCAATGTACCGGCTTAGTTCCAATGCATTTTTCAAGACACTCAGGAAGAGTTTTAGTAATTCAAGGGAACTTCTTAATATTAAAAGATTTTATGAAACTGCTTTATTGTGAGAATGATTCGTTAGTTTTATGACGATTTTCATTAATTCTACAAACATTTCATAAATACTGACTTTAAAGAAACTTTAGATTCTATGAAAAGATTCAATGGACGAGTTCCAGTGACAGTTTTCATTAAAGCTATGAATAAATTCATTACTGAGGTGAAAATAATTCTCTCAGTGTGGGTTCGATGGAGGAGGGATCTACAGACCACATTTTAAGTTGTCAAATGTAACTTATCTTTCGATTAGTTCACACTCCGGAGTGGAAGTTTTAAAAATACCGTATAAGTCTATGCCTACTCTGGCTTAGGTAACTAAACATCATGGTTTCTGGTTTCAGCAGTTTGGTCAGGTTGTTAAAGGAAAGACTTCCCCTATTTTAACCACACTCCAAAAAGTCGGTAAATTTAGCAAAACTTGATCTGGGTGGATCCTAGCAGAAAAATGGCTAATATCAGCAAAATTTGTTTGTTAAAACTACATGGCGCCTGATGAATTTTATTACATGTATTATGTGATGAAACATACGCTATGTCGTTTTATCATACAAACGTGAGAAAATTTAAGTCTTGGAGGGCTAAATTTTTTTCAGAAGCAATTTTAAAATTTTCACGATTTTCAAGATCTCGGACCTCGGAAATAACTGTTATTTGTAACTGTTATTTATAACCAGTTTTGGCTGAAGAAATTTTGATGTTTTTTAAATTTCGTGATCTTCCCCTAAATAATAGTTAAGTTAGAAAAAATCGTCGCTTATTTAGCTTGTCAAATGTTTTTAGTTTTGAGTACTACTAACAGGTAAGGATGACGATATTCACCGACCTTGATGCTTTTATTTCTCAAACCCTCCCTTAGAAATTACCTTTGGCCGTATTTACTATATTTTTTCTGGACAATTATTAGTGCCAAAACGCTTGAGCAAGCATACTTCCCTGTGGTCGTCAAAGTATTCACATATTAAGACATTATTTAACATATTTTTTTTTTCAGAACGAGTCCGAGTTACACGATAAAACTTTCTATATCGATAGAAAATCATCTTAACTATTAATACGCAAAAATTTTTTTGTAGGACAAATTGAGTTTTCTATTACACTAAAAATTTAGCACTAGTAATTTTGATTTTTTAAATGTTATTCTTTTCGAATTCTTTTATTTTTACTTTTAAATCTGTTGGCAAACATTTTTTTTAACAGTTTTAAAAATTCACATTAATTATTATAAATAATATACCGAAAATTAGAGCAAAATTTGTCAATATTTGACAATAATTCGCCCACTTTTTGTAATAATTTTAAAAATTGTTTCAAATTTTTATTCGTAGCATATTTGAAAATAAATACTGTAAGTTTAACATCGATTATACGTCGTTTTTTTTTTGGACATTTGGCTTGGAAAGCCACATAAATTTAAATTTGATAATATAAAATAAAATTGTTTCAGGAAATTCTATTGAAATTTGCTTGTAATTACTATAAAGTCTCGTTCCTATTCACAGCTTTTTTCATGCTTCAATATTTTTAAATCGAAAATTTTACATACAAAAATGTAATCTATGACCCATAGCATAAAAGTGATTACAGGTAAATAAAATCAGTATTTAAAAAGGGTTAAATAACAATACACAAATAGTACACGAGAAATTACTAAATAAATTACACACTTTTAATATACTACACATCCGACAATCTGCACTACATACACGTGTATGGGGTTACATTGTAGGTTGCGTGAATAATTTAATGTTTTTTTATAAATAAAAATGCAAAAAAAACGAAACACATAAACGCATAAAAACATTTGCAAAAAAAAAAAAATGCCAATGAGCAACAAAGCGGAAGTAAATTGTATTTCCGTTTATAATAAGTTTTATATGCACATACAGACACATTCATTTATAATCAAAAAACCAAACTCATACTCGGTTTCAATTTACAATAAGCTCAATTAATATTAAAGTTTCATCTTGAAAACAACAACAACTACAACAGTGATATCCTCTACACACACTGACAGATATATGCATTACGCAATTCATACATTACACACATGCATATATAACCAGAAATGTAAGTGTATTTATTTGAAAGCGATATATTTCATATATATCCACTCACATATAGAATACACCAGCAATGCATATAATGTTGGTACTACTTTTTTTTGTATATTTGTTTTATATATTAATGTAGTTGAGATTGTATAAGTGTAGCGCTATATAGTTTGTATAACTGTCTGTGCATCTACATACAGACGTAGAAGTGTGTATGTATGTGTTTAAATAAATATTATGTTTTACTTGGCATGCAATAAATTTCATTAAATTGCATTTAAATGTGTCCGACAGCTTAACAATACAATGAATAACTTACATTACATGATCATGTACAAAAACTTACACACACTTATACATATGCATTTAAATATAACGTATACATTAATATGAGGGATGTAAATACCCAAGCAGAAAAATGCGATCGGCACAGTGTTGGCAAATCGTAGGAGACGGTCGGTTAAGCGTGGACAGAACGTCCACAGTATTGTCTTGTTACCCGATTGATAACAGTGGCCAACTGTTGGTTTGAACGAACTTGCCACCGTTGGCATAACGTTGGTAATGCAACAAATTTTGTGCTTTTAAAATAGCATATATTTAATTAGTTTTGAAAAATATGTATAATAAAACTCATTTAAAAAGCAGCAATACAGTGTGGATTTAGTATTATACATCATATTTAAATGTGTGAAATATAACAAAATATTTTAGTTGCTTTTAATATTGGTAAAAACAATATTGGCAAATAAATTTGCGGATGGTACTGGCAAAGCACCAGCTTTGCAAACAAAATATTGTTTTATTAGTGCAGACAATATTAGTTGCACCTTTGGTCCTTTTTAACACGGTTTATATTACTAAAAATACCAGTGGTTTGCCAGTACCATTTTTTTGGTACGGTTGGTAATTTCTACCTGGTTAGTTTCTCCTTTTTATATTCATGCGAACATATAAAATATACGAAACCATATGCCCATACATTCAGTTTGTAGTTCATACACGTGCCTGAACATACAAATGTACAAGGTTTTCCTTAATTATAAAAGAACAAACATTTAAATAATTGATTATAAATTTAAATTGAATTTAAATTACAATCATCAACAACTAACAATATAATGGAACATGCTTAAAATAATTTATATTGAATATTTACAATATCTAAAATTGTTTTGAATGTGTTTTAATTTTCTAAATTTCTAAATTTCAATTGTATGTGTAAAATTGTAAGGACTCTCAAAATAAATAGCTAAGAGGAAAAATTAGTAAAAAGTTTTGTAGATCAAGTGTACTAATTTTTAGCAATAATTTTTTAGCAAAAAAACTTTAAGTTATTTAATACTAAACTAATTTTAAACTAATGCACAATGGGGTGTTGTCAAAATTTTCTAGAAATAATTTTGCAGAAAGATTGTATTTAGTAGTATTAGCAAAGGCTTTAGGTTTAATCAATATATATTGAAGTTAAGTTGTGTTTTAGCTCAATTTCGAGTTTCTCGACAAACGAAAAGCGTCATATATTCTTTTATAAAACCACAAAAAGGGTAATTTATGGACTGTAGATATATATTGGTAAGAGGAATAATTTATGGCTAAACTTATTAATTTTTATGAATTAGTTTTTGAGAATCGCTATAAAACTATTTTTTCTCAAGTCGCCCTAAATAAAACAAATAAAAAAAGGAAATAAAAAAAGTAGAAGAAAATATTGTTTATTTTTCATGCCGAATATGTGGTATACATTTCACTGTCAAACTGCTTATGCCGGTTTCAGCGTTTAAAAGATCGCCGAAATTTGAAAAAATCAACAGAATTAAAAAAAACGTAGCTAAATTTAAAAAAAAATAAGCTAAATAAAATTTAAAACGGCTATATCTCGAAAAAAAATTTAATTGAAATAAAAATGAAAATTATTCAAGTTCGAGGCCATACTCTATATTTCTTTATTAGGATATTGTCCTAACAAATAATCTACAGAGTTTTTGCTTTCAAATTTATTATTTGACCCTTTCATGAATGTTTTGATAGATCTATTTCGGGAATTTTCTAGTTTCCCATCTTTAGAAAACGTTTTGAGAAAGGTAACAATACCATGCCAAACATCAAACATTCATATAAACTAGTTTACTCACTACATGAGAACTAATATATATATGAGCTCGAATTAAAAGATTATCACCATTGATCAAAAAAAAAAATGAAAACTTGTTTTTTGTGTGTATATCTAATTTTGGTAAATATTCAATAAACGTTTTTGCTTCTTTTCCTTTTGATTTGTAAATTTGTTTTTTTAATTTTGAATTATATATTTTTTTTAATTTCGGCGATATTTTTAATTTTGGTGACTTATTTCTAACTTTGGTCCTTTTTTTAATCCTTGGCGTTTTTTTTTTACTTTTGACTTTTTTTTTAATTATGTCAAATTTTTTAAATATCAGCAACCTTTTTTAAATATATTTTTAATTTGTTGCTTTTTTTAAAGTTTGCGATTTTTTTTTTAAATTTTGCATATTTGTTTCATTGCGTTATAAAAACTTGTGTGCACTAAATTTAATTCTTTTAAATATTTAATACATATTATTAAACTTTTAATAGAAATTGAGTTTTAAACATTCACACAGCCATAGTTGACATAATTTTAAGATACGGTTCAATAGATCCATCAGGGACTAATCAATTAGAAATCAAAGTAGCGCACCAAGGATATTAAGTCATTTTGAGAGCTTGGCAATTTTATATTTTTTAACCGATTTTTAAAAACGAACTGTAAACTTGTTTGCAATGGCTAACATTAAATATGTATTGCTTTTTCTATTGGCAAATAATCGGACAAGGTTATAGCAAAAATGCAAAAGTGTCTTTAAAGACCCGTTAACTTTATATAAACATTTAAATGCAATTAGAAAAAATGGGGTACAAGATTAATAAAATAAGCCATTAATCATTCAAAATGGCAGACTAGTTTTTAAAATACATTAATTTACGGTCTGTTTTTGTAAGACGTGTCAATCAAAAAATTCGTGTAAATGAGTGAAGAAATTCATTTGGGGTTCTGTATCACAAATGTCACTTTGAATTGAGTGCAGACGTAAGAGTTGTCGGTTTTGTCTCTTTTTTTGATTTCCACAATGCGATTTGAAACGTTACAAACATCAAAAACAGACGTTCACAAAAAAGTATTCGTCAAAGAAATAAGGCAACACAATTTAATATTAAAAAAAAATATGTAATACTTTTTATCAAAAAATTGTAATAAAAAAAGAGTAATGGTTTTAATTTTTATTTTCATTTATGTTTGTATTTATTTTCATTTTTAGTTGTAAATGTTTCTGTTTTTTTTTTATACAAATTATATTTTTATCACCACTTTTATTGTTTTCTAAACAAAATAAATAATTTTTTTTTTCAAGCAAAAATCAGCTGTTTTTGTTTATATTTCATTTACAGTGTTGGGTTGCCATCTACCAACGAAAAATGAGTTATTGGTATATGAAGAAAGCTAACAAAAACCGAAAAACAATATCATGGCAATCTCTACTGTTTGACATAACATAAATCTTTACGTACTCAAACGTAAGTCAGACGAACGAATTATAAAAACTCATTTCCTTACGTATTCGTTCGGGTGCCACACGTTCGTCTGAAATTATACACGTGTTGTAAAAACAAGCCGTTAAATATCAACATGTTGCAACATTTTCCATGTTTTTTTTTTTTTTGACTTTTTAAACTAAGATAACAACATTCATTTTTTTTTTGATTATTATTTCTTTAAATATTTTTGAAATAAGAATAAGTCTGAAAAATTTCAAAGCAAACAAAAATCATGTTGAAAAAAATCGTTATAGAATGACTCTTATACATTTTTAAGCCCCTGATTCAGAAATACGGCACAAAGTAGAATTTTCGTTTTGTATTTATATTTTGTTGTTCTGTATAAAAGCAAAATACATTTGCAAAACGAAAATTCTACTTTGTGCCGTCTTTCTGAATCAGGGTTTTAATCGAAAGCTATAAATGTTATCTGAATATAAAAGCAGAAAAAAGAGCAACATTTTATGATTGAAACACGTAACAATCATAATATGATTCCCATAATCATATTATGATTCTAGCTGTCGATAAAATTGTGCGCAGTGATCATAATATAATCAGCCATAATCATATTCATAAATTTTAGGATCATAATATGATAGTTTTTTGTAGGCAATCATTTTCAATCATATCTTTTCTCTGCGTGTACTCATTTTGTATTAAATAAACTCTTTTTGATAAAATTAAATGTTTGTTATGGTTTTATAACAAACATTTAATTTTATCAAAATTCTCCTAAGGTTCACTTTGCACTTTTGTTTTTTTCTTAAAAGTACTTCCTATCATTAAACTTCCCTTTGGATTCATATAAAAAATGATTGTAATCCCTAATGGAAGTAATTTTAATGCCAAAACATTAACATTTATAATAAAATTAAAATATATTTTCATATTAGTATGTTTTCTTAATACACAATCAATAAATATAAATAGACTAGGTAATAAACATAAAATATGTGTATATTACAGACATGGGCAACTGCGGGCCCACACAACAAATTTCGTACGGTCCTAAACCCAAAAGAAAAATAAAACAGAAAAGCCGTTTTGCAAAGATAAAAAAAAAAATCAAATAACTATTGAATAAAAAAACTATTAAATAAATAAAAACTTAGAGATGGAGTCCCCCGATGGGAAATCTACGATCTTAATGAAATTTAAATATGTGATAAAGAAAAGAAAATAAGGTACACGAAAATTATTTTTAAATTGTTGCAGAATTTACTATTTTTTTTTTTGCTGATATTAGGAATTTTTCGGCAATTATCATCGCAGCAAAAATGTTGCTGACTTTACTGACTTTTTTTGAGCGTACTTTGATGTGTACGTGTATTTTGTTTTTGTAGACAAATTCGATATTGTGCCGTTTATCTGAATCAGGGGGTTAAAACAAATAATAAACGAATTAGAAAAAAGCAAGACTAAAGATCAAAATTTCAAAATATAATTGAAAATGAAGCCTCAGAAAATTACACTGTTCCACAAATAAACAAGTCAAAATAAGTAAAAAATATTTCCAAGATTCTGGATTTTCTCCATTTAAACTGAAACCCTTAGAAAAATTATTTATTCTCACACTCATAATAATCCATGCTGGAAATTCCAAAAAAAAAAAATGTCAAAACAACGAAAACTTTCACAAAATAAACAAATTTTCGTTTATAGCATCAAAGTTTTCGAGTTTTTTTAAATTGTTTTCTTATTTTTATGCATGGATTACTACACTCATAATAATCCATGTATAAAAATTCGTAATTAATGTCAAAACAACGAAAACGTTCGTAAAATGTACAAAATTTCGTTTATTTTATGGATTATTATAAGTGATAATAATATATACTAAAATTGCGAAAAAAAATGTCAAAATAACCAAATATTTTGCAAAATAAACGAAAATTTGTACAATTTACGAAATCTTTTGTAGTCTTGACAATAATTTCGTATTTTTATGCATGGATTATTATGAGTGTATCAGTGCAATAATACTAAAATTGTAATGTGGGGAATGGATGTTGTTCTTAGTACGAAATTTTTGGTTATTTTGACATTACGAAAAATTTTGTAATATACAAAAACGACATTTCGTTCCCCATAGCTAAACTTTTTTTTTTGTATATTTTACGCAATTTTGTTAACACACAAGGAATATTTGGATATATACAATTATTTAGTTAAAATACAAAATAATTTTGTATATTTTTTCGTAATGCTTACGAAATTTTTGTAATATTACAAGTTTTTTTTTGGACTTTGTGTTAAAAATTACACGGTGCTACAGTGAAAAAAAAAAACTTGGAAAACGATCTAGCGTGGGTTATAGGTCTTGCTGAGTACATTACAAATTGTGTCAAAAAATTTTAGAAACACCCTCAAATTCAGAAGTTATTCTTAAAAAACCGTTTTCAGTGGTGTTCGTCAACTTATCGACCTGTAACTCAGTCAGTTTTTGTCCGATTTAAATTTTTTGGAAAGAAAACTGATTACGCTTTAAAATTACGTGCAGTTTTGATACATTTGTAAGTTATACATTTGTAAGTTTCAGTAGCTTTTCATTGCTTATTTTATTATGAAAGCTTATAAAAATTTATACCAACGTATAAAGAAAATTTAGTTCTTAACAAAACATGGTTTTCATTTTTCAAATCGGATGACAATTGTAAAAGTTATTCAAATTTTCATTAATACCTGTTTTTAACTATACATGTTAACTTAGGTTAAGCTATTTGTATAGTTTTTAATTTACGTCTGTAAGTCAAGTGGTTTACCAAAAGCAAAGTCTGCAATTCCAAAATTTTTACTTTAGAAAAAGTGTAGTAACTTTTGCAAATATAAACCGATTTTAACAAATAATATCTCGTTTTTTTCTATATAAAATTGTCTTTAAAATACAGTGCAAAAAAAGATAGGTTTTCATAGAAAAAATTAAAATAACTCTTGTTGAATTTGAAAAATTCGGAAAAAAAAAAATAAAAAAAAATGAGAAACTTTTGATAAACACTTAGCTAATTTCTTGGAATATATATTTTATGAATACATTTCATGAAAGCTTAATTCTTTGCCTTTCCAACTGTTTAAAATTTTGAAATCGGTCAAAAAATGTGTGAGTTAGAGATACTAAAGTGCTACGACCTACCCTAAAACAGTTTTTTTAAAATAACTCAAAATTTTGAGGGTGTTTCAAAATTTTTGAAAACGGTTTTTGTATGTCCTTTCCTAGGCCTACAACCCCCACTAGGTGGGTTTTCAAGTTCTGACAAAAAGTGTTTTTTGTAGCAGTGTGTTATTAACGAAATCGGGTTTGCATTATTTGCAAAACTTTTAAATTTATGAAATTTTGTATATACGAAAATATTGTAATATTAACAAAATGTTTGACGCCAAAAAAAAAAATTACTCAAAGTTTAGTTACGTCATAATGCTTGTTAGGAAATGACCCTAGCCAGGTGTTTGATTTTTAAGAAGACGAACATGAAGCAAAATTAATCATTAATAGGTTTTTTGTTAAAGCTCTGCCTATTCTGGAAGCTCTAACTTTTCCAAAACTTAGGTTTCTGATAAGATCGTTAGCCAGATCGAAATTTAAGTATCAACCTCGCTAATATGTCTGATTTGCTTTATTTTTCTAAATATACGGAGATTGAAAGCTCGTTATAAATTAAAAATTACTAAAAATGATTTTGTATTTTTAAGCATATATAATTATAAGTGTAAATGCACTAATTTTTTTTTCTCCGAAATTTACTTATTGATGAGTCTTGTCTTAATACACATTTTATGTGTAGAAATTTTTAAGCAAATTCATGTTTTAAAACGATTTGGTAATTTTATGCGGATTTTATATTCATAAAAATATAAAAAATGTTAATGAACTTCTCCAAAAAAAAACCGACATATAAAATATTTTCCCTTGGGAGAATGGACAAAAGAAGAAACCCCCCAAAATTTAAAAAATAAATACGTTTAAACTTTTTTGACATCGAGTTTAGTAAAGGTTTAGAAAAGTAAGGAAAGTTCTTTAAAACAAATATCATCGCTTTTAAGTGCGGATTTTTGTTGATTAGTTCAATATAATGCAGCCCTCCGTAAGATTGTGAAATCTCGCATTTGGACCTTTAAGCCTTTAAAGGGCCCACCCCTGGTGTGTATAATACATAGCTATTTATATCTAGGTAAATGTACAATGTATATTGTTTAACTTTAAGCTCATAAACATAAACCTATTAATTACTTGAGTTAATATAATACTTAAGCTTTTATGGTTCACTAAATGTATGAAAATAAAAACATATGTATGAAGTTGTAGTAAGTATTCTGGTATTTACATACATACATACAAATAAAGAAAATCATTACAGAAAAATGTACAAATGAAAAGCATATTACACTCAGGGAAAAAAGTTTCATCATATTGATGATATGGTTCCACAAATCGTTTGTAATCAATTATTCATAAAATTTTATAAATATGATGAAAAGTTAAAAAAAAAATTTTGACAAATGTTTCATAGAACTTCATCATTTCATAAAAAAGTTTTATAAACTTTGTGAAAATAATATTTTTAGCTTTTTATTGAAATTTTTATTTTTTATTTCAAATTCACAAAATATTAGTATTTGCAATTTAGACTTTTTTAAACTAAAAAACTATCAGAAATTATTTGAAATTCTGAAACATCAATAAAATATTATTTGATGTGTTCTTAATATTAAATAGAATTTTTTGTATATAGGAATATGAAACGTTTCATAATATTTATGATTCACAAAATTGACTAAATCTAACAAAGAAATGCAACTCAGCAAAAATTATATATTTGTTTAAGATCTCCGGATGATGATCTGAAAATTAGATCGAAATATGAGGAAAACAACAAAATGTGATACAAAAATTAAAAATAAAAAAACTTGTTTTTATTTAAAGATTTCCATTTTATTTCAGCAACTAATAAATGACCTTAATCCGAACAAAGATTACAACATTTATGAAGCATTTCATAAAAATTTATGAGTCATTCCATAAAAATTTATAAAACTTTCATAAATATTTAAGAAACTACTTCATCCTATTTATGAAATGTTTAATAACATTTATTAAGTTATGAAACTTCTTCATCATAATTATGAAACATTTCATAAATATGAAGACACCTGCCATCAATTTGCTTTTTTATGAACGTACCAATTTGCTATTTATGGACGAAAATCAATGAAGTTTTTCATCATATTTATGAAGTTTTTCACCAAATTTTGTATGTATTGTTGATCTTATAAAACTGCATTTCACTTTAAATTGTCAGGTTTGAGATCATAATTAAATGTTACTATTACAAATAGAAAACACTAATTATTAACAAATGTATGAAAAGAAGAAACACATCTTGTGGGGACCAGAGCTAGAGGGAATACCGCACATTCGACCTAAGCGACTAGGTCATCTTCAGCCTCATTCTAATCCGCCACCCACAAGAAACTCAAAATTTTAATCAGGTATATATATCTACCAACCACAACCAGAAAATCGAGGATGTTAATTAATTATCCAAACAACATGAGTTATTTTCGTCTTTTCTTACACAAAAATGATGAAGCTTTTTCCCTGAGTGTAATAAGTAGTAATTGCTTATGACGCCTGGGGTGTTGAAATAGCATTATAATAAAATAAACTCAAATGCTCTTACTCTGTTGTGTGTACTCTACGTGTTACCAATTAGACAGGTGAAATACAATGATTCAAAAGTACCACATAAGTATGGGTGTATGTGTGTGATTGTGTGGTTGTATATAGTGTACACATACGTACATCATACGTACATTATACACTAGCTGTTGAGTAAATGCGTTTTTGACCACTTAAACTTTCATATATAGACTTTAAGCCTACAGAAATACCGTAAATCAAAGTCATTTGCAACTGGAACAAAAAGAAAACTAATGAAATATAAAGAGTTGGCATGAAAAGTTGATTTTAACTAAAGTTCAATGTAAAAAGTGTGCACATGTAGAGTTGAAATTTAAAAATGAATGTTTAAAATAGTCTACCATGTAAATATGTAGTATATATTAGCACAGTAGGTATTCAAAATGATAAAAAAAATACGAAATACGTACGAGTGAAATATAAATGATATCATTTGAAAACCATATACGCCCACAGATTTGAGTTTGTTAAGAACATAAGAATTCATTATATTTTGTAAAGTATTTTTCAATGTAAGGGGTTGTTATATAATATTGTATCTACCTAGAAATATGCACTAAATTATAACTTAAATTAATTTTCTAAAAATTGAAGGGCTTATTGTAAAAACTTGATAATCCACATTTATTGTTTTAAGGATTTTCGCTGTTTTCTAGACATTCATTGATTGATATTTAATAAAATCATGCTTGAATAATTATTGCAAGTACCTAGATAAGAAACGTTCTGCATTTTTTAACCTTTAAAAGGCAAAAACAAACTAAAAATAGAATGTGGCTTATCAAGTTTTTACAATAAGCCCTTCAATTGTAGTTAATAATAAATTAAGTAAAAAGTAAAATTGATAATTATTAGATTTTTTGTTAAAGCTCTGCATATTCTTTAGGCTCTAGCTTTTCTTAAACTTCGGGTTTTGATGAGATCTTTAGCCAGATTGAAATACTAGTATTAACCTAGCTAATAAAGGGTGTTTTTTATGCAGGTATATAACTTTAAGTTGGAAACACTTTTTTAACTGGAGGCCATTTTGTCAGCTGTCAATTGATTTATGTTTAGTTTGGTTTGGCATTTCAAAATAACAGACAGACACCTGAACAACGCTTCCAAATTGTGCAAACTTATTTTGAAAATCATAGTACTGTTCGAAATACGTATTTTTCGAAATACGTATAATTTTGTTTAGCGCTGAAGCTCACCTTTGGTTAAATGGATACGTCAATAAACAAAACTGCCAAATTTGGAGTGATGATAATCCTTAAGTGTATGTTGAGACACCGTTACATCCAGAAAAACTGAATGTTTGGTGTGCTTTATGGGCTGGTGGTCCGTGCTTTTTAAAAACGATGTTGGTCAGAACGTTACAGTTAATTGTGCCCGATATAGAGGCATGATTACTGACTTTTTCGTTAATCAATTACACAACCATGGTGTGCAGGACCTGTGGTTTCAAAAAGACTGCGCAACATGTCACACAGCTGATGCCACAATTGATTTGTTGAAGGAAACGTTTGGTAACCGCATAGTTTCACGTTCCGGGCCAGTGAATTTACCTCCAAGATTGTTCGATTTAACGCCGCTGGACTATTTTCTGTGGGGAGATGTGAAGTCGCTAGTCCACGCCTATAAGCCCGAAACGATTGACCACTTGAAGGACAACATTCGCCGCGTTATTGCCAATATACGGCCACAAATGTTGGAAAAAGTCATCGAAAATTGGACCTCCTGATTAGACTACGTCCGAACCAGTCGTGGCGGTCATATGCCAGAAGTCATATTTAAATTATCATATTAAATTATAAGAAGATTATCTTTTGAATAAAGTAAATTTCATGTCAATTTAAAAAATTCATCTTTGTTTTATTCCATTTCAAAGTTATATACCTCTATAAAAACCACCCTTTATGTTTTATTTGCTTTATATTTGTAAATATACGGATGTTGGAAGCTCGTTATAAATTAAAAAAGTAAATTTTTTAATTGAAAAAAATCATATTTCGTTTTCTCTGAAATGTGTGAAGCTTTGAATATGCGCTTGTGAAAAAGGATAAAAAAAACTTAAAATTATGCTTGATTCGCGAATATCTCAAAATGCATGTCTGTTTTTCCTTAAACTTTTGTTTACAGATTGATCAGTGTTTCCTCTGAAAAATATACCAAGTTCAGATTGGAGAAACAATATATTCTTTAGAAAAACATTGTTTTCGCTTTTTGAAGCGAATTTTGTAATTCTACCAACAAAAGTTTTAATTACATTATATATTTTTTTTCATTTTGAATTGTTATGTTTGAGACATAATGAAAATGTTACTATTACAAATAGAAAACACCAATTGTTAATAAATGTAAGAGAAGATGAAAAAACTCTTGTGGGGATCAGCGCTAAAGGGAGTGTTGCACTTTTGACCTAAGCGATTAGGTCATCCACAAGAAACTCAAGGTTTGATTAGGTATATACGAGTACATTAACTCATCACATAAAATCGGTGATGTTAATTGACATGAGTTATTTTCGTCTTTTCTTACAAGTTTAGCCAACAGCTTTAAATCTTAAAGCTTTTTATTTGTCAGAGTTGCCAGTCCAACTGCTAATGTTACCATTACTGGGAACGAATTGAGAATCAGGCATGTATAGTAATATTTAAACACAACATATTCTAGGTGATTTTCCTATTAGATTTTACATAGCATGGTACCTGTAGGTTTTGGTTTCAGAGTTTTGTATGTATTGTTGATATTTTAAAATTGCATTTCATTTATAAATATTTTTTTAATTTTAATTTGAAAAAATGTAGATTCTCAAAACCAATGAAACATTTTTATCAATCTTAGTTCATTTAGTTTCGGAAGAAATTTTATCATGTGTCGAAAATTTTGTACATTCTGTTTGTTTTTGCATAGTTTTTTTTTTCCAACAATGACAAAGTTGATTGAAATTTTATACATATATTTAAAAGTAATTTGTTTCTTAATTTTCCTATATAAAGAAAATTTTTCATGCCATAACAATAACTTTGTTTATAATCTCTTCCTTTGTCAGGGCAAAAATTGGGGGGGGGGGGGGGGGGGGCCCTAATGAAGAAACTTTGATAAAACATTAAACAGTATTAACTCTAACGAAGGTTGAGAAAACTACAAATTGGTTCAAACAAGTTTTGATAGAATTTTAATCAGTTATTACATGCTCATTAAAATTGTCATTAGTTTTAAAATAACTTTCAATCTTCTTCCAACATTAAATACAAATATAATTCATACATAAAAGGCTTTCAAATATGAATGGTTATGGTTGTGTGTATGTGTATGTGTATGCGTGTGTGTGGGTTTTGTTTTAACAGTTATGAAAAAGATATTTATACTCAAACATACAAACGTGTTTCCGGTAAATGTGTAAAGGCAAAAACCTTTAGTTATCTAGAAGACCATGTAATATACCTAAATTATGGTGGATGAAAAGTTGAAAATTGTAATGAATCAACAATAACAGTAGGGAAAAGGTGTTCCTGGGATGAAAGAAAATATATTGTTATCTTGGATCTTTGTTTTTTATTTACAACTCTGACTTCAGTTTGAAATTGAAAATGTTTACTTCGTGATCCACCCTAATGTACCTCATAGTATAAAAATGTGTATGTTAAACAAAAAAAAAAAAAAAAACAATATGTCATTTGCATATTAATATGAAATTTCAATTTTCTAACAAAAGCACAAGTTTTCTAGTTGTTCTTTTTTTTTGCAATTTGTTTTTTTTTTTTCTTTGTTAACCAAAAGAAACCACAGACCAAGTAAATTTATGAGCATGTTGTTGTGGTAAGGGTAGAAGTGTGTGTGTGTTTATAGAAGTATGGATATGTCCTCAATAGATTACATAGATAACACACTCTTCTTCTTCTTTTAACAACAAACAAATTTTGTCATACACATTCAAATATTTTTTGTATAGTTATACGACGTATGTCCAACACATTTTCATGAGTTAAATGTTCTGACAGCAAATTTCAAAGAGTTGGAGACCTATTTAATCTATGATGTAATCATAACCAAGTAGATGTGTGGGTTGTAAGATGAAGTTTTTGTTATGGTCATAATTGTATCACATTCTTTATGGCTTTTATTATTTTTTTCAAATGGACAATGTGACCATAAGGTAATAGAATGAATAAAAAACAACAACAAAAAACCACTTTACAAGTATAAATTTATGCAGTATCTATAAATACCCAGGTAGAAATTTGGGATGGTACAAAAAACGAAGAGTTTTCAAAACGTTTGTTTTTGATGGTACTAAAATAAAAGCGTTTCCAAAGCGATAATTGCAAATAATACGAAAAAAAAGCATTTAAAAAACATTATTTTGGATTGCTATTCGAACGTTCGGACAAAGTATTTTAGGAATACTTTTTATACAAAACTTACAAATATTTGTGAAATAAAAACACTGTAAAAACATTGGTTCAAAGCGTTTTTCCAACGTTTGTAAAAAGTACTTTAGAAGTTCTTATCGTACAAAATTTACAACGTTTTATAAAATAAAACCAATGTAAAACCATTGCGTTAAAGCGTTTTTCTAACATTTGCCAATAGTACTTTAGAAATACTTTTTTTTTTGCGATTGCAGCTGTTCTCTCTGTTATAATGTCAAACGAGTTGCAACAACAGTTTAGTGGATGCGGAAAGCCAAATAAGGGTGTAGGCAAAGAAAATTTCAGTTCAACCCAAGTATATGAAGAATTAAAGGGTAATAAGTATATAACTTGTGAAAAAAGTATTTTTTTACAACATTTATTTTCTACAGATTTTTTATTACATCAGTTTGAAACTGAAACACCATCCAAAATTTTTACACAGACAAGCCGCTGGTTGGCGACTGCTAAGTACAGAAACTGCTCAAAACAATCTATTTTCAATCAAATTTGTCTTTCGAGCGTTTTGACAATGTTCAAAATTACAACCCTCAAAGCGGTTATCATTTGGGTCGTTTTCATAACGCTTAATAACTGTAAGCCAAAATGTTCTGCAAATACTTATTTAACGATTGAAAAAGCATTTCAAAAATTTTGTTTTGCAATGTTTTGAGAACGTTATAAAATACCATCCTCAGACCGTAAATTTGGGTTATCATTTTGCACATTCTCAAAACGCTTTAAATTTGTAATTTGGTATGTTCTGAAAACGCTTGTACCATCATGAAAAATGCTTTTAAAACGTTTTAAAGATTGTATTTTTCTACCTGGGTAGTTTCTGGGTGTATGTTAGACAATGAATTGAGTATGAGTTGAAAAAGGATTTTTTTTTTTTGTGTTTGACAAGAAAAACATTCTTACACATCCGTGTTGGATCAAATAAGTCTTAGAATAGGAAAAAGATAATATACATGTTTAAAAGCATAACCATATGTTTATTATTGATTATAACTACAACTAATAATGTACAATAAACAAGGTTAGATATCTGGTAAAATGAGAGAATTATCTGCATTATACCAATAAATTTTTGCATTAGAAATATGAATTGTGACTGGAATTCGTCCTTTGTTCAAACCTCATTATTTATTTTATTTTATTTTATTTTTAATTTAATAAATTAATAATCATATAATTACAAATTATATACTATTACCTTAACCTAGCACTAGCTACTATGGCCTTCGGCGCGTTGTAGCGAAAAAAGACCAGTGCCTCTGGTGGGGATCGAACCCACGACCCCCGCACTGATAAGCCAGCACCCTACCAACTAGCCTACCGGGCACACTCAAATCTCATTAATTTAATGAAACTTTTAATAAAATTTAATGAAAAATATCATACTATTTATGAAAAAGCTCCATTAAAAAGAGTTTCGTTAAAACTATGAAGCATTTTCATAAAATCAAGGAAATTTCGTATTTACATTGTGAAGAAAACTTCATTAGTTTTGTGAAAAAATCCATGTAATGCTCTCTGTGTACTGGTTTAACTATGGACACTATGAGTCCTAAATGTGGCGATATATTAAAATTAGAGCTCAGTTTTTTATACCATTTCATTAAAAATTTCTAAAGTACAACCTAACCCTAAAACTGCTAATTAATACATCATCGGTTAGTAAATAGCTAATTTAGTCAATATTGGTCCTATATTGGACGCTGTAGCTGGCAATGAGTCAGATTTTTAGCTTTTACAGCACTGCTGTAGAAATGAAAATTCTAACATACGCTTGGCCGTTGCTGTTTTCCAACGTTGGCAGAGCAACTAAATTAAGTAGATCCCCAGTACTTTAAATAAAATAATTCTGTACGCAGCCAGTACTTCACAATTTTTTTTTTTTAGCAAAAGAAAGAATATTAAACAAAAGTCCAATTTTCTTAGAATTCTTAGCTTAATAAAAAGTTATTTTTATTTTATTACTGGATAAAGATAATTAAGTAGTTTAAAAATCCTAAAATAATTCAACATCTTGAGTATAATTGTGAAAAAATTGTAATCAGAGTTGCCAAATAATTATTTAAAAAAATTAATTTTTGACACCTTTTGATGGAACTTATTGCAAAAATTATTTTAAAACATAAAAGAGGCTAGTCTTTAATAGTTTGCCAGCTAAAACAGACATTACAAAGTAATTGAGCATGTAAGTAGCGTACAAAGAGATTAACTAGTTATCAGGCTACTTACTCGGTTGATTGCTTTTGTTCGCGATGACCCAAAATTCATGGGTTGTCATTACAATCTCGCTTACAAAGGAAGGGAGAATAATGAGTTACCCGATCAGTTACTCATAGTGAAAGAATAAGTAACGACTTTAATATTAGGAATAAGTGGTTTCTAACAATGATGGAATAAGTGATTACCAAGGAGTTACAAAAGAAGTGGTATTTTTAAGTAATTTTTTTAAGAAATCTTGAAAAAAATTTTAAATAACTTTAGCTTGGAAAATTTACTTGTAAAAATTTTTAAAACAAATTAATACAATATTAGCATTAAAAATATGAAATCGATACTTATATTACAAATTAAAAGTAACTCATTATTTTAAAAGTTCATATAAGTACTTCTGTAACACATTACCAGTAAGTCAATTTTTTGTATTTTAAAGTAATGTAATGACCTATTACTACTTGTTATTCTATACGGTAATGACCTGCCATTACCTTGTCTTTGGTGGGTTTGATTGTTTTTTGTATTCCTCTACTAGAAATTAGTCCATCGATTGTATAAAATTTTTGAAAATCTGACCGATCGGACGATGAATTTTTTAAGTATAAACAGTCTGAAGTATTCGAAAACTGATTTCGTTTTCACTCAATACATAAATAATGGATGATTTTCATTATAAAAATTATATCGTCAGGGTTACCATATGGTAATTTTAAAAAATAGTCAAAAAACCATGATATTTTTCCAAAAAAAAAAATAAAAATAATTTAACTTAAACAAAATGATGTTTCATATATTTTTTAAAAAAGATTTGTTCACAAAACTATACAAAACTAAAATTTTTAAAATATCTTCAACCGTCTGGGATTTATATGCTGTCAAAATTTAAACTTTGATTGGCATTATTTCCAATAGAGGACGCTTTAAGGTAACAAAAGTTGAAAAATTTCTTAATGAAACATGGTTGTATATATCTGGAAAGTATGAAGTACCATTAATGAGATATGAAGTAAGAATGATAAGCTTTCCAGTACACATATTTTGGTTTTTATATATTCGCTTTAGTTTTGGTTATTATGGGATCCGAAATTTTGACTATTTTTAGCTTTTTGCAAATAAAATCGTAAAAGTTGAAATTTTAGCAAATATAGACAAAAACGCTGATTTAGGGTCCCTTTTCATACAGAGTAAAAAGCACTGCATTTATATGAAATTTGAATTAACCTTTCGATTCCACGCCAATAATTAATCTAAAAAACTTTTTTCCAAGTTTTTAAAGTGTGCTGTGTGGGCGGAAAACTAAATTTTTTCAAAAACTTTAAAAAAAATCATTTAATCACACTCAATGAAAAAGTATGACCAACTGAAAATAATGCTACAAAAATTTTCGATATATCGCGAACCGCTAAAAAGTTATTAAGGTATTAATTTTGTGAAAATTAATAAAAATATTTTTTTTAACACACACAATGAAAAAGTTGTTTAAGATACGAAAAATGCTACAAACCTTTTCGATATACCGCGGCCCGCTAAAAAGTTGTTAATCAGTAAAATATTGCATAATAGTAAAGACAACATTTTGAAAACTTAATAACTTTTTACTGTATTACCGTAAAGCGAAAAATTTTTACACCATTTGATTTTAGCTAAAAAACGCCGCGCGCATTTTAAAGGAGTGGAAATAAAAAAAAAAAAATAATTGCGACATTTGTTTTTATTAATGCAAAAACCGTAAAAAAGTGATATAAAGATAAAAACAAATTTTCGTTACGAGCACTAATCAATATTTACAACTTTCATTAAGATCTGCAGTTTCATCATAAATATACGAAAAATTGTAAAAATAACAAAAATTTTCCTAAAATAAACAAAATTTTGTTAATTTTACAAAAGTTTTCGTTGTTTTGACATTAGTCACGAATTTTTGTATAATTTTTGAAAATGATTCGATGTGAATGCCCACGTTTTTCCAGCTTTTATTGTGTCGTTGCAAAAAAAAAACCAACACCAAGTAAAATTTTTCATTAACATAAAACAAAGTGAATAAAAAGCAAATTTTATAGAATGTTTCAAGTCGATTTTTGCGAACGGTAAGAATTTTATTCACAATTTTGATAAAACTAATTGATTCCATAAAAAGATATTATAAGTAAAAAAATTTTAAAATTTCAATTTCAAAGAATACCTTTGATGTATTTTCTTATTTTTTTTTTGCATTTTCTTTGCAAGTTTTAGTCTTTATTTAATATTTTACGCACTACTTTAACTGCTCTTGTATATTTTGGACAATTTTTTCTAACAATTTTATATGCTTTTAAAGTGGTTTTTAATATAGGTCAATATGTTCGCTAAAAGGACCTTTTGAGTTGTTTAGAGAATTGTTATATAACTTTTTTATATAAGCTTAAACAAGATAATGACCTGTCGCAGAAAAATGCACAAAGAGTTTTCTTAACAACTGTTGTATTTGGTTTTGGAATATTCCACTTAGTTTTTACAAATTAGTCCCTTACAAATTATATCTTATTAACCTAAAATGATATCCTAACAATTACCAAACACTAGCTACTATGTCTTTCGGCTCGCTGTAGCAAAAACAGATCGAACCCAGGGCAACCTCACTGATAAGATGGCACTACCGGGGAGCAAAAATATGATATATGATAAATTTTTATTGATTTTTGATATAGTTATATTTAAAAAAAACAAAAATTTAAGCTCGTTATAAATTGAAAATAACATAGAAATAATCTCGATGTATATAACGTGCTTGATTACTAAGAAGACAAGAATTGAGCAAAATTGATTATTAATAGGTTTTTTGTTAAAGTTCTGCCTATTATGGAGGCTCTAGCTTTTCTAAAACTTCGGGTTCTGATGAGATCTTTAGCCAGATCGAAATACTAGTATCAACCTAGCTAATATGTTTGATTTGCTTTATTTCTGTAAATATACGGAGGTTGAAAGCTATTTATAAATTGAAAATAACATAAAAATAATCTCCATGTATATAAAAACAAAAAACTAATATAACTGTAAAAAATATTAATTGAGCCAGAGTACACACTAAAAATTTTTTATATAAATAGAACATTTTTGGTCTTCAAAGTTTAGTAACGTCATGATGCTTGTTAGAAAAAGACCTAACCACGTGCTTGATTACTAAGAAGACAAGAATTGAGCAAAATTGATTATTAATAGGTTTTTTGTTAAAGTTCTGCCTATTATGAAGGCTCTAGCTTTTCTAAAACTTCGGGTTCTGATGAGATCTTTAGCCAGATCGAAATACTAGTATCATCCTAGCTAATATGTTTGATTTGCTTTATTTGTGTAAATATACGGAGGTTGAAAGGTATTTATAAATTGAAAATAACATAAAAATAATCTCGATGTATACAAAAACAAAAAACTAATATAACTGTAATAAGCGATATTTATTTAGCGATTTATTTACTTGCCTAACTTTCGCAATTATGGAAAACTCTTTTTAAGAGCAAAACATTGATTTATAATTTTTTGACAAAATGCTATTTTTATTGCAGTTAGATTTATCAAAGCAGTTATTCAAAATTTTAAAGGATACAATGGACTCCAAAGTTGAAATAAAAAGACGAAAAATTAAATTTTATTAGTCAAATTGCAAAACAAAAACAAAAATTATTTATATAAAATCATGCCAAGTGAAGTTCGCACCAATTTTGGATTTTTTGTTTAATTTATATAAAAACATTAGTCGATTAAAAAATTAAGTTACATTATTGATATATCGAATTATATTGTTGATATATCTATTCGAATCGAATAAGCATAACAAGAGAATTAAGTATAGCCAAAATATGCACAAAGAGTTGGCCTATATGTCGCTGTGTTTTCTTTAGAAAGTTATTACACTAGGTAGTGGCTCACTTTAGCATACATTCCCAAATATATACTTTAGCAAATATTTATTAGATATAACACTTACCATTAAATATCAAAACTTTTTGTAACCCGTTTCAAAAATCTGAAAATAAAAGAAGTTTATAATAATTATTGCAATATTCTATAAAAATTACCTAAGATTAATATTTTACATGATGTACATAAAGTGTTAAATATTTAGAATAATGCTTAATTATTGGCTGCTTGATTTAAATACAATTATAATAAAGTCATTGAATTAATTGATATGCCGATTGATTAAAGAAACTGTATTAGTTTTTGCGACTATCACAAAATACTATTAAAATTTTACAAACACATAAATGCGAATCTTTGTCCCAACGTGCCACAAATTTCTTATAAGAATTACATATAATTCTAATACATAACCATAAAGGACACGGAAAAGGATAATAATAGCAGCATAATTTGTGTTTGGTAAGAGTGTTTCTGTTATAAAAATAGAACAAATTCCTAAGGGGGTTACTAGCTTTAGAAATCAATAAAAAGATAATATTAAGGCAATTTAAAAAAAAGTAAAGAAATCATAAAATTCAATTTGCGATAGCAAAACACGTATTAACTATTACTCTAAAAATTATAATTTAGCATTCGGACTACCACAGCAACCCATAACCATATCATTATAGACCTTTTTTAAAGTCAAAATCGGGTACTATCCTGGAGCAACAATATTTAATTTAGCTTCACATACGAATAAATTCTTTAGTCTCTAACGTAGCCGGCTTTTAAAATTTTTTATTTGCATTAAAATGGTAGAAGAGTAAACTCAAAAATTAAAAAAACACACAAAAAATCCATGTTTTTTATTTAAAAAAAATAAAAAAAAAAACTATACTCAAAATAATAAGTTAGTAGGAATGTTAGTAAAACGTATTGTAAATCAAGTATACCATTTCTCAGCAAATTTTCTGCTGAAATTGTGTTTTCAGCTAAAATTTTAGTTATACTTATTCAGCACTTAACTGTTTTGAACTAATGTCTTACTAATATTTTACTAATGTTTTACTAATATATTTTGCTAAAAAAAATGTGCTGATAAGAGGAAAATGATACTAAAACAACTTTTGTAAGATATATAAAAAAATCAACCATGGAAGTTTTTTGTATCTGCTTTTCATACAACAGGACGCTAACAATGATTATACATATATGGATAAAAACAACTATTATTTTGTGTTGTCACCGGCGTGTCAAAGTAGTTGTCTATTAATTAAATTAAAGAAAAAATAAAATATTTAAATTTAATAAACAATAAATGTGTATATATAAAATTAAATCTTTAAAGTGAATTTTACTCCATTGTGGTCAAATTGTAAAGAAATATACTTTAAGGTAGACAGACTAAGCGAAAGACAAGGACGCATATCTTCCGTAATTATTTATGTTTCCTTTTTCTTATTGCAAAAAAGGGTTGTATATTTTGACAACCATTGATGTAAGTAGTTATGTAGTTTATGTTACATATACCCAGCCAGAAATTGCCGATGGTCAGAAAAATCAAGCACTGGTAAAGCACTTTATTTTTAGTACCATTGGCAGAAATTTAAATTAAAGCAGTGGCAAAGCTCTCATTTACAAAGCTTTCCCAACGTTGGAAAAGTGTGCTTTGCCAGTACTTGATTTATAAAATTTACAACCGTAAACAAATTAAAGTACTGGCAAAGTCTGGGTTTAGAACGCTTTGCCAAAATTAGTGAAAAATGCTTTTAAAGCATTGATTTTAAAAAATTTTCTACACTTTGTTAAAACAAATATTAAAATTATGTTTTTTTATGTTTTTGAAAAGTCTTTTTTTAGACCAACTTTTTTTTTATTTTAAAGCGTTGGCAAATTAAATATTAAAATTATGTTTTTTTATGTTTTTGAAAAGTCTTTTTTTAGACCAACTTTTTTTTTTATTTTAAAGCGTTGGCAAATTACTTCCAACAAACGTTATGCCAGTGCTGGCAAAGTAGTACAACCAGCTCTTATCACTTGTTAACGTTTTAATGTATTAAGTATTATGTGTCTCATTAGTTTAAATGGTAAAGCTCTCGGCTGCCAGTCTGGCAGCCAGGGTTCTAGTCCTGGCAGTACCAAACAATTTTTAAATGAACTTTTGTTTTAATTTTATTTTGGAAAATCTATTTTTCAGACCACATTTTTATGTTTTTGCCAGTGTTTCGCCAACGTTGGAAAATTCTTTTACCCAGTGCTTTGCTAACGCTGTAAAAATGGAACGGCTAAGACCAGCCCGGTGTTATCAGTTTGAGGTTGGCAAAGCACTTAAATTTTCAGAAATCCAACGCTCTGTCAACGCTATTACTACTGTTATATATCACTGGCCCAACGCTTTGCCGTTCGTATGTTTCTGGCTAGGTACTTATTTCTATATATTGTCAGATATTAAATTAATTCATGTCGTCGATGTGGGAGTATGAACATTTTTATATTTTGTGACGCATTTATAAATTATTTTTAAAAGAATCACAAATAAATTAACTAAAATATAATTTTTCTGAAAACTTTTTGAGATTTTTTCAGTCCATTAATATTCAGCAAAAATTGTATTAACTTTTAACAAGGATTTTTTAATTTATAATCAATGAAGTGATAGCAAAACTTTTGCTGACTCTACTTATTTTGTTGCTAAAAATCAGCTAGCTGATTTTGCTGATATTAGAACTTTTATTGCAAGCTGTAACTTTTTATTTCTATTATTTTTTCTCCAAAATTTTCATAGCATATAGAAAAAAGTTCAAACTATAGAAATATGAAAAAAGTTTAAAAAATGAAAATCTAAAGCTAGTAAACCCCTTAAGTGAAAGACACAGTCAGGATTTAATAAGGACCCTTTTCATTTCATACTACATTCAGGGAACTTCTACTTTAAAAATGTGTAGTTGTTTGGGTTGTAATACAGTTTCTTTATTTTGAATGTAAATGTCAGTCATTTGTAGAACAAATTACATTTTTTACTAACCTTTAGTTTATTTAAAAAAACAAACCACATAAAATGACTGTTTTATGATTTTACATTCATTTGTTGCAGTAGTCTTTTGTTATTTAAAAATATAAATGTTTGCTTATTTTTTACTAACATGTGGTTCATTTTTACTACAATTGTTAGTAATTTTTTGAACATTAAAACGCAAATGACAATGTAAGTTGAATTTGCTGAAATGTGAGTCGTCCTTTCTTTAAGTAAAATTTCATTCTTTTTTAACTACATTTGCAGTGGTCTTTACCTACATAGTATTCTAAGTGTACTTCAAAGGCATTCTTAAAGTGTTATAAAATTGACCATAACTTTTGATCACAACAAAATTAAATTCAAGAAAACGACAACACACATACTGTGGCAGACTTACTTTAAAAAAAAAAAAAACTTTAAGTAGCCTTATGTTACATATCTGTTTCATCCTTTAACTTGCAAACACATTGAGGATTTAAAAAATACTTTTGGAAAACTTAATATCGTATAAATCACCACTAGTACACATAGTACATTGTGTGCATAGTATAAACGCACACACACACACACACACAGATATACTAATACTATAATAATAGTATTAGTATAACTGAGTGGGGGGTGTCTAATAACTCTCTCTATTTGGTAGTTTTAAACAATATAAAATATTATTTTTTTCAATAAATTTGACTTGAGATTTGTTTGTATAAACGTGCGTTTGTGTTAGTTTATAATTTGCGAAAAAGTTTTTTTGACAAATACGATTTTTATAGTTACGGATTGTTTCCTGCGTTCATTTATTCTATTTGTGCGACATTCTTTTCATTTTGTTTATATTGTCTTAAATTTTCCATAGTCTGTGTGATAATAAACATATTTTTTAATACTTTTAACTTAAAAGCAGTAAAAAAAAAAAAAGAATAAAGAATTGTGGGAGTATTGCGGTGTTATAAAATTAGTGTCATAAAATCTGCTGACAGTTCAAAACTTAAGCAATGAAAAATTAAAAGCTTAACATTTTTCATATTAATAAAGGCAATTTATCATAAAATAATAGTGTTCCGCAATCTGGCAATTCGTATGGATAACAATGCATAATTTATCAATACTTTTAAACAATTTTGGAATACCGGTTAGAGTTTGAATAATGGTTTAGTTTAATGTCTTTGAAATAAATTAAACTAAATAAAAGTTTTTAAAACTCGTTATTTAGAAAAAAACTTAGGAAATTTAATTAATATTATGACAAATTAATAAAGTTAGATTCTCGAGTAAAAACGTGTATATATAATCATGAATTATTTTATATAAATATATATAATATTGCATGCTATTATATATAATTTTTCATATGTTTATGTTTATATAAAAATGTTGACCTCAACATTTTTAAATACGATTCCACATATAATTACATCTTATTACATATCACCAATATATAATCGTATATGACATAACAATAATATATGTTTAATATAATTATGTACGATAAGATATAACACAATTAGGTATAATTATATATAACACAACTCAAAATTACATATAATAACGAATATTGTACTATTCGAAGAAATATATTTCATTTTGGATAACACGAAATCTAAACCTATTCATACACTAAAAATAGTTTGCAGTATAAATTAGCTGAACATGTAATTTGAAATAAATGATAAATCACTTGAAACCCGGTCTAATTAGTTTTCAAATGTTTATTGTTATTTAGTTTTAAGTATTGTTTAAATAATAAATGTTCAAATTTTAAATTTTCTTCTACAAAATGTAGATACATGTAGTCTCTTTGTACGGTTGTGGTATATGTGGAAACTTTTTCAATTTCTTGTATTTTGCATTGAAATAATTTTGTATATAAACAAACCACTTTAATAAAAAAACAGGCAGGAATTTTTAGAATATTTTTTCTTAAAATATAAATCTAAATTTATAATAACTGTAACGGAAAGAAATAAAATACAATATTCCCTTTTTTTGGTTAAATTTGCATGAAATTTAAAAAAAAATTAAAATAACTAATAAACAAAACTAAAAAAGTGGTAAATGGTAGTAAATTATTTTGAACAAATGTATACAAAAGTTAAAATAAATACTTATTTGAAAAATAGATGCATGCTCCTCAACTCAACTGAAAACTTTTTAAAACGCAAACAGTAAACTACATACTGTTCTGAGTGTACATAGGGGCGTTTCGTAGAGAGTTGTGTGCGAGTTCGATAATTATCGAGAGACCCGTGAGTAGCACAGTTTCTCAATCAAGGATATAAAGAGCACACACTTTAAATAAAAAATAAAATATATTATCCTCTATCTCGAAAAGTATACATGATATTAAAATGAAATTTTTACACGATATAAACCATGATATAACTAATAAATCTGCATCATTAACTCAAAAGTAGAATTTTTAGACTTATAACAGTCTTGCAGTAAATGAGCGATATGTTGATTTTGTACCAGGTACGCAAAATTTTTAAAAAGTTCATAAAATTTTGATTCGTGACTGCTGATCAGTTCATGCAATACGCTGGGAAATTTAAAATATAAGTGTGAATACCATACAGTATCAAAAAATATACGTCAATGCCTTAAAAGTTTATTATGTTTGTATCCTGTTATTGTGCTGTATAAATTACACCGTTTCTTTAATACTGTTGCCAGAAATCACTTCCATTAAACTGCGCAAAAACTGCATGTAAAGAACTTAAAAAACGATAAACTTTGATTTCACTTGTAAGCCACTTTTCACCAACCACCGATATGAAAATTCATTTTCTACACTGAGAAGAAATTTTTCATTCACATTGTGAAAAAAACTTCATTAGTTTAGTGAAAAAATTTCATTAAAACTCGACCAAGATATTCTCTCTATGTAGTGAATGTATCTTCTAGGTCTAGTGAACCAATTTTGTAAGTTTCAAGTCATTTTTTAAAATTTTTCGAATTTTAAATGCCCATTAATTCTTTTGGTGAAGACGTTTTAACGTGAAACTTTGCATGTCACAGCTTTTAGGTATAATAATTCACATCACCTAATTCACCTGACTGACCATCGTTCTTCTCAATTCCTAAAACCCGAAGAAAAAAGTCTGGTTCAAGAGGTGTCGAAAATTTTTAAAGTAGCTCATATGTATAACTTTTTTACATATTTTTTTCTAAGTGTATACAATTTTAACTAAATATTTCATTCGATTCTTATTTGTTATAAATGAACAAATTTAGTTGTCAAAAAACATTATTATTTGTCCACAAATAACATTTCACCAAAAATTAGTCAACATTAAATTTCACTACAGTTTGATTATAAATTTTAAAGATCATGCTACGTTTCAAAAATGTAATGTATACAACACAGTATGTAAAAGTGTCATACAAACTATTTTTAATGTTGAAAGCAAAAAAAAAAAAAAAGATGGAAAAAAAACTAGAAAAAATGTAACAACCATTAACTATGTTTACCTTAAGGTCTAGTTTTATGTAAAGTTTGTACAAATACAAACATTATTAAAACTAGGATAAGATGTTAACACTGGCCAGAACGGAAAATACTAGGCCAGGCCATATGGTGTTGACACTATGTACTTTGGCTACTCATTCACTTAGTCAGCCACTCATTTAGTAGCAGGTTTTACGAGTACGACTATCATCATGGCACGAATAGTTATTTTCATTTTAAATTTATACAACTGCTAGTGTCATATTATACAACATGTATATGAGGCTTTACACACCAACTGCGCCGGAACAAAAATAAAATTATATCATAACAGTGATTGTTGGTACCATAATCATGCGATATTCTACTTTTTGCGATATCTCAATCCCGAGGTGGGTTCGTTTTTAAAAAATAAACTAAAAATGATATTTTTGACTTAAAAAAAAAAACCGCTTATGCATAAATCTGCTAGAGCGTCTGCCAAAGAAGAGATTGGTACCATAATTTTGGATAGACTCTTCCTACTTTTTGCGATTTTTCAATCCCGAGGAGGGTTAATTTTTAAAAAATCAGCTAAAAATGCTATTTTTTGAATTAAAAATAAAACCATTAAACGGCAGCTAGAACTATGTCTTATGCATTAATCTGCTAGAACGTCTTTCAAAGAAGAGATTGGTACCACATTTTTTGATGAACTCCTCCTACTTTTTGCGATATCACAATCCCGAGGTAGGTTTCAAATTATATAAAAAACCTTGTCTTCCAAAGAAGAGATTGGTACTATAATCTTAGATAGACTCCTCCTACTTTTTTACGATTTCACAAAGAGAAATTATCTTGAACTAGTTTAATGAAATTTTTTTCGCAAAACAGATGAAGTTTTCTTCACAATGTAAATGAAATGTTTTTTAAACTTTATGAGAAGCTTCTTAGATTTGAATGAAACTATTTTTATTGAAACTTTTTCGTTAATCGTATGCAATTTTTAATAAATAAAATGAAATTTTTCATTGAATTCTATGAAAAACTATATTAATTTAATGAAAAGTTTCAATGGACGAGTTCCAGTGACAGTTCATAGATTTAATTGCATAAATTCATTGATACCATACAGAGAATTATCTCAGTGTATATGATACAATATTTCCAAAAGTAACATTAACCAATTAAAATGTTTTTTTTTTTGTATATTATTACACAGTATTTTTTTTTTTTTTTGAAAAGCCTCATATATAGAGCTCACCACGACAAATGTATGTGTGCTATGCATGTATGAGTAAAAGAAATAATGTGTTTACATATGTATGTGTGTTTGTATTAACATGCACTTCCTATAAGCTGACCTAACATGACGCTTGAGTTTCCGCATCCGTACGGAAGTGGTCATATATATTAGAATATATTTTTTTTCTTTTTATAAAATTGTGTTTTAATGTCAACTAGGACTAGGTCTTTGAAAAAATAATTCCAAACATTTTGATTAAATATTTTATCAATTTTTTTTTGTTAATTTAATTGAATTTTAGATAAATCGAAAATTAAAAATCTTACTTTTGGACGCTACTAACCACTTATATTTTTATATATTTGCAACACGAATCTGTGATCAAAAACAATTAAACAAATCGTTGTATTTCTACTTTATAATTGCAAAATGAGACGACACCATAAGATCTTATAATTCCGGGTAAAAATAGTTATATCTAGTCATATATAATATGATCAAGTCATATATGACTTTAAGTGAAGTCACATTACGATTAATATCAATATATACAAATACATCTGATTATTTTTATTGAGAGATTTTTTTATATTGTATTTGATATTATTATATGTCTCCTGATCTTACTCTATATATAACTACATAAGCCATATAATAATAATCAAAATATATGTAGTGATCGATATGATTATATATGGGCCCATGCTAAATCTTATTAAACTATATGTGATGCCATACTGAAAATATTTGCCTTATAATTTTATATATCATTATATATAATCCCATACATATTTTGGTTAAGTTCAATATTAATTTAAGTTATCTACAAGTTAAGACTTTATTACATATGGGTTCATATATAGCTGTAATAAGTTTATAACGAAATCATTTGCTAGAGATTTATTTTATATAATTTCAAATAAAAAAATGTGCATATTTTATAATTATTTATTTTTTTTTTAATTATATATTTTTGTAACACTAAATTTGTTCATGATCATTTTTAATCATTTCGTTGTCTTATTTAAAAAAATGTTGGACTTTAAAATTGTTTATTTCTATAAATTTTAATTTTCAACTAAAATACTTTTAAGCACAACTTCAAGTTACAAAAAGCATACCTACTATCGGCTAAAATTTTATAAAGTCAGATATATTTATATCTAATTAGATGTAATTTAATGTCCCGGATATGGACAAATCACGGATAAAATTGTGTCATGTTATAATTAATTTTATGGAAGTAGATGCATGTAGATGGCCCATTTTTCTTAACCATATGTATGTGTTTATATATGGGAACTTATCTAATGAGAATCCACATAAAAATTTTTACCCGTAATTTTAAAATTATATAAATTGCCATAATTTTTACATTCACCTTAAATTTTTTTTAACTCAATAATTTTTTTCACATCTGAGATATTTATTTCACCTCGATAGTGTTTTCAAATCTATTATTTTTCATCATTTGTTAACCTCATTTAATATACGTCATAGATCCGCTGGACATTTTACAATCAGGGAATTATATAGGTAGAAATGGCGATGAATGCATTTTTGATAAAAATGACTAAGAATTTTTAACTGTTAAAAACAACTTAAAATGTAGTAAAAACAAATGTTAGAAATGTTCAAAATTACTAACATATATGTTAGAATACTATGTAGGTAAAAACCGCTGCAAATGTTGGTTAAAAAGCAAATGAAATTTCACTTGAAGAAAGGACGAATTACATTTCAGTAAATTCAACTAACATTGTCATTTGTTTTTTACTGTTCACAAAAAGAACACATATGCAGTAAAAAATAAACAAACAGTTATTTGTTTTATTTAAAGAAAAACTACTTTATAAAATGAATGTAAAATCATAATACAGTAATTTGATGTGGTTTATTTTTTTTTAAATAAACTAGAATTGTAGTAAAAACTAAAATTTCTTCTACAAATGACTGTTTTTAACTTAAAAATAAACATACTGTATTACAACTCAAACAACTATAAATATTTACAACAGAAGTTCCCTGAGTGTACAAAGAATAGCTGAATTGTAAAAACAACTACAAATGAGGTAAAAATAACAAACTGACATCTGGAATGATCTAAAACACATTATATTTTCGAGGAAATTCAAAAATTTGGGCATTTTAAGGGAAAATATTTCAAAAATTTGTTTTGTATAACATGGATTTCTATTTGTTAGCCGATATTAAAGTATTCTAAATATATTCGCACTAATTATCTTTAATGCCGCAAAAATTATGGCGGTTGAAAACAAATTAAAAATTAAAGTGTTAGCTCAGATTTAATAAAAGTTACATCAACTTATAGTTCTCATTGTAAGTATCACATGTCAAAATCTATATTTCACCCCCAAAAAACATTAAAATACACTCAAAAAATAAATTGAGATATATTAGAACTTAAAAAGAAAACGGTGATTATTTTGGAAAACACAAAATTGTCGCCGATTTTAAGATATTGAATCTGGTTAAGAGTTACTTATATGCAGGAAATCATATAAAATATAGTTAAGTTCGAAAAATTCAAAATTGTATATCTTCAATTCCATGATAGATCGGCCAAAATCTCATCGGGGGTCATTTAAATTAGTTTATATTTTGTAAGCGTATTCTCTTGTATGTCTATTAGTCACTACCGTTTTAAGTTTCTGCAAATTTTATAAACGTCCGTTTTTATTCCCGTTTTCAAACTTTTAAAAAAATCAACAACCCACTTTTTTGCCAAAATGCATTAGTAACTCTGTTTGTAATGGCTTTAATCTGAAAGTAAAAAATTACGAGTAAAAATATTAATTAAATTAAAAAAAACTGTTGTAAAGTTCAAGTCATAATTATCATTTTCGATTTTTAATTGGCCATAATTTCTTAGATGACTTTGCATTGTAATACCTTTCCTTTAACTATTCGGATGCGGAGTTTTTGCACTTTTAAATGATTACGACTTATAATGTTCCGAAAACATATTTTCTGTTAGAGATATATTTAATTTATCGCTTCACTTAAAATTCTAGATATTTTTATTGAGTTTAGTGTAAAAAGAATATTTAAAATGTATGCCCACCTTTGTGAAGAGCACTAACACAGGTAAAAAGTGATGCATGAAATGTAGACTTAACAAAAACAAGTTTGATTGTGACTGTTATTCACATATAGAAACACACACTGACACAAATGACAATAAAATAAAAGAAAAAAATTAAAATAAAACTAAACTAACCAAAATTGCTTTAAAAAAGGCTGAAGGTTAGTAGAATAGAATAAAATGGTTTTTGTATATGTCACTTACCCAAATGTCCGCAAACACATACACAAAAGGCAGACGAAAAAAAAAACAGAGGAAGATGAAGAAGAAGAAGAAAAACTAGAATTCATAAAAGTTTTATGCCTATTAAGCTTTTTTTCTCTAAACCACTCCACTTTACTTAAGTCTTTGATAGTGGTAATACGATATGTAGTTAAAATCTTTGTTTGTATGTGTTTGTTGTCTACAATGATTGTTTGTCAATTGTTGTTAGTAAACTTCAACTACTATCACTGTCCATGTGTTATGTTGGCTAAGTGTATGTGGTATGTTGGAAGTGACGTATTGTTGCTCTAGTTGTTAGTCTCTATTACATTTCTATATGTATTTAGTTTGCAATTGTCATTTGATAAAAGAGGTAAATAGTTTGCTATAAAAATATCCACTACACTGCGTTGCAAAACTATAATTACGCATTAGTTTTACTAGTTTACTAAATGTAAAACCAATGGAAAATTAATAATATTTAACAAACAAAAAAAACCATTAATTTATTTTTTATTTTACTATTTTTAAAGGAATAACAAAATAAATTAGTGTTTCCTAACTATAAATACACTTAACTTACTATATATAAATTTAAAAAAATTTAAGAAAACTGTATTAAAGCAGCAGTTTTAATAAGGCGTTAGGCCTCCTTTTTTTGGAATCAAATCGAACATTCGACCAGACATACTGTCTATCAGATTTATTTGAAGTTCATCCGTTATAGATATCCACGCATCAATAACTGCTTCTTTTATGTGAAAAACGCTTTTATATTGACGCTAAACTCGACGGGTTAATACTCCCCTAATATTTTTTGATGATAGTCATTCCATCGTCTGACGACTTACATGTAATAAGTCATTGTCTTGTTAGAAAATTAATTCTTACATTTGACCATAAGCACTCGGATTATTTGCAAAATTTGTGACAACCACATGTGAACGGTTTTTTTTTCTAGCAATTTCCCGAAAACTTAATCCACTTTTTAAATAGGCAGAAATTTGCCCTTTTCCAAAATCACTTATGGTGTTTTCTTTTCTGGAAAAAAGCATTGCATATTAAAGTGCAAAAATTGCAAACATTTCACCCTCGCCGCATTCACAATGCTTCATTTATAGAGTCAGAATAGAACACAATTTTATCACACTCCAGAAAACAGACTCGGTAGTAGCAACAGTATTTGTAGACAATCGAATAGTTCGGTTGTAGCTATCGAACTTATTTGATAGTTATAACCAAATTTTTGTTGAGGTATTCGAAATTTAATTGTCGTACCCAAATGTCTGGTGTTTTAATCGAATTATTCTTATCACATCCGAAAAATTCGGCAGCAACAACCGATGCATTCGATTGGCAACAAATACGGTTGCTACCACCGACTCTGTTCTCTGGGTGCATATTGTATTTTTTTAACATGCGCTAAAACAACCCTGTAAATAATTTGAGGACGCTAAATTGCACTTTTTTGCCTTTTTTATGGCAATATTTTTAGAAAGAAACAGGGTGTTCAACTTATTTTAGAAAATAATGCAAAAAGGGAAATTTGAGGGCAAAGTGCAAAAAAAAAAATGTGACATTTATGTCAGAAAAGAAAACGCCATTAGACATGAACCACGCGGCATTTTATTTGCAAATTGATTAAAATCGCAAAAACAAAAACTAAAATAATTCTGAAATTTTTCTTAATTTGCTATTCTTCTTTGTTTACCGATATATGCAATTATAGCTATGAAACACTAACTAAATATTATTACAAAATTTTGCTCTTAAATCAATTAAGTAATCTCTTAAATTTTACACAATAAGAGATCTCTTATTACACTTTTAAAAACAGTTATAAGTTTTAAAAAAATTTGTATAAAATTAAAAAACATAGCAAAAACCATTTGAAATTATAGTTATGCAACGCAGTGTATTTACTCGTCTGATGGTGGTTGTGGCATATGTATGAATATCCTTATTTTAGCTTTTTTTGTTGCTGTTCTTCTGCTGCTCTTACACCCTTTCTCCGGCCTATCATGACAATGTGCTAATTAGAAGACTGTGTTTTTGTGGCCACAACACAAAAAAAAAACAGAAAAAGTTAAAACCACAAAATAAAAACGGAATTCAGAGTCATGGGAGAGGAGAAAAAAGTGCACTAAAAAACTGGCCAAAGGCATGTCATGTGCAGTTAAACATACGTTATACATAACGAGAGACATATGTAAATATATACTACATGTGAATAAATACAATTTAAAATATTAGATATACGAGACCATAGAAACCTATTAATTTATTATTTATTGTTTGCTGAATAGTACAAGAGGTATTTGAATTGGAATAACCTATATCACGATAACTACGTGAGATATAAATGGTTTTAAGAATTGTCACTTACATTTTTATTAGTTTCTTTACATGTTTTTATACAATTAAGATGCAGAAAAAAGTCTATTTGATCTCAGTCAGTTAAATATTCATATCTAATCAACTAAGAATTAGCAAAATATTTAATAAATTTACCAATTGGGTGCAACTGGCTAACAAAAGGTGGGTGTGAAGGGGTAAAAGTCCTGAACATACCTACCAATTACCTTAACTTCCTAAAGGGCTCCCATGCAAAAATAAAAATTAAAAAATGTTCTCCAACCGATCTAACTGTCCGAAGAGTGCCCATAGAGGAGCCAAATGTAATACCGATATATGTGTTCCCAATATTTTTTCAAAACCAACGTTTTCTCAAAACATAACAAATCCCTATCTCCACTTTTCCCATAAAAAAATTAAGTTTTATTAAATTTGCTAAAATTGCTCTTCCTTGGGCGCCAGGGTATGACCGAGCCCAATATTTTTCTAACCCCAACATTTTCAACATATTTTCAGATGTTTTTTCAGGGTTGTATCTTTAAAGGTACAGTGAGCATTTCACGGTTAATCTAAATGTCAAACCGCATCGAAAATTTATCGATGTAGACCATCTTTGAATCGGATCACAAGGGGTTTTAATACATCTGTAAATGTTTCTTGTCCTTTTGGGATACCTAGGTGAAGAGAGAACAATCTTTCTGTACAATCGAGCTGAAAATGAGAAGAACGACATAACAGAATCTTTTAACAAGACTTCGATGGCAGATGGGGATTGGGCCGCTTATGCTCAGATTTTACAAGAAGAAAATTAGGATAAATAAATGCGATAATTGAAACTGTTTTTTATGAAGATTGAGAAAACTTCTCTTAAGGTTGCGTAAGACTTTCGCAACATCTCTGTATATTTTGGATTATCTTATGGCCCCAAATGGGGTTCGGAAAATGTTCAGTTTAGATTCCATTTTCAATTTACTTACCACTTACAAATCGCTTAACACTTAGCAATGGCTAAACGGAGCGAATTACATTGGTCCTCGATCGTTGCTACCAGCTCTCGGGATAGTCAGTGTGAAGAAGATAACCTGGTGGATTAGGAGTTTAAAGCCTAATAAGTCACCTCAACCGGATAGCGTTATTCCAGCTGAACTGTACACGCCTGAGACCTGAAAGATCCTTTCTTGAAGACGAAATGTCTTTTTTTGCGAATGAACTGAACCTCGCACTTACGCATCCAACCGACTGTTATTTCTGCTGAGGCGAAACGTTAGATTCGTAACAAATACTGTAGCCACGATCGAGTAAGTTTTATGGGTGAATGAATTCCCGCGTAATTTATCTGCAGCATTCACACAGCACTCGCTTCCTCACTATTTTTCACATAAGAGCAAAACCAATTAAAAACAATTTATGTAGCAAAAGATCATGATTAACCTGCCTCACTGAAGTCAGTATAAACCGCGTTAGTTTGGGAAAGAAACATTCCCACTAATAATATTGGAAGCAAATTTAATGAAATTTGTAACTGTTGAACGACTTTTACTGAAAATCATGCTGACATGTGACTAAAATTGAAGAAACATTATAAGAAACGATTTCCGTAAGAAGTTTCTCAAACAGTTTAAGAATTCTTCGTAACTCTACAATTCCCCTACAATTCGAAACACTAATAAGATTTCCCGATTTATGAAGAGGGATTTCAAATTAATGAAATGAAGAAATTAAAAAAGAAGACACTGAGAAGGATGATTGACTCTTATTTTTCGATGACTTGGTGATATTGGTGAGAGAGGATATTTCTGTTTACATTAATAGACAGTATGCAGCTTTAAGGGAGGTGTATGTCGAAGCAAAGGCAGGTGGACTTGGGATCAAGCACAATAAAACGAAGCTAGAACTCGTTCATAGGGGCGCAACGATACAGCTTTTAAACATGTTGATCAAAACGATCTGCAAATTAATAGTGAGGACACGAAATTTCTTTAAAGCGCAATGTGTAGGAAAGATTGAAAAAGGCGACGATTGCTTTATGCAACTGCAGAAAAGTCATCTGGTCATGCTGGGGTCAGAGTACCAAGGCTTTCCGTGGATATGCACGGCTGTGATTCGCCCTATTATTTTGTACATAGTTGTTCGTTGGTGGACGGCATATGATAGGACGACCTAGCTCAAGTATTTGCAGAGGGTACAGAAAAGGGCTTTACTGAACAGTATAGGGGCACTACGTACCATGCCATCATATGCATCGGTCAATATACTGCAAATTAATATCTTAAATATTTTAGAGACACACGTAAAGTCTGAATCGGCCATTAGGCTATGGTCGACACAATGGGTTGGCAATGGTCACAGTGTGATATTGGGTGGTGGTAACTTTCACTGAAAGTAGATCATACGACTGAGGAAACTAAACAAGCGCTCCGATCAGAGATTCCTAGTCGGATAGCGTAGCGGACAAGGCATGAAAATCTAGTAGGATACCTTAGATATGTTAGACTAAAGTGGTATCAATATGAAAGGATTTCGCTGGCCAAGGTGTAACGTTTACGAAAGTGTTGACATTTTATCTAACAATCACGTCTTCGAGATCAATATTTCTGACGAATGTAACTGCTGCGACTGACTAATGTAACTGCTTTAAATATGATGGCAAGCAGATTAACATTCGACTCGCATGGGTCCCGGTGCAGAGAGATATGCTGGAAAACTGTACAGCTAATGAACTTCACGGGAAAGAAATCAGGCGTCTGTGGAATTTAAAAATTTCGACATTTCACTGTCAACTTTTCTGTTGAACAACCGGCTCTACTACGACAGGGTGACTAATTTAATATTTGTTAATATTGTGACTTGTGTGGATACATCGAGGACACATCATTACCCAGGAGGCAGATCTTGGGCATTGTGGCGGTCATACCGAGCCACTGTCTCATTGAGAAGAAACCGCAGAGGTTAAGGTTACTATCACACGACTAATAATAGGCATTAAAATAATAGGATTAACTATTGATCAACGTATTAATCATATTTTTAGTATTTTTATATATGTGAAAATGTTCAGAAAAAATCACATTTTATTCGACTCAATTGGCCATAACTTTGTAGTTAACACCAGGATTTTCTTAAATTTTACCTGTATTTTGTAAGGATTTTTAAAAATTTAACATTTTGTTATTAATTTTTGTAATGTTTAATAAATTTCATTATTCTATTAAAAAATAAACATGTTTAAAACTTTGCGATTTTCTGCTTGTTTTAATAATAATTTAATAAAATTTATGTTGCCAAGCTAAATTTAACTCAAAGTCAAAAATGAGAAAATCTACGTGTATCTACTACTAAAAGGACTATTATGTATGTGTGTGTGTGTGTGTGAGGATTTTTATAGAGTAAGCATAATAAAATATCTGTATAAGACTGAAAATGTTAAGCTCATCTTTAGACTATATTTTTTTTAGAAATAATTTCAAAAGCAAATAAGAAAAATCCACCAGCACATAAATAGACACGGACACTCATATTGTAGAGCTACAGACACTTCTTAGTAAACGTAAAGAGCTTTATACTTTAACGTTATTTCATGACGTGGAAAAATATGTTCAATGTCCTTCATAAAATGAAGGTATAAAATAAAGAAGAAATAGAAGAACAAAAACATTAAAGGGAAAAAATGGATAAACTATGATCAAAAAGTATGCAGAAATTTAATGGCAAATTAGCAATTTAAAGAAAAGACCGTAGTTAAGCAAAGAATTCAATAATCAGCTGCCAAACAATCGGCCAAGTCGAAAAAATTTCGGCTGCCGATTACACTGTGCAACAAATTTCGGGTCATGGCAGACATCCCGGACCATTCCAACGGAAAATGAAAGTAGACCATTAGTAGACTAAAACTCCCAATGGGTTTTGAAATATTTGCTCTTGTTTCGTTTTTATAGGCTTTTGAAGTTGACTCTTTTTTAGCATATTTTTGTTATTTTTTTTACTATTGATGAAAATGAAATGTTGAAATGTTTAAAAATTAAATGCAATAACGACGAAAGCGAGGATGCACAGACTGTTTGGTAGCTTCTTTAGAAGTGTGGTGTTCAAAATGAGCTAAATCGGTCCAGCGCTTCAAAAGTTATGAGTGAAAATGTAAGGCTGCCTTAAAAGTGTTCATACAAATGTGCAAAATTTTACTAAATTACGTGACTTGTCCATTTTGTAACCAGACATATAGAGGTGAATAGTGTTGAATATTCGCCTCAAGTACTTTTTTCAACAATTTTTTTTTCACCTTAAACTTTTTTCACCTCGAAATTTTTTTTCACCTCAAACTTTTTTCACCTCGAAATTTTTTTTCAACTAAATTTTTGTTTACTACAAGAAAAGTTGGACATTTTGTAACCAGACACATAGAGGTGAATAGTATTGAATATTTCGCCTCTAATACTTTTTGCATAATTTTGTAAAAGACGAGCAATAATTGATATAATATAAGGCGAATACACACAGAGAAAATAAAAATATTGAACGAGATTGTGAACAAGAAATTATCATATTATAATTCTAACAATCATAAACATGATTCTGACTGATAATATTATGATCACTAAGGATCATAAAATGATTATGAGGATCATGTTATGATTGTTACGTGTTCCAATCATAACATAATGCTATTAAACTATCATAATATGATGCCCTTTTCATTACGTGTATGTTTTTCCGACCATTGATTTGATTCAAAAATTTTATAAGTACTGAACATATTTTTTTATGGATCAAAAATATTAATTTGATAAATAATTTACCAAAAATGTTCTTAAAAATCTTGATACATTCTGTGCATACTGTATGTAGTTTAAAGGTGCAAAAATTTATAAAAATACACAAAAAAAATTACCCGTTTTATAGGTAACAACGACAATGACAGCAGCACACAGTCATGTTGCATGTAGTAGTAGAAGTATGAAGAGTAATGTATTGCCTTGACTACAATTTTGGCTAAAAGAAAAAATTAAATGTGAAAAACACGTTAAAATTTTTGTATGCCATCAAGTTTCTATATAATTTTTTTTTTTAAAGTGTTGCTTAAAATTCTTTGAAAAAAACAGAAATCCTAACGTTTAAACATACAAAACATCGACAGGTTGTATAAATAAAATAAATATGTTCTTATGTAATTCATACGAATAAGCCAGCAAAATATATGACGAACTTCAAAAATTCTCGACACTTTGAGGTAAAAAAGAATTTTTCTCTATGACGTGAATAACCTTTTGTGTATATGTTAGCCGATGTTTCAGCATGCTAAATCCATTCGCGTTAATCATTTATCTTTAATGGTGCAAAAAAAAATGATGGCGGTTTTAAGTTTCAAGCAAAATGAAAATATTAAAAGTACAGATTTTGCTTGGATTTAATTAAACCTACATCAATTTATAGATCTCATTGTTTTTATCACATTTAAAAATATATTATTACACCACCAAGAAATATAAAAATACACTCAAAAAAATTTTTTGTCATATATTAGAACTTAAAAATTAAACCGCGCTTTTTTTGGAAAATACGCACTTTTTGGCGGTTTAATGATATTAACCCGGGTTAAGGGTTACTTATTTGCAGTAAATCATATGAAATACTTTTACATTCGAAAAATTAAAATTTTTATAAATGGATGCTTTCTGAGGTTATGAAAATTTTGTTTACTCCATAAAATTTAAAGTTCTTAAATTTTGTTGGTGTCTTATCGATTTTAGTATTAAGCTCATTAAAATCTTGTATTTGTTGTACGTTTTGGCGTACTTTATACAGCGCTTTAGTTGTCACAAATCGAAATGTGTTTGGAGAAAACTACCGCTGTACTCGGTAGGAATAAAAAAATTAATTTTTTTGCACTTTATCAGTTATCTCAGTAGTTAAGATTCATTCTAGATACCTAAATATGTTCTCAAGTTATGTTTTTTTAAAAACAGCGAAAGAAATATTAAGTTTAATATTTTTTCCTCTGCGGATTTTATTTTCTCGAGAAAAAAATTCTCCTTTTCTAAGCAGGCGGGGAAAAGAATAATAAGGGAGAGAGAATTGAATTTTCGAAATCAGCTGTTTTGCTTTTTTACGTTTGGCTTTGGTTATTAGACTTGGGCAATCTAGTTCGTTTAAGTGAGCGCTCTTTCTAGTTCAATTCCAATCAATGAACATGTTCGCTCTTCTAGGTAAAAAATTGATCTGCATCTGACGGAATTTTCATTTTAATTTCAAGAAAACTACACAATTGTAAAAAGAGGATGAAAAACAATTGAACTAAATGATTAAAACGAACTAGAAGAGCGAATAGAGATGAACTAGGTCCCATCGTTCAATTGAGTGAGTAGTTCAATTGAACTAGTTCGTTCGCGAACGACACAAGTCTATTGGTTATTAAATACAAATCATTTTAAGCAAATAAAACTTTGCATTGTATTTAAGAGAATCTCTATCTGCTGCTTATTTGATGTTTTTGACCTGAAAGTAAGAATAATGCCATAATAACAATTAAAATAACAATAATTTATTAATTTCTTATAGAAAAGATAAAATACTTACATTTTTGCACAGAGCTCCCTTTAATTTTTTGGCGGAATAATTCATACAAATGCTATCACAATTCTCCCTATTAACATTCATAATACCTCCTTTTTTACGGGGGAAGAGTTTCCCATTTTCAAAATTCGTTTAGAATAAGGGAAAAGTGAAAAAATCCCCGGGCAGATTTTATTAAGAATATGGGAACAAAGAATAGGGTAAAAATTCTCACAGAATTGTTATTGAGAATTGGGCTGATTATAAAATTACGGCAACTTTTTTAAAAACTGTTCTCAAAATTTTATTTTATTACACTACAAAAGTTTAAAATTCGGAAAATTTTGGTTTCACTTGTAGACCACTATACAACTTTTCATCAAACAGATTTAGTGAATAAAGCTTTCAAGTCTAGTGACTCCATTTTGTATTTGTATTAAATTAGTGAAAAAATTTGTGTAAGTTTCAAGCAATTTTTTGCATTTTTCGACTTTTAAATTGCTATTAATTCTTTAGGTGAAGGCTCTTCAACGTGAAAATATGCATGTCATATCTATCTATTAAATATAGTCTTGCAACCCCTGATTAACGTTTATCCCAATTCAAAAAATATTGAGAAGTAAGAGCCATATAAAGTGGGTTTCAGCAAGTGGCGATACTTTTTATTATTGCTAAAGTAGTGAGAAGATTATCAGAAATTCAGTATTTAAAATCATATAAATAATATGCAACGTGCAATAAAATAAAAGCTTTTATTTTAAATCTGGCAACACTTAAAAATTAGTGAAATATTTTTTCTCTTCTATAGTATGTGACACCTTATCCTGATGGTATATACTCCATTATATATTAGAAATCGCTTTTGCTAATCTTATTTCTGCTTGATTACTTCTGATTATTTCTGCTTGATTACGTCGGGCTAGCCTCACAAGAGGCTAGCCCGACGCAGACCCTCAAATCTTAATGAACTTTGGATATGTTGTAGGGAAGAGAAAGCTATATATTTTTATCTGTATAATTTCAGATTTAGAGGATTACTATTTTTTCGGATACTTATTTTTTGTCTGTCTAATTTCAGATTAAGACGTTATTAAGTGGGCTAAAAAATATTCGCATTTTTCTGATTATTTTAATATATTTTAAAGATACTGTTATTCAAACAATGTCACATTAAAACTGCCGCATTTTTTAAAATATCTAATCTGATTATGCTAAACAGTTTGTGTATTAATGCTTTTCTTTTCAAACGCTGTCTGCGCGAGTAAAAATAATTGCTTACAATAGTTCATTATTTTTTTATTTATATGGGTATTTATATAGTCACATACGTTATAGTCGTATGGTTCAATGACGTGTAAAACAAGGAAAAACACAATTTTTCTTTTTACTTCTTAAGATTTTTGCGTGGAACGTAAGAAGCTCTATATTTGGTACAAATAAGAAACCAATTGAGCTACATGGTCCTCCAATATAAGCTATTCAAGAAGGGGACGTGGTGTGGCAAAAATAGAAGTTGTTTTTATTTACTGTACAAAACACGCGAAACACTGCGAATTGCGCCAGACTTTTTTGAGAAAACTTTTTTTTACGTGATTCGGAATATTTTAAATTTATTTTACAATTTTCTGAATTAATGAAATTTTTTTGATTTTTTTTTTACAAAATATGTCTAAATAGCTCAGATGGTAGATCGGTGGAGTGACAGCCTGAATTACCAGGTTCAAATACCGTGTGGACACATTTTATTATTAAGATTTCTAAAAAAATTTTTTATTACAAAAAATATTTTTTTTAATAATTATTTTAAGATTCTTTTTTTTGTTGTTCATTAATAACAATACCTCATTATTTTGTTCGACATCCACACATAAAAATAATGAATTTGTAATGAGAAATGTTAGTGCTTGCCATGACCAAATATATGTTTGCCATTACCAAATATATGCTTTCCTACGCTGTGATATGATGGGTATGATTAACTATATAAAGCATCATATGACTTTTTTAATCAGTTAAGTTTTTTGTTTGATATTCATAATCGATCTGCTTTAATGCGACTTTTCCCGAAGAGCTTTTTCACCATATTTTTTATAAATTTCAAAAACGTGGCCTCCGTGAGTCCTCAAATAGGCAATATGGGTATCAACATTTTGGTTTTTTTTTGAGTACTTAAACCGAGCAAACCTAATTTTCGTCAATTTCTGAGAAAACTGAGAAAATTATCTTCACTTCAGTAATGAAGTTCTTCATAGATTTAATGAAAATTGTCTCTAGAACTCGTCCATTGAAACTTTTCATATAATATATGAAACAGGTTTCACTAAAGTCAATATTTATGAAATGTTTGTAGAATTAATGAAAATGTTCATTAAACTAATGAAGCATGAAAATAATGAAGCGTTTATAGAATTTATGAAACAGTTTCATAACTTTTTTAATATTCAGAAGTTTACTTGAATTAATAAAACTCTTCATGAATGTCGTAAACATGCATTGGAACTAGTTCCAATGAACCGCTACATATAATTTTTTAAAAAATTTTATTGAAGTCCAAAATTTATAAAAGGCTACATTGAAATAATTTAAAAAATATGTTGAATACTTAAGAATTAAATCTTCAAACTAAAGTTTGCAATGTATGAAAATTAATGAAATTATGAATAAATAAAAAAATTAAGTCTTTGAAATAATATCTGAGCTCTAATGAAAAGTTTAATTAAATTTATGAAGAGATTATTTATAAAATTGAATGAATTTATGAAATTTTATGAAAAACAGTTTAAGAAAAATTTCTCAATATTAATAAAAATGTTTGTATATAATGATTCATTGAATCTATGAAAAATATTTCATGAAATTGTTTCATTAATATCATGAAGTGTAATACTTTCAATGTACAACAACATATTATTCTTTCACCCGACTTTTTAACACTTAAAAGTGAGATTGCGCCGCTAAATACATGTCTTTAATTTTGTGCTGTTTTACAATATATCCTTCCATAGTTCATTAAAATGTATGGATTCGAGTCGGAATACCGTCGTGGTCAGTTGGAGGAATACGAAAATAATTTTTATACCACAATGCCGAAAATCTCAACAAATCGGAGATTTGCGCTGCTGGCCAGAGATTTAAGTCGCCGGCTATGAGCTTGTTATATGCCCTCTTCAAAATGTTGCCGACGACCTTATCAGCTTAGACCATTTAGATATGAGATCAGAAAAGAGATCAGATTTTTTTTCAAAAATATTTTTAAATGTGATTCTTTAATATTAAATAAGTTGGTTAAAGCAAAGAATATCCGGAGTGAAAAACCCTATTTGGAAACCAAAACTTTCGTAAAATAAACGAACACTTGTTCAAGTTTTTGTTGTTTTTATATCTTTATGCATATAAGTACACAGAGAGAATTCCTTGTACGAAGTTTTCTTCACAATGTAAATGAAAAAATTCTTTAATTCATAAAAAAGCTTCATAGTTTTAATGAAAATATTTTTAATGAAACTTTTTCATTAGTTGTATGTAATTTTTAATAAATAAAACGACATTTTTTTTTAAATTTTATGACAAACTGCATTCATTTCAGGAAAAGTTTCAATGGACGTATGATTGTCACTGGACAATTCATAGATCTAATTCAAAAATTTATTGATATCATGCAAATAATTCTCTCAGTGAAAACAAAATTACATTTCAAGAATTTAAGTTTTGTTAATTGTTTTGCACAACACCAACTTTTTCTTTTACAACACCAACTAAAGTCCCCTCAATTGAAACATGGTATGTGCTATGGGTGAAGTACACTAAGAGAATTTTCTTGGATGAGTTTTAATGAAATTTGTCACTAACCTATTGAAGTTTTTTTTCGCAAAGTAAATGAAAAATTTCGTTTAATTTATGAAAAAGCTGCATAATATTCAAAAAACTATTTTTAATAAAACTTTTTCATTAGGCGTATGAAATTTTTAACAAATAAATTGAAAATTTTCATTAAATTTTATGAAACATTGTATTAAGTTAATGAAAAGTTTCAATGGACCAGTGACACGTCATAGATATTATGCAAAATTTAATGGATATCTTGGATATAATTATTTCAGTTTAGGTAATATTTTAGCATAAACACCAAAAGGTTGTGAGTTCAATTCCTGACTTAAAACGCCTAAAATTCAAATTCGATACCAAATGAACCCCTCAGAAAACTTCAAATGAACCCCTCAGAAAACTTTTCATTAATAGTATTAATGCCTTTTATAACTGTTAAGGGTAATTTCAACATTAGTTAATTAAATTGCTTATTTAAAAATACCTACATGTAAACGTTGATTTTTGTTATTGCAAAATTAGATAAAAAAAAATTTAATTTAATTTTTTTTTTGTGTCGCTACAGGGAATGCGACAGCAAATAGCAAATAAAAAGAAAACTCAAAAAAGAAACGAACAAATTAAATAAATATATAATAAAACTGGCATCCATTGCACATTCAGTGGGCAAATGGTAATAAAAAAAAACTTATGATTTTTGTCCCCTTTTAAGGTAAATTTTTTTTTGTTAAAAAATTTTTTTTTCAGTTTTTAAGTATTTTTATTAATTTTATTTCACTATAACTTTATTTTTGCACAAATCTCTACATTTCTTGTTCATACATTTTGAAATCCTTTGCTTAAACACTTCAATGGCCAACATTTTGTAGCAATGTTTGCTTTTACAAGCACGTTCAACAAAAAAACAAAAAAGCAAAATGAAAAAGATTTCTTTTAATTTTATATTTACAAAGTGTCTTCACTAAGCATTAAATAAAAAAAAAATTATAAAAGGAAAAAAAGTTGTGATAAAAATCTGATTTAAAAGAATATAAAAAAGTAACTAACAGTGTTTTGAAAGAGTTAAATCAATAAAAGGAATCTAAAACATTTATTTTAAAAGATGTTTTTTCCATTGATATTTAAAAGTATTTTAAAATCTAAATGTTTCGTTGTTTTTTTTTACTAAAGAAGACTTTTGTGAGGTCATGTCCGAAAAAACAACCCTTTTGGTAGAGTTTCAACACCACTTCAAAACCCCAACAGTTTAAATTTTCAATAACAAAATTCATTATTTAAGTTGCCAAGTTATTTAAAAATTTTTTTAAAGAAATTTATAGTTTTTTTTTGCTCACAAGAGCGGTAAAATTTAATTTTGGTCTTGATGCAAGTAAAAATTCTTTTTAGATAGAAAAACTAGGCTTAAGCTGTTATGACACTGTATAGTTTTTGTATAGTTTCAAGATGTATTGGGAGAAAGAAACAACATTAATGTGCGAATGAAACATATATACAATTTGTAAACAAACAGTTTTGTTTTTTTTTTTCAACTGACAGTTCTAAAAAGAAACTGACAACAAACATATTTGCCTGTGAGAAATGTCAAGATAAAGTTCAAAATTTTCGTTTGCACTTTTGACAGATATCCCAATTTTTCGCTGATTTATCGATAACAAAAGTATTTGTTTTGACATTTACTACAATTTGGCACTATGTGTTCGTACTCTTTACACTAGTTAAAAAATTGAGTAACAATATATTTGTACTGCTTTAATTTAGATTGTCAATACAAAAACTATACAGTGTCATACGGGCTTTAGCAAGTTAAACAGGGCTGCCAAGATATTAAGAATTTTGGGAAAAGCCAGCTTCGGAAAATGTTCGTAAAAATGCCAAACATATAAATGGAATATATAAAATGGAACTAAGGAGTGAGATCGAATAAATCCTAATACAGATTATCACTTATAACTTTTTTTATGGTAAAAAGTAAACTTTTTTTTGGATCAAGTTATCTTTTAAAACGTTGCCAGATAATGTGTATAAATTATTAGCGAAATCGGATCATTACTTTGTTTATAAATGGACTTTGAACAAAAAGTGAAAACAAAAAAAGTAGCATTTTTACAAAAAAAAACCTTAAATTTCGTAGAAAAAAATATGCTTAATTATTCAGAACTTAGAAAAATTAAATCATATTAAGATTCTTTTTAAATTATTGATAAAGGCTACAAAACAAGTTCCCAATTCTGTCACTTTTTTTGGAAATGGTCTGCTCCTATCAATTAGGGCACTAAAAATGGCAGAAAAAAAGCTCCTTTACTCACTTTTTGTTCAGCTTACATTTGTAAACAAAGTAATCATCCGATTTCGCTAATAATTTATACACATCATCTGGCGACTTTTTAAAAGATAACTTGATTAAAAAAAAAGTTCACTTTAAACATAAAAAAGTTATAAGTGATAATCTGTGTTAGGATTTATTCGATCTCACTCTTTGTTTAGATTGAATATGACCGCAGCCAGGGGAGCGGGGCAAAAAAACGACAAAAACCATGTAAAGTTAAAAAAAGTTCAGCCGTACTCTGCAATTTTCAAATGTTTTACTTTTAAATTTCAAATCACTCATAATTTTCAAAGTCGTATTCATTCTTTTAAACTATGATTACCTCAAACACATTTAGTCCTAGTTGACAGAATTTTAAAGAGTTTTACTTTTTCTTGACGTTACAAATCCTTTTACTACCTGCCAGTGTAAACGGCAGTGTCAGAATCTACTATATTGAAAAATAAAAAACTTTGAGTTAAGGGGGACACCAAAAACAATCGTTTAAGAAACATTTAATTTTGAAGTAGTTTTTATTTCAAACATTGACAGTTTTGTAGGTTGTTCTAATTTCATTTCAGTTTTTTGTTTCACTTTTCAATTGTCTATAAAGCTTTTATCTTTTGTTTCATCATCGTCAACATCAGAGGATATTATCAGGCAACAGCAGTTATGACCATGTTGTCCCCACATAAAAGGTGCGGCTACTGTTAACGTTGGCTGGTTTTTGCCTCTTTTTTTAGTTTTTATTTTATTTTTATATTTTCAACATTTTTGTTTGTTTTTAATTAATTGCACGCGTTTGTTTAGCCAGTCATTTGCTAAGTTTAACAACAGGATTTTGAGCAGGTTTTGTTTGCAGGATTTTAGTAGAAAATTGAAATTTGATTTTGTTATTTTAGTTTTGACTTTATTTGCTTAATTTAAATTGTATCTGCGTGTCTAGTATATATTTGGACTATGTTTGGAGGATTTTATGTGGATTTTTTTTTATTATGCGATTTTATTTGAGATTAAATTTTATTTTATATTCTTTTAATGAAGTTAATGGTTTTATAACTATTCATTTGTGATAAGATAACCTAATTTAGTTTGAATATTTAAATGCTCATCATTATTCTAGCACACCTTTATAAAGTTATTATTTGGAAAAGCAATAATTATAGTGATTTTTGTGTAGGATTCCAAATTTATGATTTATGTGGCTATTTTATAGGTTTATAGCTGTTAAGTTAATATTGCGCAAAAATATGGTAAAATTGTAAATGTGTCCTTTTCACAAAATCGCTTAAGTCGACTTAAGCTAAAATCATTTTTATTCTTTATTATTGATGTCCTCATTAAGACGTATTTATGCGTCTTACTCTCATTTCAAAATTTCTTTTAGTTCGAAAATTAGAATTATTATTTTACAAAAACATTTTTATTTGAAAATATCGACATAAGGGGCGAAATAATTTTTGGAAATTATTGTTGGCCTTATTAAGACACAATTTGATAGACTTGATAGTAAACGCTCCTTTTTAATATTCCATTTAGTGCAAAAGTTTTAACAAATTTCATTTTTTCATCAATTTTATACAAATAGCTTAATATCTCAAAACCACAAATTTCGACTTAAGCGATTTTGTCAAAATGACGCAGATACTTTTAGGACCATAGAATATATTACACAAACGTTAACAAATGCGACAAATAATTTGAGTGGGCTAAGTAATTACTTATTTCATTAGATTTGCATGGTAATGATAAAACTTGTTTACAGCAAAATTACACACTTCAAAATTTTTACCTTGATTATTCAGGAGTTATTGAACTTATTTTGTATTTTGTACTTTTACTGCAAGTAAATTTACTGCTATAAAGTGTGTCAAATTACATAAGATAAGTAAATATACACACAAAATCTTTAAATATTACATTTATATCTGCAAAAATAAACGAAAATTATAGTAATCTGTTCATGTTCTAATGTGTTCATTTTTACCTAAAAAAAAGTCTGTAAAGTCAGCAACATTTTTTCAGGGAGAATTCTTGCATAAAAACTGCTAATACAGGGTGTTTTTTTATAGAGGTATAGAACTTTCAAATGCAATAAAATAAAGATGAATTTTTAAAATGGACATGAAATTTACTTTATTCGAAATATAATCTTCTGGCATTATAATTTAAATATGACTTCAGGCATATGACCGCCACGGCTGGCTCGGAGGAAGTCTAATCTGGAGGTCCAATTTTCGATGACTTTTTCCAAGATTTATGGCCGTATATTGGCAATAACGTGGCGAATGTTGTCCTCTAAGTGGTCAATCGTTTCGGGCTTATCGGCGTAGACTAGCGACTTCACATATCCCCACAGAAAGTAGTCCAGGGCGATAATTTGCACGATCTTGGAGGCCAATTTACGTGTCCGAAACGTGAAACTATGCGTTTACCAAACGTTTTCTTGAATAAATCAATTTTGGCACGAGCTGTGTGACATGTTGTACGGTCTTGTTGAAACCACAGCTCCTGCACATCATGGTTGTTCAATTGATGAACGAAAAATTCAGTAATCATGGTTCTATAGCGGTCACCATTGACTGTAACGTTCCGACTAGCATCGTTTTTAAAGAAGTACGGATCAATGATTCCACCAGCCCATAAAGCACACCAAAGAGTCATTTTTTTTGGATGTAACGGTGTCTCAACATGCACTTGAGGATTAACATCAAATACGCGAAAACGTTCCATTGTTAATCGAATTAATTGCTCTGATGGACGATTATGTTGACAGTAAAATGGAAGTAGTGCGCGATACGTATTTCGAACAGAACCATGATTTTCAAAATAAATTTGTACAATTTGGCAGCGTTGTTCAGGCTTTAGTCTATTCATGATGAAATGCCAAACCAAACTGAACATAAATCACTTGACTGCTGACAAATTGTCCGCCAGTTAAAAAGTGTTGCCAACTTAAAGTTTTATATCTGTATAAAAAACACCCTTTACAAACATAAACATATGTTTAACATTTAATTAAATGGTAATGAATTTTTTTTTTTTGACATTGGCATTAGTTAAATAATGCTAAAGAATTTCCAATGCTAATGAAAAAATAACAAGTATGATTTTAGCTATGTTTTTTGTAATTGTGTTTTTTTCCATAACTACACACAAATTTCTTTTCAAATTCAAAAGCATACAAAATCAAATATTAAAAGTCAGAAGTTATGAATTTTAAATTGAACATACATATTTCATAGATTAATTTTCCGAGTGCCAAAGACACTTTTTAAGGTATGTTTACTAAAGACAATGTGCTTAGAATTTTGTAAATTTGTGCGTTTAATCTTTTTAAATAATAATAATGTGAGAATTACGATCTAAAATCTAAATAGTTTTCGATCTAATGGGTAATCCACTCTGATTTTTGGATTTGTTATACAAGACAATACGATATATAGAAACCAATTGCATAAAAAAAGATGTAGTCTTTAAAATATTCGATAATAAATAATGTTTTTTGCATGATGCAAAGTTTCTGTAAAACGACTCTATAATTTTGCATTAAGTAACTAAAAGAAGAAGATCTAAGCTTTTAAGCAATCTGAGATTTATAAAAATTTAATAATTACTTCAAAAGTTAGATTAGTGTAAACATTAGTTATTTCTCTCAGTTTTGCTACAAATATCGAACTTTTTGGGAAAAAGAGTATTTTATTAAAAATTCCAACTCTGAGGGAATTATCTGCATGATATTAATGAGTTTTTGCATCTGTCCTATGAATTATCACTAGAACTCGTCTATTGAAACCCTTCATTAAATTAATGCAGTTTTCCATAAAATTTAATGAAAAATTTCATATTATTTATTTAAAATGTCACACGCCCAATGAAAAAGTTTCATTAAAACTAGTTTCATTGAAACTATGGAGGCTTTTCGTGAAGTTTAAGAAAATTTTCATTCACATTGTGAAGAAAACTTCACTAGTTTAATGAAAAAATATCATTAAAATTCGTCCAAGAAATTCTCTCTGTGCATAATTCGAAATTTTTAAGAATTTGTTTTGTTTTTTATTCCATTTACTCCCGAATACTGAGTGTATCGTTAGCTACTAACTCGGATTTTAAATGACACATTTGTTGTTGTTTCCCATATCAATTTCTGGTTTGTCAAATTTTATTTGGACTTCCAGTAATCGGGCCTTATTCATTAAATGTACTCAAAATTATTCACATAATGAATTCTGATTTCATCGTATATCATAACCCACTTCAGCCTAGAATCAAATATGACCCACAAATTTAATATAAATATAAAAAACATTTTTTTTCTTTAAATAATTTTAAAGTTTTTTTAAAATGTCTAATTTGGATGTCGATTGCTATTTTTATAATATAATTGTTGAATTTAAAGAAGAAAAGAATACATTGAGAAAAATATAGTTTGCGTTTGTGGAAAATTGGTTATTTTGTCAAAAGTTGAACAAAATTTTAATGCTTTCCTCAAAATTTGCATGATTTTCATTAAAATAATTCAGTTGCATTTAGATGTTGAATTGTCAGGTGTGAGATCAAAATTAATATGTTACTATTATAAATATAAAACTCTAATTGTTAATAAATGTAAGAGAAAGACGAAATAAATATTGTGAGGAGTAGCGCTAGAACGAGCGCTAAATTTTTGACCTAAGCGTCTAGGTCATCTCCAACCTCATTCTAATCCAACACCCACAAGTTTTTCATAAAATTGTATGAATAATTTAATTAGAATTATTAGAAATTTTAGACGCCTTGTGGAAAAGTTTCATAAAAATCCCATCCCATCCCAAAAGTGCAAAGTCAGCAAAAGACAAACGGACCACCACTGTCAAGGCAGTTCAACAGGTATTACAAGTACTGGCAACAAGTACGATTGAACATGATTCCGGACACAAAATTATCATATTATGATAATTTCGTGTTGAAGTGCCTTGCCAGCACTGGCAAGACACTTCAACAGGTGTTACAAGTGCTGGCAACAAGGCCTTTCCCAACCCCAAATTGAACGCACAGAAAAAATATGATTGAACATGATTCCGGACACGAAATTATCATATTATGATCCTAGTTATAATATGTATGATTCCGGATGATCATATTATGATTACCGAGGACGATTTCATCGCCATTTCACATTATAATATTATTGCTACAATAATTTTATAATTGCTACGAGAATATTATGATTGCCAGGCACTTCAATCATAACATGATGCTCTTAAACTATCATAATTTGATGCTCTTTTCTCTGTGTGTGATAACATCATTAGACAAAAGGTCCGTCTGTTCAAAAAGTGTCAGACAAGCACTGGGGAAACAAAATTTCCAACATTGTCCAAATGTTGGTAAAACCACGACATAGGTGGTTTTACCAACATTTAAAAAGTATAAAAAATTACAGTTTCTGACTGGGAAAGTTTTAATTTTAATGTTTTTTTTTTGTTTTTTTTTGTTTTTTATTTATCCTGTGAAAATAGAAATGATGTACTTAAATCATAAAAAAACGTTAATTGGCTTATTTTTTGAAATAATTTAAAACCCTAAATGTTTCTTGATTCAATATGTATAAAAATATTAGTCTTACCTTAAAGCATCCCCAGGTTGGATTTTTTAAAAATCTCAGCTGACATTCAATACGCTGTAAATAAAAGAAATTAATATCAATTATTTATAAAGAAAATTTAAAATTTGTAAAGTTAAAAATGATAAATACTACATGCGTGTACTTTAAATAAAATAAACATATTTTTAGATTGCCATTGTATCATTAATAATATTGTTTGTCTAAATTAAATATACAATTGTGGTTAACAAACATTTGGCAAAATCCACAAGGATAAATATAATAAAATCTAACAGAGGAAGAAAGATAAATTTGAGTTTTTGTAAAACGCATTTAAAACAACATGATTTTGAATATAAAATGAAATTAATAATGATTGTGATTGTGTGTTTAGCTATAACTATACCAAATGAGAAAATATGTAAGTGTGTGTGAGTAAAAAGAAATGTAAAATCATTTATAATGTTGGCAGCAGAACGAATACAGTTAACAGATACAAAATATATTCTTTTTTATAGCAGATACAAATATGTTATACACTTCAAGGATTTCATTTATTTTATACAAATGTAAAAGGAAAACAAAAACATGTTTAACAGCAACATATAAGAGAAATTTATATACCTACTCATCATATTCTTAATTCGGAATGGGAAGTTTTACTTTTTGGCATCATTTTCAGTATTTTATTACAATTAAAATTATTTCAATTGATTATTTGACAAAATTTCGGTAAGGTATTGATCGATATAATATGGGAATTTTATAGATACCTCCGTGATACATTACATATAAAATTATAGAATTTTACTTATATTTTACTTTAATTAAAATTTTAATATAACAACAAGGATTTGAGGGTTTAAAAATAAAAATTTGAGAAAATCGTTAATTATAAGTATTTCTTAAAACATGCTATTGTGCAAGGCTTTATCCACTTACTTACAAAACCGTGTGATTAAAAACACACATACTTTTGTAATTGTACTCGTATGTAGTATATTAGTATTTGTAAACCCGAATAACAGCTTGAGATACAAGTGAAGTTAACTGAAAGTGGTTTTGTATGAAGAAAAGAACTAATATTATAAACAATACTCCATTAGTACGAGTACATACCAGAGTCTCAAGTCGACCGGTTGAAAACCGGTGGTGCGCCGCTTAAAAAGGCTCACATCGGCTCAAAATGTTAGCCGGCCTAAACACAAGCCGGCAGATTCTTTTTGCTCCGAAAATTTTTTTGTGATTGTTCCTATTTAACCTTAAAATAACACAAATTAATAGGGCAAGTTTTTGTTTTTGGCATTGTCTGCAACATTTGTAATTCTTTAATTTTTTCAATTATTTTCAAAATATGCCATTTTTGCTCCACCTTGCCATACAATGCAATTTTCTACCTTCTTACAATATTTTTTAGAATTGATTCTATAAAAATGCCCATTTTTCCCCATTTTACCTTAAATTTGCCAGATTGAAAGGTAGCAGACTTTATACGTTTTAATTTTGAAGATGTCAATTCACTTATTGCAAATTGTAAAGTAGTATTTCTTAAGGTAAGTTTAACATTTTAGGCCTATTTTTTCGCATATCAGTTAAACTTCGCTTAGCTAAACCGACAACGAATTTCTATTTTTTTTTTTAATTTTGTTTTGTTATACGATTTCCACCATTTCCAATTTTATTAACAAACATTAGCCGGAACAACTTTTTTTAGTTCAGAATTTCGGTTTTTACTGAAATAAAGCAAAATAATCAAAATTGCAATAGCAGTTATAAACCGCGTTAAACTAAGATTAAAGATAATATACATCCTAAAAACTCGGCATAAGTGCTTTGTTAAAATAATCCCCTTCGGAATTACATGCTTCCAAATAGACTGCAGTTATATCCAAGGATGATGAAGAACTAGGATGCACAGAACTGCGCGCGACACGCAGCTGATCGCGCCAACACCCCATCGTGACATCGCGCACAAAGGCAGTTATGAAAGCGGGCAAATTTTAAGACTGTGGTTGTATTCACAAATTATTAATATAATTTATTAATTTTTTAGTAATTTTGAAAATAGTTTATATTAGTTAAAATTTCTTAATTGAAACTATTAGTAAAATTTTGATTAAAAAAATCGAAAAAAATAACAAAAGTTTCAAACTACACTAAGATTGGCCAATTAATTTTCAAAAGAGTTCAAAAATGATTTTTTTCCTATTATATTTCTATTATAAATTGAAATAGCTTAAAAATTCCTAAAAAAAAATAAATAAATAAATTATATAAATAGTTGGTGAATAAAACCACAGTCTTAAAATTTGTCCGCCTACATAACTGCCTTTGTGTGCGATGGCACGATGGGGTGTTGGCGCGATGGCACGATCAGGTGCGCGTCGCGCACTGTTCTGTGCATCCTAGTTCTTCACCATCCTTGGCTATATCTACAGATGTGAAACTCGTATTTTCAGTAAACTCAACTGTTTTAAATGAAAATAGTAGATCCTTTCTTTTTGATACCTTGAAAAAAGCACATGATTGTACTATGAAATCAAAATTTAATAAAGGAAAATTTAAAAAAAAATGAATATTTAAATTTTTGTTTTTTACACATTTTGTTTTGCTATTTTGCCATTTCTTGTGCCATTTTTGATGGTTTTTCGTGCTATTTTGCCTGACATTTTTAACGTTTTTCGCACCAAAAAGAAAAACTTGCCCAGCTAATGAAATATCTTGAAATACCCTAACGAAATAACTTAAAATACCGTTATCCTTAAAATACTCTTATCTGTCCTAACGAAATACGCAATTTTTTTATTTCAAAAACATCACTACTTAAAATTAAAAAAAAAGTTCATATGGATCAATTTTGTTAAAGAACATTGCAAAATTAACATTTTTTGACATCATGTCATCCGACTTTCTTCATATTGTGAACAGGATGACTCTATGGAGCAATATAGACATTCCGGTTTATAGGTCTTTAAAATTTTGAAAACTCGCGATTTTATTCACTTTTTTTTATTTTTCGAAAACTTCAAAAAATTTGAAAAATAGATAACTTTGATGACCTACAGTTTCTAAACTACCTACTTTCACGATCAGTAATCCAAAAATAACCTATTCTTTCTATTGATAAACGTTTTATAAATTTAAAAAAATTATTATGCATAAGGGGTTTAAGAGATATGCCATCTACTGGTTCTAAAAGCCTACTGGTTCTTAAGCCCAGTTTTTAGGATGTAGATTTTCCTTAGTTTAGCGCAGTGTCTATCTAGTGCACTGAATTTTTATACTAATGTTGTTTTATTTCAATGACGAACAAAATTCTAAACAGGAAAAAGTTGTTAAAACCAATTTTTGTTCATGGACTTGGAAATGGCTGAAAAATGTTGTTCTCGGTTTAACAAAGCCAAGTTAAACTGACATCCCAAAAACTATGCCTTAGGGTTTTTCAGCCCCAACATTTCCAAGAATTGCACAGATTTGTAAAATAATATTTGTTACAGTTTTCATGGTGAAATCTTCCCCTTTTTATTGGAACCAATGCTCAGGGGAAACTGTACTGATGCAGTGCATGGCTTTGGTGAGAGGAAGTTAGTTTAACGGATGGAGGAAAGAGTGAGTTTGTGAACATTTGACATAAATTTCTTTAAATTTTAAATGAATATTATAAATTATAAAGAATATTCTTTCCAAAAACTGGATTAATAAAGTCTTTATAAAGGGGTGGTCCCGTCCAAAACTGGGTTAATAAGTTGTTTAAAAAGCTCTGGTCCCGTCCAAAAACTGGATTAATAAGTTGTTTATAAAGGTCTGGAAAACAGTTTAATTTACAAAAATTTAAAGTTTAGCAATGTTTTGCAAAATTTCATCAATTTAACAGTAAAAACCCATTTTAGCCGATTATCAAGCCACCGTTTCATTTCATAAATTACTTGTGTCGCCGCCGCCAAAAATTTAGGGTCGGCTTGCGTCTCTGGTACATACTATTACTAATACACTCAGAAAAGTTGTGCAGTTACTACATGCCTTTGCAGTTATTTGAACTGCAATTACAGTTGTTTTACTTTCAAAAAATAGTTTTAATGTTTTCGAGGGTTATTTTTCTAAGCAACCTACCAAAAGTACTGCATTTTGGTAGCAGTGATTTTATACAGTTGTTTCGGCTTTTTAACAAAGTGCGTGAAACGATTTTCTAGTAAAGGAATATAGGAAGAATGTTTATTTCTTATTTTTCGTCGTTACTGAAAACTCCTCTGCAGAAACTGTCATTAAATAACTAATATATGAATGTTAGTTTTGTAATAGAAAATAAATTTATTTACTTTGATATTATTAAATATTGTATTTCGTTTCCTTCAGCTCTTTAATAATTGCTTCCTAATTCAGTCCGATGACAATAAATCAATAATAAAGGCAATATTACATCACACAGACAAATATGTGACAATAATGTTTATGAAAAATACAATAAAACTTAAATATTTAAACTGAAATTTTGTGTAAAATTAGTTTCCCAACAGTAAAGTTCATGAACATTAAATCAAGTTAAGAATATTAATATTTTCCAAAGTAGATGCACTATTTCAAATATTTAACAATTATATGAAAGTTGAAGTTGTCTACTTTACAATTTGTAATTAATTTGTTGTGAAAAATGAATTCATAATGCAAAAATATATATATATTTTTTTTAAATTTGAATATTTAAAGTTTTTTATTTGAAAAATTATTATTCATTTTTAATCAGCTTGAAAAATATTTTATTAATTTTGTTTAAATGCTGTTAATGTTGTTTTAACTGTATTTGTAGTTGTGTTTACTGCATTCGACCGTTAGTTTTGAGCGATTAAAATAACTACACAAAGCAGTTGATTTAAATGCAAATGTAGTGTACACCTTTTCAAATGCAGTTATTTAAACTGCCATTTTCAGTTACATACATAGTTTTCTGAGTGTATACAACTATACACAAACATAAATCAGGGACCGTAAATAATGATTATTGCTCGTTTTTTTGAATCAAAAAATCAATCACTTAGAAGAGACATAAAAAAAAATTTATTGCACCATTATTTTTATTTTTTGACAATCTTTGCATATCCGTCATGATTTTTAAATTTTTGATTTTTAAAGTTTTCTTCAATGGTAATGATTATTTTTGAGTAATAATAAAAAAAATCAGCCATAATCCTTATTTTTGAGCAAAAAAAATAAAACTCAAAAATAATCATTATTTATGATTTTTATTTTTTTCGCTCAAAATAAAACTCACTTTCAATGTATGGGATGGACATATCTCAGGATGTAGGAGGAGCTTATTGAAGATTTTGGTATCAATCTCTTCTTTGGAAGATTCTCTAGCAGATTAATGCACCAAACATATTTGTGGGTGAGGTTGAAGGGGTTAATTTTTAGTTTCAAAATAGGGCTTTTTTTTGCCGTATTTTGTGAAAGTAACAATGTGTGGGATGGACATATCTCAGGAAGGAGGAGGAGCTTATCCAAGATTATGGTATCAATCTCTTCTTTGGAAGATTCCCTAGCAGATTAATGCATCAATCATATTTGTGGGTGGGGTTTAAGGGGTTAATTATTAATTTCAAAATAGGGCCTTTTTGCCGTAAAGTCAAAATCTGGAAGCTCGATTTTCACCGTAGACGTATGGTCTAGTGGACTTTTTTGCTCAGTACAATCCCAAGAATCAGAAACGCGAAGCGCCCATTGAGATTTTTTTCCTTCCATACTAATCGCCCCACCCTAATATGTATATATATTTACACCTACATGAAAGAGAGTTTTATTTTGAGCGAAAAAAATAAAAATCATAAATAATGATTATTTTTGAGTTTTATTTTTTTTGCTCAAAAATAATGATTTTTGCAGATTTTTTTTATTATTACTCAAAAATAATCATTACCATTGAAGAAAATTCTTAAAACTCATAACATAATCATTATTGTGTAATTTTTATTATAAAACTCATAATGATTACGGTCCCTGACATAAATAGATGTAGTAATATAGTACTTGCTTAACATTACAGTTTAACCCAGTAACATTTATTTTGAACTAAGAAAGTTTAAAAATGTTTTACAATTAACTATTAAATTTTTATAAATCAAAGAATAAGTGACCGTTTCTTAATCTTGCAAAAACATAAAAAGAAAGAATCTTCTTATATATTTTGCTGGGTAGATATTTAGTATAGTATTGTAGTTGTGGTTACAGAGGTTCATTTTCAATCTTATTTTTATACATTATGACTATATTGTTGTAGTACTATGCCAGCTGCTTATCTACATTTTAATTTTAAACGAATTTTGTGTAAACAAAAAATGAATGCAATTTTCTCTAGAGATTCGTACATATGTATTTGTATGCATAGTAGTAGTAGTAACAAGAGTGAAATACACACAAACACAATTAAATAAATACACCCAGCAAACAATTCAAATTAAGAAAAACTTTGTGTTCTGTTCAGTTGATCAAAAATATTTTAAAATAAAGGTTTATTTTTGGGTGATATTTGCTCTTAATAATATAGATTATTAACAATTTGTAGCTAATGTCAACATACTTGCTTGCTGGGTAAACGTGTGTGAGAATTACATCTACATAAGTATGTGTTACTAAATACAAATAACGGTTTGATTTTTTGTATATTTTTGCTTGCGGGTGTTTTGCCGCACCCGAAATTTAAATTTTATATTATGATAAAGAGAATGCAACAAAATGTGTCATAAATGCAATTTGTAATCTTATCTCTCTTAACTCTTATCTAATATATTTCAGAACAGTTGATTTTACCACCGGTCCTCTACACTCGTAGAAATTAACGTTTAAAAATAATAAAAAAAAACACTAAAATTTGTTAAAAATTACATTGCAGAGAAAACTCCTAAAATTAGATGATTTTTTACTGAATACACAGTTTTACAAAATCAGAAAAGTTTGATGCATCGGGTTTGCGACCTATCATTTCTAAAAGATTTTTAGACGCAGATGATGAATATGGTTTTAGAATTTTAAAGTTAGCTATAATTAAAAAAAAAAAATACTTTTTGTAGAAAATTTTAATTCTTTGATAAACTTTTTGCAAAAAAGTACAAAATTGAAAACAAAAACGCAACTTTTTTGCAACATTCAAATAGGATGAAATGTGCTCTTTAATTTAATATATTACACGTTTCGAAACTTGTGATAATTTATTATTTTTATTTTTAAATGGTTTCGTATAACACGTTTTGTTTTGCAAATTGATCGTTCGGGTGCCTTCGTGTTTCCTCGTATACTCGTTGCTCTTGGTTGTTGGGCAGCTAAGGAATTTGTATTTTTATCTGCTCAGGAACGTTCGGCTTTACTCGGATCGTCTACGTATTTCACGCTCTGTGTCGCTTTGCTCTTTATTTACCCTCTTCGCTTGGTTGCCTGATCTCTTCGTCCTTTGGCTGACGGGGATCGCTATCTTCTGCACTCGGAATCGTTTGGCCGCACTCAGCTCGTCCTAGTACGTGATCGTTAAACACTCGGTGGTTACCCAACACCAGACTCACTGTGGTCATATGATTAGACCTGCTTGTATTTTGGGTAAAATAAGATTTGCTATATCTGCCAAAATCGACAAAGTGATCGATAAGCACAAAATGTGTCATTTGGTTTCGTATCTCGGTAACTTCGTCGGGTGATCGGAAAACACCATCCGCAGATCACTGTGCTCGGAAACCACCAGTGGACATGTTTATGTCTTACTACATACCACCAAATGTTTTCACCAGGTTATCGGTAAACACCAGGGGAAACATTTGTTTACCCGTTGTACTTTGTATTTTACACTAACTTCGTGTTGTGATCGGAAAACACCAACCGAAGTGTATTTACCACTCTGAAGTGTATTTACGGATGGCAAACACCATCCGAAGTGCTACATATATTACACTTTACACAATTTCTACATAATAAAATTATACACAGAAATATTGAAATATTGATGAAAACTAATAGAATGACACGATGTAACTTTTTAGATCGATAAAAAAAACATTTATCCTTGTTTTTTTGTAAATAAATAAAAAAACAAAACTCGTATTTTTAGATAAATTGAGTTTTGTAGTACTCTTAAAATTCGGAAGCAGTTCTGATTTTTTTTTTAATTTTTATTTTTTTTTTTTTTAATTCTGCATTAACAAATGTATTGAGATGGTAAAATTTCTAGCACTACACAAATTAAGTTAAATAATAAATAATATACTAAAAATTATCGCAAAATTCGTCAAAATTTAAATACGCCGACTTCGCTTATTTTTCAGAAAAATTTAAAAAGTTGTTTAAACTTTTCTTTGTCTCTTACACTTAGGAGAACAAATACTGTTAGCTTGGCATTCCTATTTCGGGACAGTTAGCTTGGAAAGCAGCATATATATTACAAGAAAGTTCAATAGTAAAAGGAGTACTGTTTACTGAAGTAAATATATATTATTTTAAACACATACTCAAACATAATTTGTATTGCTCTGTAATAGAATTTTTTAAAAAAAAATCTTATTTTGTTAGCTTTTAATATTTTTGTTTTTATTTTTTATATTCTCATGCCTTTGCATGGAAATATGTAGATTATAAAAATTTAACTAAAATATAAAACAAAATAAAAAAAAACTAATTTCTAATGTTATGCTATCAAGACACTATTCATTTTTGTTATTTTGAGCTCCTTAAAAGGATACAAACAAACACACTTATACATAGAAAAATTACAATACAAGCACCCAAGTGTATTATCCTTTCTGTTCATTCTTCATTATAGGATTTATGCATGTATATATGGGTGTGTGTATGTGTATTAGTGTAAGTTCAAGTATGTATTCCTTATGCCTCTGCCTGAGTGTGTGTTTGTAAGTTCTTGTCTGTTTGTGGCACCACAATGTCTTACAGTCGAGTAAGCAACGCAATTATTTATCTTTTCGCATGCTGTCTTATTTTCTGCCTTCGTGTTTATTTGGTATGTTTAATATTATCATATTTATGTTTGAAAATAACTAAAATAAAAGAAGAAAATAATATTAAAGTACAACTTTAATATTTACTCGTTAGTATTATATGGGCTACTTCAAAAATTCTCGCCACCTGCTGAAACCGAATTTCAATGACTCTTATTTCTCAAGATTTTCTTAATTGAGATAAACGTTTAACAGGTTTAGAAAGACTATACTTAAGAAATATGACACGCAAATTTTCACGTTGAAGAAAGAGCCTTCACCTCAAGAATTGATGACCATTTAAAAGTCGAAAAATCCATAAAATTACTTGAAACTTACAAGACTATTTTCATTTATTCCATTTTTTCGCTGTTTGATGAAAAGTTATATGGTGGTTTACAAATGAAACCAAAATTTTCCGAATTTTAAACTTTTGCAGTTTTCCAATACGGTTTTTGCGCCGTGTAAAGGAATTAAATTTTGAGAACGGCGTTTAAAAAAAAGATGTATAAATAAATTTGAAAACAAAAACTAACTCTACAGATAAGTTGTTAGGACAACATCATAATAAAAAAAAATATAGAGTATTGCCTCGAATTTGAAAAATTTTCATTTTCATTAAAAAGATGTAATTTTATAAAGTTTTAGGTATACTAAGTTGATGTCAGCGCACTAATAACGGGACACGGACATCACAAACTTAAATGGAATTGGAGTGAATTTTTTGAAAATGTGTGTTTTTTTGCGTGTGAAATTCACAATTATATTTGAAATTGGTAAGCGTATTGCGTGAACTGAATATCTTAGTAAACTGCACCGCCGATTCAAAAAGGCACTTCAAAATTTCTAAACGCTAAAGTTTTATGAACTTTTTAAAAATTTTGCGAATCTTAATACTATTTTCGCATTTTTTTTATAAAAAACATATCTTGGGAACATATTTTGGTATCTTGAATGAATCTTCATGACGGCCATAACAGATAAAGTGAAAAAAATTGAGTTTTTTTCGGAAGTTTTTTTAAAACACATTTTACTTATTTACAACTAAAGCGCTGTATAAATTACGCTAAAACGTACACTCACAAAAAAAAGTTTGTTAAGTCAGCAAAAAATTTTGCTGAGTCAGCAAAATTTTAGTCAGGAGGGTGCTTGCAAAAAAATTGCTAATGTCAGCAAAATCTTTTGCTGAAAATCAGCGAGCTGATTTTTAGCAACAAAATTAGTAGATTCAGCAAAAGTTTTGCTAACACTTAGTAGATAAAAAAGCCGTGCTAAAAATTAATAAATTTTTTGCTGAATTTTAGTAGACTGAAAAAAACACAAAAAATTTGTAGAAAATTTGTAATTTAGTTAATTTATTTGCTGAAAATCATAAAACATATTTTTGTGATTCTTTTAAAAATAATTTACAATAATTACGAAATATAAAAATTTTCATTTTCCCACATTGATGTCATGAATTAATTTAATATCCGAAAATATATAGAAATAAATATATATAACATAACAAAAATTTTCTTTCAACTACTTACATCAATGGTTGGCTAAATGATGCTTTCTTTTAAAGGACGCAACTGATGAAGATAATTATAGAAACAAAACGAAACAATAAACAAAAACAAACGAAACAAAAAAAAAAACAACCCTTTTTTTGCAATAAGAAAAAGGAACCATAAAAATCTACCTAAGATGTGTGTCTTTGTCTTTCGCTTTACTCTGTCTACATGTCTGTATATGTTTGTTTGCAATTTGACCACACTATTATTAATCTATAAACATTTAGTTTAGAAATACATATTAAATTTAAATATTTTATTTTGTCTTTTATTTAACTAATAGACAATTATTTTCACAAGCCGGTGACAACGCAAAATTTAAGTTGTTTTAATCCTCAATTTTGTTTTATGTATGAAAAACAGATACAAAAATCTTCCATGGTTGAGTTTTTTATATGTCTTATTAGAGTTGTACTTTTTAGTATCATTTTACTCTTCTCTACTACATCTTAACTTGCCGCGACATCTACTTCATTCTGCGTATATCTTTCAATCTGGTTGTCGTCCACACTATTAATGTGCTTATCAGCAGAATTTTTTTTAGCAAAATTAATTAGTAAAACATTAGTATAATATTAGTAAAGCATTAGTATAAAACAGTTAAGTGCTGAATAAGTATAACAAAAATTTTAGCTGAAAACACGATTTTAGCAAAAAATTTGCTAAAAAATAGTATACCTGATTTACAAGACGTTTTACTAACTTTTCTACTAACTTATTTTTTTGAGTGTACAACAAATACAAGATTCTAATGAGCTTAATACTAAAATCGATAAGGCATCAAAAAGTTTAAAGGACTTTAAATTTTACGGAGCAAATTAAAGCATCCTTTTATACAAATTTTAATATTTCGAATGTAAAAGTATTTGATATGATTTCCTGAAAAATAAGTAACCCTAAACCCTGCTTAATATAATTAAACAAGCATAAAATGCGTATTTTCCAAAATAATCGCGGTTTAATTTGTAAGTTATAATATATGACAACAAATTTTTTTGAGTGTATTTCTATATTTTTTGGTGGTGTAATATATATTCTTAAATATAATAAAATGTGATCTATAAATTGATGTAGCTTTAAATAAATCCAAGCAACAACTTTAATTTTGATATTTTTATTTCGCTTGAAACTTAAAACAGCCATAATTTTATGCCGTTAAAGATTAATGATTAAAGCGAATGTATTTAGCATGTTATTCATGTTAGCCAAAAAAAAAATCAAAATATTTTACCACAAATTGTCGAGAATTTTTGAAGCTCGTCATATATATTGATAAATATATATATTTGTAAGTATGTGTGTAAATAAATATCTACACTAACAAAGTTAAATGCAGAAACCGCCACATGACAGCAAACTTATAAAATTTATAGCACTTGCCTGAAGTTTTCCTTCATAATCTTTTTATTTTTTCTTTCATATTTTGTTTTTTGCAAAATTTAAATTATAATTTGGTTGGAAATTTTGATTTATTTCAGTTTGAGTGTAAATTAATAATAAATGTGTTTTTGTGGGCTTTATATAATTTTCACCCAAAAAGTATGCTACGTATTTTATTCATTTTAAATTTTAAGTGAATCTTCATTAACTTTAGGTTAGGCAAATGGTTGGCTAAATAAATTGTATTTGTAATATTTACTTAAAGAATTAAGTGTGTTAAGTCCATTTTGGATTCATCTTAATACCGTTTCAAATTTATTAAGATTTATTTGCTTTACGGTACCCTCTACTGCATAAGAGAGTAAACAATTTTAAGGATTTTATTAAGGAATATCGTTAACAGTAGGCAGCTATTTAAAATAGATAGGAATGTAAACCAAAGACCATAAGCGCATAATTAACTTCACTTAAATCTGGAAAAAAATTTGGTTTTTTTAAGGAAACTTATTTTTAAATTTTATTTACTAAATTTAGATTAAAACGAAAGTTTCAATAGCGAACATCACAAAACATCATTTTAAAAAATATTCCTACATTTTTTCCACTAAAATCTCTTTAAACAATATTTAAATATTTATTTTATTTTCTAAACTTAAATATTATTCTTTTGAAAATAAGTACACTTAACTTTTGACTTTTAACCACAACCACCGTTTTTGCCATCACTACTTCATACAGAAAGTACTAAAAACATTTACATGCACATTTGTAATGCAGCGAAAACAAGAAACCAACAGCACGCAATTTGGAAAAAAAATATATGCTGCATAAAAAAAAACCTCAATAGAAAAAATGCTACCAGAACAAACAAACAAATGTAGTCATAAATAAAAATGCAAAGAAAGTAAAATATTTGCTTTCACAATCAAACAAACTAACAAATATCCTTGCACACCCATACACTCAAAGGAACAGAGTGCAATAAAATAAAACACAGAAAAACGGTTTAAATAAAAACAAATATAAAAATTATAAATGGTCAATACCGACCATAAGTTAGTGTTCATCATAAAATTATGGTTAAAATAAAATTTAAATCTGTAATATATTGTTAAGCTGAATTTAAAAATTATTTCAAAAATAACAGGAGCAAGGGCCAATCTTAATTAGAACTGATTCTGAGCCACAGCTCACCCAAATCTGAATTATACTAGGATTCTCGTCGTAAAATAAGGAACACATTTTATGTTTAATACACACGGCGAAAAAAAGTGCCAACCGAATTGAAAAAGTAATTCAGTGGTAACAACTTATAAATTCAGTTAGTACAACGATATTTACATTTCTGAATATTTTGGGTGTTGAGACTAAAATTCAGTTGCTTTCACCGAACTTAATATGAAAACAAATGTTCAGTGGTACCAAACTACTACAATTCGTAATACGCGCATTTGAGTCCTACACTAAGGATATTATGTATGTAAAGACGACAGCAATTGAAGTCAAAAATAATTCAAATTTCACTTGAAGAAAGGACGACTAAGATTTCATTAAATTCAACTAACATTTGTCATTTGACTGTTAAAATAATAACAAGGTAAGTAAAAAATTTACTGTTAAAAAAATGACTAACAATTGTAGTAAAAATGAACCAAATATGTTGGAAAAAAAATTAACAAATATTTATTTTTTTAATATAACAAAAAACGACTGTAAAAAATTAATGTAAAATCATAAAACAGTCATTTGATGTGGTTTGTTTTTTCAAATGAACTACAAGCTTAGTAAAAAATTAAATTTGTCCTACAAATGACTGACATTTACATTAAAAATAAAGAAACTGTATAACAACCCAAACAGCTACAAAGTTTTAAAGCAAATGTTCCCTGAGTGTAGTAACCAAATTTCAGTTGGCAAATAGCTAAATTTTTCTCTGTTTGTATGTATAATGGATGCACTTATACCAATTAATAGTACAGACATTAGTATGAACTTAAATTACATTATTTTTACCGTAGTGTATCACAAAATAGCTACTAAATGTACACTAACTGTTGAAATACATTTTAATTTTTTTCGCATAAAATGCATTTTATTTTCTAGTCCTTATTTCTGTTTTATGGCTTTTTTATTTCATTTTCTACAAAAAATTTTATTCATTTGTATTTGTTTTCCATTCAGATAATGTGTTTTTGTGTGTTTCTTATTGTATACCCGATCAAAGAAAAAAATTATATCTCAAATATAAAATCATATCTAATTTTATATAGATCAATATTTAATCTTATCCAAGTTAATCTCAAAATTAGGGTAACCAATAATGTCCAAATCTAACCCCCGAAACATATTACTGCATTAAATTATATCAAGAAAGATTTAAATTTAGGGGCATCCAATAATATGTAATTTTAGATTCTGATACATCCTAAAATATTCCATGGGATATAATCAGATCTAGTTGAATCAAATTAGATAAAAAAGTTTACTTGTTTTTGGTGGATCGAATAATATATTTTATATGGATATACTTAAATCCAATGAAATATATAATTCTGAATGAACAAAAAAAATAAATTTTGTCATTACCCAAGTAAAACAGTTTTGATATAGTTATATATTACTTTATACAGTAATTTATGATGCCATATTGCAAAATATCTCAAATATATAATTATATCTTTCTTTTATTACATTTCAAATCGTGCAATATTTTAAAATATATAATTTAACATCGATCTATATACGAATACATATCTCAGATCTAATTGCATATATTTGAATGCAATTGTATCTAATTAGATGTAAATGTATCACATTTTGTAAAATGTTGTACATTTGGATGAGCAAAAAAAAATTCGGAAACAATTTTATCAAACTATAGCTAATTTCATCAAATTCGATCTAATTGTATCAAATAATGTCTAATTGTATCAGATTAGATCTAATATTATACAATTAAATGTTCTTATTTTTCGGATATAATTATATAAAATTCAAAAATCCAAGTATGGGGTTATATATAGCAATATATAAATATATCTTATGTGCACGGAAAATATTATTTATGTTCCTTTATATATAATCATATCTCAAACTATTATGATAATTTTGTCATATATGGTATCTTACATAATTATATCTTATATCATTTGATATCATATATAATTATGTCTTAAGTTGTATCATATTTTTTAAAAGACAATATATATTAAATCTTAAATTAAATCGGCTCTCATATAGCTACGACTTCAGAAGGTCTGAAGGCTCTTTTATGATTATTATCCGGCTCCAAGTGTGTACTGGTATAATATATACATCTTTTTACTCGCGCAATTTTAATTCTGTTACATCTTTAAAGTTTCAAGGTTTGGAGTTTTATTTAATGCTCATAATAAATTTCAATGTTTTCTGAAGCATGCTTAAAATTTGAAAAATTGATTTTATTATGACTATATTATACCAATCTGGTTGAAAGTTAAAGAGTATTTACTTGGGTTAACATGGACTTGTGCCAAAGTTTGTCTATAAATTGGTACACATTAAACAAAGAGTACTTTATTTCAATTTTGCCTAACATTAGGTGTACTATACATTCATTCTTTGGAAGAAGACAAAACAATTGACATATGTTGACCTCATGTCTTCGGATTTTCTTCATATTAAAAACACATATTCTCTGTGGAGCCTATAATATATCTCTATATATAGTTTTTAAATTTTTTCAAAAATTCACAATTTTTTTACGATTTTAATTAAAAAAAATTTTAAAAATCCCAAAAGTATTTAATTTTTAAGCGTCGTATACTCGAAAGTTATTATCGGATTTCGCTGATTCAAAAAGCGTTCGATTTTTACGTTTGTCATCTTTTTTACTAATACAATAAAACAAATGCATTAAAAAAAATGCAGTTTTTATGCAGATGCATTTTCGAATTTGTTTCCCCCACTTCAAATTTTTTGAAACAAGGATACAAAGGATATTTTTATATTACATGACAGGAAGTATCTAAATCAATGAAATGAAATAATTGGTTATAAATTATATTAGGGATACATGATAGTTTTATTGAAAAATGGTAATTAAATGCAGAACTACTTTACTGCTAAGTTAATTGGCTGGTTGTGAGCAAACTTTTTCAAGCCAAAATTTTACGTTTTTAATCTAGTTTTATCCAGAAATTTTGAGAACAAATTTTAGACTTGCAAAAAGGTACATGCTTATTAAAATGAAACTCATATAGATTAAAACAATATATGTCTCAAATCCGTGGAGTTGGTGAAAATAACAGGATAAGCGAATGAAAATTGGGTATTTCAATTTGCCATAATTTTGAAGTGTACTTTAAACAGACAATAAACCGACGTCTAATTGGGAATTAAACTGATTCCTGGAGTAATTTTTAAGATAAAAGAGGCAAACAATATTTTCGACGGAAAAATTTTTATTTAAAAATGTTAATAAAATCTTAAACTATCCTTAATTAAAAGTGCTTGCACTAACTTGCGATCTAGCGAAAATCACTTTTCTGTATGTTAATAGAATACTAGAATGGGGTCAGTTATGATAGTGCAAAAATTCAAAAAAGTTAATCTACCAACCATGCCGATCTAAAGCAGCAATAATGCAAAATTTTATAACAAATTGGCTAGAGTATCCATAAAGTGTCGGAATTTTATAAAAATTACAAAAAATATGTTATTTTTAAAATTGAACTGATACGAACATTTTTAATTATAAGTGTCCAAAACACAACATAGAGTTTTGCAGTGAAAGTTCGCCACATTCCGCAACGAATCGTTAAAAAAATCATATGGTCAAAAACTGTATGGTGTAGTTTTTAATTTGTGATTAAAAAATTTCTAAAAAAATTATACTTTAGTTAATTTATTTGCTGAAAATCATAAACATTTTTTGTGATACTTTTAAAAATAATTTACCATAAATGAAATGAATTAATGTAATGTCTGAAAATATATAGAAATAATTATAAAGGGTGTTTTTAGAGGTATAGAACTTTGAAATGGAATAAAACAATGAAGAATTTTGTAAAAATTAAATTTACTTTATTCGAAAGATAATATTCTGGCATTATAATTTAAATATGACTTCTGTCTTCCAAGTTGTCCATCGTTTCGGGCTTAACGGCGTTGACTATCGACGGTGTCTCAACATACACTACGGCAGTTTTGTTTATTGACGTATCCATTTAACTTAAAGTGAGCTTCATCGTTAAACAAAAATTCGCAAAATTGGTGAGCGATACGTATTTCGATCAGAACCATTATTTTCAAAACAAATTTGCACAATTGGAAGCGTTGTTCTGGCGTCAGTCTATGTTATGTTGAAACGCCAAACCAAACTAAACACTCTTGAAAGTTACAAAAGAGCCGCCAGTTAAAAAATTTTGCCAACTGTACCTGTATAAAAAAAACACCCTTTATATAACATAAACAAAACTGTATTCCAACTACCTACATGGTTGTCTAAATGACGGCATCTTTTAAGGAATACAAATGCCATAGATAATTCTAGAAACGAAACGGAAAAGTGACAAAGCTCTTTTAGCAATAAGAAAAATGAAACATAAAAAACTACCTAAGATGTGTGTCTTTATCTTTCGCTTTATACTGTCTATCTGCATGTATATTTGTTTGCAATTTCAAAACTCAAATTTGAACACACTACATTAATAATCATTATAAACATTTAATTAACAAATACACATTTAATCTTTGTTAAAATTATATACTTTACTTTGTCTTTAATTTATTTAATAGAAAACTACTTTTACAAGCCAGTGAGAACACATCATTAAAGTTGTTGTAATGCACAATTTTGTTTTATGTATGAAACACAAATACAAAAATCTTCCATTATTGATTTTTTATATGTCTTAATAGAGTTGTACTTTTTAGTATAATTTTCGTCTTCTTGACATGCCACGACATCTACTTCATTCTGCATATATTTTTCATTCGGGTTGTAGTCCACACTGTTAATATGCTAATCGACAAAATTTTATTAGCAAAATAAATTAGTAAAACATTAGTAATATATTAGTAAAACATTGGTTCAAAACAGTTAAGAGCTGAATAATTATAACTAAAATATTAGCTAAAAACATAATGTTAGCAAAAAATTTGCTAAAAAATAGTATATTTACTTGATTTACAAGACGTTTAACTAACTTTTCTTATTTGTTTGAGTGTATTAGTGTGATTATTAAATGTTTCATATGAGTGCTAAAACGTAAAAGGGAAATGAAAGGAAGAAGCATTAAGTGTCTGTAATGTTTATTTTTGGTACACTAAATAGTATGTTCTTTTAAATAAATATTTTTTTTTTTGGAAAGAAAAGTTTAGGCGCCAGATTTTAGCGACTACTTTAAATAGTTGTTTAGTTATATACCCTACACTATTTCTTTCAAAAATTTGAACCACTTTGTGGAATATTTACCAAGATGCCGTTAACAAACATTCTAAATTTAATTGGGTCAGATGTGTGAAAAACGAGTTTTTTAACTATGCGGTTTTTATTCAACATCCCGTAATTTTATTCAACATCCCGATGACGAACTTATGTAATGTAGGGCCGTTAATGATCGCCTCTAATCTGCTAAAAAATTTTCATTGTTTTCATTTTGTCATATGAATAGCACACATATACAAATGTAATTATTACTCATGTATGGTATATTCAAATATCATGCAGCGAAACAACATTTTACTTACATTTGGCACGCGACATAATCATAAAATATCTAAAAAAAAAACAAGTATTATGTAGAAAAAGCTAAAATGCATTTTTTTGTTTTTTTCATTAAGTTTTTTTTTTTTAATATAAAAATCAAGATTTTTTAAAGCATAAAAAACAAAAAAACTAACAATGTTTTGTGATTGTGTTTAAATTCATATCCGTTCTATATTTATAAAATTTATTTTAATAAGTATTTTTGCATAGAAGACATTTTGGCGACTGATAGTTTTGAATCTATGATAGAAGAAAATATGAAATGTTTGCTATTGTTTATCAAACTGCATGAATCCGTTTGAATCTATTTTATTAGATGAGTGTAAAAGTATATTCGTAGTTTAGTATAATAAAGGCAGATTTATATACCAATACTTGATTTTAGTTTTTAGAGTTTGTTTTATGACTGCCTGTGATATCACTGTGATGCTAAGGTTAAACAATTAAAAATCGAAGATTGCTCTTAATAAGTCTGTTTTAGAGAAACTATGCTTCTTAGCTTACGAACTCTTTCGAAATGTTAGCACACTCATAGAAAAAAGTTATTTTAAAATTTAGTAAAGCCATTAGTAATCCAACTTTGCAAATTTTTAACTAACTTTTAGTTTAAATTGAGATTTTAGTTAAAAATTTATATTTTAACTTGATGAAATAACTTTTTGCTCATATTATAAATATAAATTTTTTCTTTAAAAGTCATCTTACTACAGGTTAACTAAAATTTTAATTTGCTCTTTTTGCACTCTGTAAAATTTACTATTACTACACAGAGAGAATTTCTTGGACGAGTTTTAATGAAGTTTTTTTTTCACTAAACTAATGAAGGTTTCTTCACAATGTGAATGAAAAAATTCTTAAACTAGATGAAAAAGCTGCATAGTTTTAACGAAACTGTTTTTAATGAAACTTTTTCATTAGTCTTAGTAAATAATATGAACTTTTTCATTTAATTTTATGAAAAACTGCATTAATTTAATGAAAAGTTTCATTGGACGAGTTTTAGTGAGAATTCATAGATCTATTGCAAAAATTCGTTGTTAAAATGCAGATAATTATTTCAGTATATACAAAATTTGTTTTTTACATTTGGCGCATTTTTTCGTTTCCGAGATATTTGTCGTTATGATAGTAATGATAGAAAATCAAAGAACTAAACCTGTAAAAATATCAGGAAAAGCTTTTACAAATTAGTTGAAAAAGAAGTTGCAGAAAAATCTGCTAAAATTAGCAAATTTTTAGTTATATTTCATTTAAATTTTAGTTAATTTAAAATAGTAATTTACTCTTATAAAATCAACAAAATAAATATTGCTATGCTATTTAGTAAAAAAAAAAGTTTTACAAATTTTAAAAAATTTTTGCGATTGTTTGTTGTCTATTAATATTTAGATTAATTTTTAGATTTAAGTGTCAATTTCAATTAACTAAAATTTAGCTTGCATATAACTTAAACTTTGTAAGGGAATGTTTCCTATTGTGGCATGTGCCCTAACGCTACGTTTCACTGGAGGTGTTGTGGACATGTTTTGAAACCAAAAATGTTTTGTACATATTTTTCCATAAATTTTTTCTCACCAAAACACATGTTTTGCTCAAAACATGTTAAGTAGACCTTTCGTTTTTTTGTGATGTTGCAAGAATTTGTCAAAACTTTCAACGATTTTAGTTTCCCCTATGGTTTTATTGTGTGTTTTCAAATAAACGCAATAGAAAGTGTAATTTTTTGTAAACATAAAAAGAGAATAACTAACAAGTTTTACAGAATTTTCCAAGTCGAATTTTTGTAAACGGTAAGAATTTTATTCACAACTTTAATAAAACTAATAGATTTCATAAGCGAATGTCAAAAGTTAAATTTTCATAATGTTCCCTAAAGTGGACCATTGATATAATTTCTAGTGTCCGACCGAACAGTTCGGCCAAAAACTTATATTTTGTCGGTTTTTTTGATATCTAGAGGCAATGATCACAAATTTTGACATTGGAAACATGTTTGTTGAGCCGATTTAATTCGATTTTGTATAAAAATTTAAAGGAAAAGCCGAAGTTTAAAGAAAAGCCGAAGTTAAAAGTTCGCCCGCCGAACTATTTTCAATTTGGCCGAACTTTCTGAGGGCGAACAGTGAATTCATTACTTAGCTACAGACTTTTCTTCAAATTTGACACTCAAAATAGCATATAATCAGCCCAATAAACATTTTTCCATCCGCCAAATTTGTCCATAATGTTTTAAAATACCGAATACAGACCAAATGCATTTTCTGGCCGAACTGTTTGGTCGGACTCTAATAATTTCTTATTTTTTTGATTTTTTTTTAAAGCTTTGGTCTTTTTTTACATAGTTTTCGCATAACTTTATCGCATTCGAGACTATTTTGAATAATTTTTCAACATGTTTCATAACAAAAAATATCATTTGTTTACCGCAAATAAAAAAGTTAGCATTACATATAGTAAACTCATAAGAAGCTTTAAACGATACATAAAACGTTTATATAAACAAAATTGAAATAAATTTTAATTTTAATACAAAATTTTGTCGATTTTAATTAATTTTGGAACAATTTTATTTGCTGTTAGAGAATTTTTAAATTTACTTTCACTTTGTACCACAATGTGGTCTGTTTTAAAATGTTTATATAACTTTTTTAAATTAGCCGAAAAATTACCAAAGAATTGGCCTGAGATTAATTGAATTTGATTAAGAATTTGTCAAAATTCTTATCCGTTTTAAAATTATTTACAACTGTTAATAGTTTTTTAGCAAAGAAAACACTCTAATTTTTAGTGGTTTGTGACGATTTACTTGAATAAACGTCACTACATTGCTAGGTCTGTCAAAAAAACAGAGTAGTATTTGGAAGATGACAAAGCCAATTGTGACAATTTTATGTTGTTGTTTTGGTTTTTCTTTGATATTTTAAATTTTGAATCTCGCTCCTAGACGAGGACAAGAAATTCTCATTGAGTTTGTGATTTAACATAACAAATATCTCTAGAAATTCTAATAACAAAGTCCCCTCAAGATTTCCTTAGGCAGGAATGAAATCCGGATAGGGACACGCCTACATCAGATTGCTTTTCACAATTTGTTAAATAAGTTTTGGGATTTTAGCACATTTAATTACTATAAATGCAAATTATGTTTATCCCGATGAAAATAAATTTAAATAACAAATATGCAGGTGCTTGTGCAAATTTAAATGTAACTGACACTAATAGAAAACATATGATTTTCTATTGTTGATTTACTTGAATAAACGTCACTACATTGCTAGGTCTGTCAAAAAAACAGAGTAGTATTTGGAAGATGACAAAGCCAATTGTGACAATTTTATGTTGTTGTTTTGGTTTTTCTTTGATATTTTAAATTTTGAATCTCGCTCCTAGACGAGGACAAGAAATTCTCATTGAGTTTGTGATTTAACATAACAAATATCTCTAGAAATTCTAATAACAAAGTCCCCTGAAGATTTCCTTAGGCAGGAATGAAATCCGGATAGGGACACGCCTACATCAGATTGCTTTTCACAATTTGTTAAATAAGTTTTTGGATTTTAGCACATTTAATTACTATAAATGCAAATTATGTTTATCCCGATGAAAATAAATTTAAATAACAAATATGCAGGTGCTTGTGCAAATTTAAATGTAACTGACACTAATAGAAAACATATGATTTTCTATTGTTGATTTACTTGAATAAACGTCACTACATTGCTAGGTCTGTCAAAAAAACAGAGTAGTATTTGGAAGATGACAAAGCCAATTGTGACAATTTTATGTTGTTGTTTTGGTTTTTCTTTGATATTTTAAATTTTGAATCTCGCTCCTAGACGAGGACAAGAAATTCTCATTGAGTTTGTGATTTAACATAACAAATATCTCTAGAAATTCTAATAACAAAGTCCCCTGAAGATTTCCTTAGGCAGGAATGAAATCCGGATAGGGACACGCCTACATCAGATTGCTTTTCACAATTTGTTAAATAAGTTTTGGGATTTTAGCACATTTAATTACTATAAATGCAAATTATGTTTATCCCGATGAAAATAAATTTAAAAAAATAATGGAAAGTTAAGAATTTTCATGTGAAATGTGGAAAAAAATTAAACTGTCAAAATTTGGGGTTTCTCGCAGGATTAACAAATGCAAACACAGGAGCTTCAAGACTATTACTTTTTCAGGATTTTCTTCTGCAACGAAATCTTAAAATTTTAAAACGTTTCATGTATAAAAATGCTGTAGGTTTACCTAAAGAACTAATATAACTATAGAGTTTTTTGTTTTCAAATTTATTATTTGACCCTTTCAGGAATGTGTTGATAGATCTATTTCGGGAATTTTCTAGGTTCCCATCATCAGAACACGTTTTGAAAGCGGTAACAATCCCATGCCAAACATCAAACATTCATATGAACTAGTTTACTCACTACATGAGAACTAATATACATATGAGTTTGAAGTTATAAAGAAAGGGTCAAATAATAAATTTGAAAACAAAAAACTCTATAGATTATTTGTTAGGACAATATCCTAATGAAGAAATATAGAGTATGGCCTCGAACTTGAATAATTTTCATTTTCATTGAACTAATATAACGTTACCCTTAAAAAATCGTTAACGAAATAACTGAAAAACTGTTATCCGTAAAATAACGTTACCGAAACAACCAAATTACAATTACCGCTAAAATACCGTTAACGAAATAAGGAAAATACCGTTAAAGCTACGAAACCGTTATCAAAATAATTGAAATATCGCTACCCCTAAAATACCGTTACCGCAATAACCGAAAATAGCGTTATCTTGACCGATAACCGCATCGATCCGGTTACCAAAAGTACATTTCCCAAACGAACTCTAATAAGCAGAGCAACCAGAAATATGTTGTATCATATTTTTTATGTGGGTCGTATTTCAAAATGGATGAGATATTTATCCTTTTCAGAACAATTGACGAATTCTGGTGTCGATTTTTATTAAGGGCATATTATTTAAAAAAAAATTTTTAGAGCATGTTTGCGAACTTTTTAGAAAAAAGCATGTTTTTAGGACATATTTTTCCGTATTTCACATTTTTCGTATAAAATATTTTTTTTTTTTCAATAAAAAAAATTCAAGCCATTTATAAAAAAGTTGAGTTTCCTGTTTTAAGATTGCACCGATTTATATATAATAAATCAAATGTTTTAATTTTAAATTTAAAATAATTAAAACTAAAAGTTTATTTTTCAATCTTTTATCATAAGCAAGATTATTCAAGCGTAAGATCATTAGTTTTTGTTAAACGGGTAAATTAAAAAATTATAATTTGAGTAAATATTCTACCCTCTGAAGATTTTTGTGCGCGAAATGAAACATGTAAGGACCTGTCAGTAGACAAAATCTGCTTTAAATTAGCGGATGAAGAAATGTTTTAATTAATTTGTTTAATACTTTGAAAATTGCCATATTATATTGACTTACAGAATGCCAAACAACAATTCTGGGTGCACAATTCTGGAATAAAATTTCCGCCCCCGCCAAAATAAATTTCTGGCTACGACCCTCGTCAATAGCAACCCTTTTTAAAGAACGAAATAGAAAATATATAATACAATTTAATATTGCTTAATTAAAAATCTTTAATAAAAAAAAAAATTCCAAGCCTTATTTCATGTTTTATTATTTAATTTGTTCTCTCCTTTATGACCATTTTAACTACAATAGCAATAGTAAATATATATGAAGTGCAACATATTGTTCTTAAGGAAATTTAAAACTGCAAAAGCAATTTAACAAAATATGGACAGTAGGGATATTACTTTCGCGCACATTTTAAAAATATCAAATTGGCATAAAAAAATGGGCACGAAATACTTACAAGGAAACTACACAGTGGATATGTTGTAAGGGATTACAAATGGAACAAACAATTCTTTTTGGGTGAGCAATCACATTTTCAGGGTAACAAATGTGGGGTAAAATCTGGCACAATTTTTTGTTTTTTGCGTTTTACCAGGTGGGTTTAAAAGCAAATATATAAAAATAGGGTATAAAACGAAAAGTATTTCTAAGCTGTATCAAACAAAAAAGTTTCGAACAAACTTCAAACCTATTTTTACCTCCTAAAAATTAGACTGCACAAATTTGTTATATAGCAAATATCTTTAGCATTTTCAGCCTCTATCCACCTATTCCAGTTTCATTAAGATTTGTGGGTTTCTCCACTGTGTAGTTTCCTTGCAAAACGAAAAACGCTTGTTAACTATGCAATTAAAAAATTCTTATTCACTTCAATGTATACAAAACTCTCAGGCAAAAAAAGTTAGTTGAAAAATCTGTAAAAGGTTTTCAATTTTACTTTACTATTTTTTTTGTTTACTAATTTTTAGTACAATATAATTTTTTAGTAACAATTTTTGCTAATCTCATTTTACAAATTACTGAAGTTTTTACTAATTTCTGTTGCTGATGTCAGCAAAGCATTTTACTAATTGTTTTTCTTTTAAATTTTAAAAATTTAAAATCAAAAGTTTATTTTTTGATCTTTCATCGTAAATTATGATGTGGGCAAGATTATTCAAGTTCAAGATCATTTGTTTTTGTTAAAAAAAAAAAACTAGATTAGGGGATGAAGACATTTTTAATTAATAAATATACATTGCACGGTTTTTGAACGTCAATAATCCTACAAAATACAAAAATAAATGCATTTTTAACCGTACTTCTTAACCCTTAAACGAAAGATTGAGCAGTTTTTTTTTGTTGCTCCTTTAATACATATCCAAAGTTCATTAGAATCTGCTTTGGCAATGGATTGTCTCCAAATATTATTTGTGTTCTACAAAAATATGTTTGAAAAATATTATTTCTATTTTTGGCAACATTTTTTTATAATTTTGTGGAAACATTTTTTTTTACATGCATTTTTCAATCAGTTGAAATGTAATGCAGATATTTCTTGTACACATTTTTAGTTACCCAGTTCGAAACTGCCAACCGTAACAAAAAAAAAAAAATTAGTGCTGACAAACCACTGCTATTTTTGTAGAACCCACCGTGTTAAAAATTACCAAAGGTACAACTAATATTGTACTAGGAAAACACTATTTTGTTTGCGAAGAATATGTTTTGCCAGCATCAGCCGCAAAATATTTTACCAGTATTACAACCAATTAGAAGCATTTTTTAATATTTTATTATATTTCACACATTTAAATATGATATAAAAGACTACGACCGAGCTGTATTGCTGCTTTTTAAATGTGATTTATTATACATATTCCTCAAAATTAAAATCAAATTTTAATGGGAAATTTCCCCCCAAATGGATATTTTTCAATACAAAAATGTAAAAAAGATTGAAAATTTATATAAAAAAGGTCTAACGGCGCAACATATCACACAGCTCGTGCCACAATTGATTTATTGAAGGAAACGTTTGGTAACCGCATAGTTCACGTTTGTGTGGGGATATGTGAAGTCGCTAGTCTACGCTGATAAGCCCGAAACGATTGACCACTTCAAGGACAACATTCGCCGCGGTATGGCCAATATACGGCCACAAATGTTGGAAAAAGTCATCGAAAATTGGACCTCCTGATTAGACTACGTCCGAGCCAGCCGTAGCGGTCATATGCCAGAAGTCATATTTAAATTATAATTTCAGAAGATTATCTTTCGAATAAAGTAAATTTCATGTCAATTAAAAAAATTCTTCTTTCTTTTATTTCATTTCAAAGGTCTATACCTCTATAAAAAACACCCTATAAAAAAGTATGAACACAAAATATTTCGTATGCTTTCGTTTTGTTTAAAATGTCCCTTCATTACACTGGAGCGTATTCTAAAATAGGCAATTCTTTTAAGCTTTCTTCAAGTTTTAGGAAATAGAATTTGAAATATAAGTGGCGTCCTTTTATACAGATGTGTTGTGCATGTGGTAGTTTATCCATACACAACATATGAACATTTTGCAAAAAATTTTAATATTGATTAAACTGACTAAATTCTGCAATAAATTCTATAATTTTAAAATGTAACAAAAAGGATGATAGATTTGCTTTAGCCCATTAAATGGATAAACTGTTTGCTAAATATCAGTGGAATTGAAGTGATTGTCTCGTACTTACTAACGCTAAAATTTAAAAATTCTCAAAATGTCGTTTGAGTTCGACTCAAAGCTTTTCATTTTTATGGGTGTATTATTTCCAAATCCTACAATACACTATTGGTACTGATGCTATGTAGGGTTTTCTTTTTCGCATCTCGGGAAAGCGGGATTTTTTTTTTTTAATTTCCCGGGATCCCGCTCAATATAAATAATATAAAGTAAATTTGCTTCGAATTAATAAAAAAGTATTGTACTTAAAAGCGCAAAACAACTTGCTTACAAATTAAGTAAAATAAACGCTAGAATACTACAATAATCAATTTTAATTGAAAATTTTTAGGCGAACTTGGATTATTACTTTGAGCATTAAAATGTAAATTCCGTTAAAAAAAGCGTTTTAATCAAGAAAAAGTATTATTCACCAGATAGAAGATCACAAACAATACCATAAAAATTCAATTAAAAAACGAATATTTAAAAAAATAATAATACAGGCACTGGAGATATGAGATCGTAAGCTAGAACATAAAATTTTATCCCATAAAATAGGTAAAATATTTAAAAATCATAAATTAACTTTTATTCCTTAATACAGTCAAAGCGTTTAGAAAGTCTATTTCTGATTTTGTAAACCATTTACCATGTGACCGAAAATACTCCTGCACTTTCTACCAAAGTTGGACGAATAGTAAATTTAATAGTAAATTTAATAGTCAATTCCATCAACATTTTTCAACAAAAACTAGAAACTTTCAGAAACTACTAGCTTTTGGTTGTGGTTAAAATGAGGTATTAAACAAATATTTAATATTTTCAGTTTTTGACCACTTCCCTTAAAAAGTTTTAACTCTTTCATAAGCGAATATTTTAAAATATTTTCTGAGTTAGGTGAAGTTAGGTTAGGTCGAAAAGAGGATTCGGAGAAGAGAAATGCTTCCCTAATCCGACTCAAGTCCCTAAGCCAGAATGTCGGCTTGTTGTGCGCTCTTTTCTGAGTTAGATTGAGAGCATTAATATCTGCATTTAAAACTTATTCAAATGAATCCTGGATGTAAATTTGTGATATACATTTTGCCGAAAAAATGGCTGTCCACACTAGTACTTTTGGTTCAAACTTCGCTTTGGCCGAATACCGTAGCTTATACATAGTTTTTTCAAGTCATCAGAATAAAATCCAGAATTAGTATTTAAGTTGTTTCAAGCAAAATAGATCATCCAAAATTATTTGAAAATTGTTTCTCATGATGCTTTTTCTCAGTTGTCTGCATTTGGTTGGTATTTCGACCAATTGTTTTTCACTATATTTGGGAACTGTCTTCCTCTGTCAGTGTTTCACGTTCATTTAGAATGAGTTTTTGCGAAGTGTTTCATTGAAAACGCGAAATTTTTTGGCCAACTTAAAAATTGATTCCCCAATTTGATTCACCGGCGATTTTTTCAATTTAACAAGCTCAGCTGCGGTAAATTTTTTTGGACATTCTTTCTTTTGCTACGTGGACCTTGTTCCCCAAGCAAATGATGTAACATCTCCATTTTAGGATAACGTCCAAGAATATCATAGACATAAACTGTTTTGTTCAACCACTTTCATTTTGAATTTTTTTACTTTTGAATACTTACATTTTGAAAAAAAACATGCCACTTAGCAGTAATTTATATTTGAATTTTGTCCATTTACTTAGGTGGCATAGGTTAAGGAAATCTTACACTTAGAATTCTATGTAGGTAAGGACCACTACATATGCAGTTAACAACAAATGAAATTTCACTGAAAGCAAGAACGACTTCCATATCAATAAATTCAAATAACATTGTCATTTGTTTTTTACTGTTCAAAAAATTAAACACAATTGTAGTAAAAGTTAAAAACATAAACATAAACAGTAAAAAATAAACAAACATTTGTTTGTTTTATTTTTTAAATAAACACAAACTAATATAAAAAAATAATGTAAAATAAGAATACAGTAATTTGATGTGGTTTGTTTTTTTAAATTGAACTACAATTGTAGTCAAAACAAAAAATTTCTTCCACAAATTACTGTTTTTACTTAAAAATAAAGATACCGCATAACAACTATAAAATATTTACAGCAGAAGTTACCTGAGCGTATATAACTTTCGCGGACCTCTTTCAAATTGTTGCACTCCGACGGATTTTAGTTTATTATATCTAGTATTTCAAGTGTACAAATCATCACTGATGTGCCATCAAACAAGTTCAAATTTTTTCAACACCAAATATTAAAAAATTTTGAACAATGTCCATATGAACAATGTTATGCCATTCAGTTTTATTTATAATATTTTGTTTGGTTTTTTATTATATTCTGCAGTAATTTAACAAAACAAAAAATTATATTATTTTATTTGGTGTTTTTTTAGTTGGTTATTACATGTACTACCACCAACAGATGTGACTTTATGGCCATAAAGTTAATTGTTTTATATACATTTTATAATATGATATTTTAAATTCGTGTATCAACGTATTGCCAACAAATTTTAATTGTAAAATAATTAAAATGCATTTAATAAATTAGAAAAATACTCTACTTCTCTTTGATATTAGAATTTAGAATTATTTTAATGGATTAAAACATATTTTTATTACCAAGTTAGGGTAAAATTGTAAATATTTGATAGTTTTTTTTTTAATGAAACTAATTTTAACCTTCGCACTACCAAAGGTTTTTATATACGTAGTGTACCGAAACCCACCCGGGTGGGTCCTTTATGTTTTACATGTATTTTAAATAAAAAAATGCATTTACTCCAATATTATTTTAATTGTTTCTGGCACTCACATGACAAACAAAGAATCCATCACGGAACTATGGAAAACAAATTCATGTCCCCTTTACAAAGCAACCATGTCTAGAAATAGATTTGCAGATATCGTAAGATTTATCCGTTTTGAGTCCAATCAAACTAGAGGTTCTCGCTTGCAAACGAAAAAGGATGCACCAATATCAGATATAGTTGTAATGATTAACTCAAATTTGAAATCTCTTTACTAACCACATGAGTCCATTACAGTGGATGCGCAGTTGCTGGCATTTAGAGGTCGAACAAAATTTACGCAGTACATACCATCGAAACCAGCCAAATATGGTATAAAAATTTGGTGGGCCTGTGACTCTTCGACCTATTATCCGTTAAATGGTTAAATATATACAGGTAAGGTTGGCACTACACGAGATGTAAATCAAGGCGAACGTGTTGTCAAAGATTTGGTTGCTCCATACAAAGGAACTGGTAGAAATGTGACAACGGACAATTTTTTTACATCTTTCCCACTGGCCAACGAATTGATTCCTTGGAAATTAACGTTAGTTGGGACTTTGAGGAAAAATAAACGTTATTTTCCAGAACAATTTAAGCCTTCAAAATCCAGAAATGTAAACTCAAGTCTTTTTGGGTTTTCAGAAAATGTGACCTTAGTGTCTTACGTTCCCGCAAAAAACAAAGCTGTAGTTCTACAATGTCTACAATGCACCACAATAAAAAGATTACTGGACCAAAATAAAAACCAGAAATAATTACGTATTATAACGTAGACACTATGGACAAAATGTTGTCTCAGTACACGTGCAAGAGAGGAACACGACGTTGGCCTCTGGCTTTATTCTATAACCTTATTGATACAGCAGCTCTTGCAGCTTATGTAATATTTATGGAAAACAATTCAGAAGGAACAGTCAAAAGTTCTCGTCGTCGACTATTTCTGGAGCAGTTGGAAGAAGAACTTTGTATTCCACACATAAAATCTCGGTCCAAAAATAAGGCTGTTGTTGGCAGATTTGGAATCAAGACAGCCATTGAATGCGTCTTAGGTATGTTTTTAGTAACTATTGGTTTAAAATTATGTATCTAAATTTAAAACTTATTTCAGGAGAGCCAATCTTGGGTACAAGTGTCGATGACGAATTTGTTGAAGATGAACCACTAGAACGTGAGGACAAGTGTTACATATGTCAGGAGAGCACAAAATTAAGAAATACTAGACAGTCCTGCGTCACGTGTAAGAAACAAGTATGTGCTGAACACGCCTGTACCCAAACAAAATGCGAACATTGTTATATGGGCCAATCTACTTCACGCTACAATTTAAGATAAATTTGTCAAAATTATTTTGTATTTTGAATACTATATGAGTCAAGCAATGTTTTTATATAATAATTATGCTTTCTATACTATTTAAAGACAATTTTTATAAATAAAATACCAAAATTCTGAACCAAGTCACCTGGGTGGGTTTCGGGTAACGACGTAGAAACAGTTTCTGGTAAAAATAAAAAAATTAGTCACTGAGTCCACAGTATTTATTGTTTCGACCAAAAACCGTAAAATTATCAATGATTGAAAATCAAAGAAACCCAGCCGGGTGGGTTTCGGTAGTGCGAAGGTTAAGGCAATTTCGTAACCAATAATGTTTGGAACCATGAAAATTTTAAAACCTAACCATTCACATATATTTGGAAAGTTTAAGAGCATCATGTTATGACTGTAATACCTAACAATTATAATATGACTGTAGTAACTGTATTATGATATGCCAGAATCATTTATATAATAATAAGGATCATAATATAGTCATTTCCTAATAATGTGCAATCAAATTTTTCGTCATACATAACTTGTGTAGGGTATCTATCACATCATCATTCCTTCCTACTCTGTTTATAATCAAATATATATTTCATATTAAAACAATTTTAATAAAAATATTTTATTATTTACACTATTCTTTTTTTTTTTTTTGTTTTTTTTTTTTTAATTAGATTAATATTTTTTTTTGTTTATAAATGATAACATTTATATAGTTACATGTTATATGAATATATTTTTATTGCTATTGCTTTAATCTATATTAAATCATGCCATTATCTGCTCTTAATTTATAATAAATTTATTTTACATTAAATCCTTTGATAATTTTTTAATGAATTTAAATTGTAAATTATATCTGTTCATATAAAGGTAGGTTATTTTTAATTACTTTTGGCATTAATTTAATATTACGCATTTGATAAAAATGAATACAATATTTAAATAAATGGTTTACAATTTTTGTTTTTATTTTTTTCATTATATTCACGCGTAATCGGCCTGACCACAAAACATTTAAATCGATTTAATTTTAATTTTAAACAAAATATAAATCTATTAAATTTTATACTAAATATTTGTTATATCAGAATGGCTAATATATCTCAAAATAATAAGCACTTAAAAGTTTTATAAAATTGATAACCACAGACAACACCAAAAAAATATACCTCCACTTGCAATACATAATTCTTGTATAATTTCGGCATGCTGACCCCGAATCGGACAAAAAATTTTAAATCACACGGTAAGTTTTTGGGACATTTCCACTCTTAGATTTTTTTAACACCCCGATTTGCTTCAATATTGTGGTATTGAATTTAAAATGTTAAAACTATTTGTGGTTTTGAAATCTATAGTAGTAAATTTTTCATTGCAATATTCCAGTGTAGAAAGGCATTACCATATAAGTGGTAATATAAGTACATATTTGGTCATGACAAGTACATTCAGGGAACTTCTGCTTTAAAAATATGTGGTTGTTTGGGTTGCAATACAGTTTCTTTATTTTTAATGTAAATTTTAGTCATTTGTAGAACAAATTTAATTTTTTGCTAACCTTGTAGTTCATTTGAAAAAACAAACCACATCAAATGACTGTTTTATGATTTTACATTCATTTTTTACATTAGTTTTGTGTTATTTAAAATAATAAATGTTTGTTTATTTTTTACTAACATGTGGTTCAATTTTACTACAATTGTTAGTCATTTTTTGAATATTAAAGCACAAATGACAATATTCGTTGAATTTACTGAAATGTAAGTCGTCTTTTCTTTAAGTGACATTTTATTTGTTTTTAACAACATTTGCAGTGGTCTCTACCTACATAGTATTCTAAGTGTACACTACAAATCTCATTACTAAACACCTTACGAAAAATCAAAAAATATGTGGTTACCTATATGTCTCGGTGCGCCTGAGTAGATTTAAATAAAACGGATTCTGTTTCTAGAGGGTCTACAAACTATTTTCCAACGAAAACGAAAAAATCTATAAGGCGCTTTTATTCTCGCGGCCAATGAAAATTTTGTAAATTTGGCATTACTTTAGTTTAGGGGCACCTCACCGATTTTGATAAAAAAAAATATGAACGATTCAGATACGTGGCCTGAGTCGAAAATTTTATATATTTTTTTAAGAGTTAAATTGTTTAAGATTAAATTTTTTTCTAAAATTACGTGGAAAACTATATCTCATTCGAAAGCGTATAAAATCTTCTTTCGAAAGCGTATAAAATCTTCTTTCAAAGTCTACTTTCAGTAAATTTTTTCTCAAATTATGTTTTCAGCTAAAAAATTTTAATTTTTATTATATTTTCAACAGTCTAGGTTCAATATACAGTCAAAATTTCAGCTTTGGTTGCCAATATTTCCCCTAGTGGGCGTTTTACGGCGAAACAAAAATTACAAAATTTCTTAATGAAGCATGGTTCTACATATCTGGAAAGTTTGGTTGAACAATGTCCAGCGGATCTATGACGTGGCATTAATGAGATAAATATAAAAAACTTTTAAAATGTGTTTGATTTTTGATAAAAAAAAATAAAAAAAAAAAATACACTGTCCATAACCAGGGAAGAGAAATTTGCCATTTTTATTTTTGAGCTTCAAATAGCTTTCTTAATGTTTGTGCCATTTAGTAGATTTTCCTTAATTTCCAAAAAAAAAGTTCTAAACCAATTAATTTCAACTGACTTTCAAGCAAATGTTAAGATAAGCTTGATTTGCATATTTCTGCCATTTTTACTCTTATTTGCTTATTTTGGTAAAAAAAATTTCGACATTTTATTTAGAACACTTAGAATACTATGTAAGTACAGACCACTGCAAATGAAGTTAAAACCAAATGAAATTTCACTTAAAGAAAGGACGACTTACATTTCATTAAATTCAACTAACATTGTCATTTGTTTTTTAATGTTCAATAAATGACTAACAATTGTAATAAAAATTAACCACATGGTAGTAAAAAATAAACAATCATATATTTTTTTTCATTTTTTTAAATAACAAAAAACTACTGTAAAAAATGAATGTAAAATCATAGAACAGAAATTTGATGTGGTTTGTTTTTTTTTAAATGAACCACAAGGTAAGTAAAAAATTTAATTTGTTCTACAAATGACTGACATGTACATTCAAAATAATGAAACTGCATTACTACCCAAACAACTACATATTTTTAAAGGCAGAAATTCCCTGAGTGAAAAGCAAACTGTTTTGAGAAAATAAGCATTCTTAGTTAGCTTTTTGTATTAGAATGCCGACATTTTTTACATTTTTTTACAATTTTTTAGATTTTCTGTTTTTTTTTGCATTTTTTCCAAAAATTTTTTTGTCATAAACAGAATGAATTTTTGCATTTTTTGTCTTCTCTGGTTATAACGTCCTGAATATAGCGAAATCCTTTTTTTATTTTATCTTGCGATATCGCGTACTTTAAACATTGAGAAAAGTGTAGTCTAGTTTTAGGGTCTTGTCAGTTTTCAACTTTTGTAGGCGTGTGTATTATTATACAGCCCGACAAAATTTGATGCAATTTTCTAACCAAGAATGAGACTATACTTTCCCGAAATTTTTAAAAGTGCTGTATTCGAATCTGACCTCAGAATAGCCCTATCAAGTCAGGTTTTCGCACCCTTAATTCACTGCATGTGTAAGACGTTAACTGACGTAAATAATGAAGTGTTAAGAACTGTGTATCACTGCTTCTCAGTGAGAAATGAAGACTTTTTAAAAAATTCGAAATGGATTTTGTAGTGGAGGAGTAGGACTTTTAGAAACCGTAACGATCTTTTTGAAAAAAAAAGAAATGTTCTGGTAATTAATGTACCCAGAAAACGTGTTTTTCACTTTTAGGTTAGAATATCTCGTACACCTGACGTGATAGGGCCATACTGAAGTCAGATTCAGTACGTCTAAAACCTTTGGGAAAATATAGTCTGATTCTTGGTTAGAAAACCTTGTAGTCCTGTATTATTAACCTTTAACTATAAAGATAAAATTGTTGGACATAGTTAGTGATGAGTGGTAAATTATTACAAATTTTTATTTTACTAAAAAATTTAAATAAATTTTCTTTTTTTTATTATTGTTTGTTTTTTTTTTTTAATAAAACACTACATTTTTAATTAAAAAAAATAAATTTTTTTTAGTCAGTTCAACAAATTGGCACTTTATGTAAAGAGAGGGTAAAATCTACCACCACATCCACAGTCAAAGGTTGAAAAAAAAAGATATTCCTAATTTTATTTTCTATCAAATAATTAATTTCTGTTTATATGTATATACATATATCTTTTGAGAAATTTGTGGTCAAGACGTTATTTTAATCCGTTTTAGTTCAAAACTTGTAATTTTTTGTGTGCTAAAAAAAGTTATTTGTAGATTTAAGTTTTCGATAAAAAAAAAGTTTTAAATCATTATTGAAATTTTTAAAGTTTACACTTTTAAAGAAGTACATTAAACTGACGAATGTTATTACTAATATGGCGCCAATATAAATATATTTTTTTTTTTTCGTCAATTACAATTTTTATACTCGTATTTTATCTGCATTGTTTGCTAGACATATTCCATACAACCATATAAAAAATAAACATTTCTGCATTTCCTTTATTTAGAATCTTCTATTTTTTTCTTGCCAGATTTTATTGTATTAATTCACACACAATCACAATGATTTGTTTGTATAGTAGAGATTTTCTTATTGTTTTCCTGTGATTTTCTGTGTTTTTATGTTCGTTTTTGCAATAAAATTAAAGTGTTGACAGTGACACTCATCGGTGCTAAACAGGGTTGTCAGATCCGGTAAAATAGAAAAATCCTAATAACAGGTTGCAGAACAACTTATCCCAGTAAAAAATGTTCTTGTTTTTTGAAGCAGGATAAAACAAATGCGCTGATGCTTACGATTGCATTATACTAAGAAGCCGCTAAAGATTCAAATAATTTTCATATACAAATATACAAAAAAAAAAAATTTGTTGAGCTTTCTGTTTTCCCTAACAAGGATGCAAGTTGTAAGCAGCTTAAGCAAAAGTAATGCTTCAAAGTATGAAATCGCCATATAAAAATAATGACATATGTAAGCAGCGTTTTTTACTGGGTATACTCTTATCATAATAGGTTATAATTTCTGTTCTTCAATAGATTCTTTTTTTTCATCCAAACAAGAACCGGTATCTTTAGAACCGGTTCTAGAACCAGTTATGGGACAGTGAAACATTACATTTTGACTTCCAGGAACCAGAAAAATTGTTTTCGCTTAATTTTTGCATTAAAAAAGTCGCCAAAAAACACTTTTTTAGTTCTTGGTCGAAGTAAAGATCTCAAAATTAATAATTTTGGTAAGTATTTTTTAGCAATCTTAGATAGTTTGCTAAAAAATTGATTTTTTTAATAGTTATTTGCTAAACTTGTTTGTTATCAAAAAATGTTTAGAAATTTTCTTATTCCACCACGTTTAATGAGCATTTTTGTGTGCTTTATCTATAATTCTAGTTCACAGTACCCAGAAAAAAACTACTTATTTCGTGGAAGCAGTTTCGTAAGGGAGATTTAAACCTGAAGCGCTGCGGATAGCTGAGAAAAATGTCATGATTTTTGTTCGAAATGTCTAGCCTGGCAGCACTGATTTTGAGCACTTAAATGTCACGAATTCTTCGCTTTTACTTAGTGTTTCTGCTTGTCATCATGCCATGTCGGATGAGCATTTTATAGCGCATTAAAAATATTTAAATTCTAACTGGGTAGATTTAAGGAATAAAAATGTGTGTATAATAATATAATATAAAAAAACTGAAGCTTCTTATGACAACATGGAAATTATAATCTCATTGGAAGCATTAAGGAAGCTGTTTCCCATTTTATAATGAGAGTGAATGTGTAGTTGTTGCGTTTAAATAAGGCGATTCAATAAGTCAAATTCCGTATTTTTATTTTTTATATAAATTTTACTTTTAATAAATTAAATATATGGGGCGTTTCATCTCACCAAACTTTTGAAATCGATGTCTTCCGATTGGGATGACAAAAAATAGTCAAAAAAATTTTTTTTTTAAATATTTTTTCGAGAGAATGACGAAATAGCTATATAAACTATTTAGGACAAATTTTGCTAAGAACAATAGGTAATAAGTTACATAGATAAGAAAAAACGCCAAAATGTCAAATTTTGACCCCCTCTAACTCATAGAGTTCTTGACCGATCTTGTTGAAAAATAGTGTCTAAACTACTATCCAATAGGAGTAACCTTGGTGCAAATTTCATCGGATGACATCGATTTCAAAAGTTGGGTCACTTGAGATGAAACGCCCCATATATAAAAATGTATATTTGAATTTTAGTTCCATCAAAATTTTTTTAATCAAAATTTTTTCAAATTGTAATCGAAATTCGTTAAAATAATAAGTAAGAGTTGAAAATGTATTGCTCATTACATTCCTTTTTTGAAACTACCACAAAAAGTAATGAAATTTTGCCTTCCATTTCCGCTTTTAAAGATGCTATGCATCCTACGATGTAGTAAAGAAGCACTAAACGTTTATACTGCATATTATCTCCGCGGAATGTGTTGTTATTGCGCTTAGAAGAAGCGCTTTTAAAAAGCCAACTACCGAGTTTTTTGTTTTTTTATATGAATTTTACTTTCAATAATTTTAAAATATAAATATATATTAATTTTCGTTCGAGCAACATTTTTTTTAATCCAAGTTTTAACAAATCTTAAGATTTACTGCTTCAAAAGAATGCATTCAGGGAAGCACAGCAAAATGAGTTCCCAATTGCTTTATTGCATGCGAGATGGTTAAGCGCTTTTTTGTAAGCATACAAATGTAGTTACTGCTTACCAAATCGAGGTTATTCTTTGGTGCACCTAGAAAACAGTCTCAGTTGTGGCCACCGAATTTGTTGCCAATCGAATTCTGGCTGTTACGACAACTATTATATTGCTAAATTATATTTTTGTCGTGAAAGCTAATATTCAGTTGCCTAACCCAATATTACATTCCAAATAAATATTATTACGTTCCACAAAATTTTATTGAAATTAAAAAACTATTTTAATTTTTCAGCTATTGAACCGTGGCTCTTAAAATAATAGTCCTCGGTCCTACTGATTACACCACAATCACTTTTAATTTGCATTGCCTTCTTTGCTATTTCAACATTTAAATATTTTATTTTAATAAAAAAAACTTTTTGTGTTTGTCTTTTCCGAGATTTGAACTCGGAAGTTCAGAGTACAAGGCAAACTCTCTACCCACTTTACCCACCACAAATACTAATAAATATTGAGTGTTAAATTTAAATATTTTGCTAGGAAAACAAACATTGTCTCAGAGTCGTTTACCAATACCAATCATTAGTTACTTCTATAAAAAAACCTCTAATTTATTGGCATATTTGATTGCGAATACCGTATTTGCAGTAACCACTTTTGGTTATCGACAATTTTTGAAAAAATTTGGTAGATGGTACCAATTCTCTTGTATTATCATAAAATAAATGGTCGCTTCTACCGTACACAATTACTAACCGCATTTTATTTGAAAATTTGATTGGAAATACCAATTGTTGGATAAATGTTTTGTTTTTTTAATTCTTTTTCCCCCTTTTTAATTTCCAATACAGTATTTTTGCTTTATTAATGGATTATTGGTTGCTCCAAATTAAATAACGTCCTATTAAATAAATTTTAATGGTTTCCACCGAATTACAACCAATTCTTTTTCTGAGTGTTGAAATATGCTAAAATTTAGGAATTTAAATTAATATCCAGGTACAATGAATCAAGCTTTACAATAATTTATGCAAAAATAATATTCTGTTGATTATTTTTTTAAATCAAAGAAAAATCCAAATTTTAAAAAAAAATATATCCAGTGCTCTGGAAGGAATCGCCAAGAAATTTGACATTCACTTAAAAAATTGCCATAAAAATCGTCCGTTGCCATTTCAAAAATTAAATCGCCAAAAGAGTCTAAAAATCGTCACGTTTGGCTAGAAATCGACATATTTGACAACCCTGGTGGTAAACAATACAAAAACTACAACCACACACGTACACAAATACACACACACACACATACACCCATACAATGAAGAAAGGAACTTCTTTTGTAAGATGATAATAAATAGCAACCAGAATTCTAGTATTTGTCTACAATAGTAACAAATATGAAGTGTAATTTCAAGTGACAGTCGGTCGTTTTCATCATCGTCATCAGCAGCAGCGTCACCACCATCATCATTATGATGATGATGATGGTGATGATGGTGATGATGATGATAATTATAATACTGGTTGTTTAGTGGGTTGTTTTGGTTTAGATAAATGCATGTCGTCTAGCTCAGCACATTTCAAAATGCATATGTTAGATGTATGTAGACAAACCTATTCAAATTGTCAGAAACGTGCCTATCAGGCGCTTCATCTGTATGTGAATTTTTACCATCATCATACGTACAGTGCACATCTTTGATGCAATTTTCGTTTAACAAAAGCTTCAGTGACAACCGCAACAATACATAGTTGAACATTCGTATATGGACTATTCTCAAAAATATTTAAAGTTGGGGTTAAATTTTTTTTTTTTATCTGTGCATGACAATAAACCTCCCAGCAAAACTTTTTAGAACAGATTATCTTTAAACCTGTTCTAGAACAACTTCTTTTACCACCGGTTACATGGAACCGGTTTTAGAACAGGTTCCTGGGAGTCGAAATACAAGGTGTCACTGCCCCAGAATCAGTTCTATAACTGGTTCTAGAACCGGTTCTAAAGCAACCTGTTCTTGTTTGGAGGTAAAGAACCTATTGCAAATAGGACAAACTCCATATAAAAAGAACCAGTTGCAGAACAGAAATTAGAACCTGTTATATTACAGTATAAGCTGTTCTGCAACAAGTTATTTGGATTTTACTATTTTACTGGGTTCTATTAAGGGACTTCAAAACCGTTATGGCGGTTGGGATTTTAAAATTTAAAAAAAAATTCAAAACTTTATTTTGTGAATGATTTCAAAAAAATTTCACACATGCATGCCATTGCTTAATATTTTTTGACGTTTGTCATGGATTCATTTTGTGCTTTCCAAAAATCTTTGTCCAATTTTGTGGTGTTTAGAATTAATTTTTGAGTTAAAATCGCGATTTATGCGATATTTAAAAATGATAATTTTTTATGGAGATTATATTTGAATTTAACGTATTCATTTGAAGAGAAAATGTAATTTCTACAATTCAACTGCAAATATGTTTAGTTTTTTTATCATTATGCTTGTTATTAATTACTAAATATTGTTTGGTCCATAAAATACTTATTTCTTAAAATTTATTAATGCTCCCCTGGTTTTGTGTCAATGCTTTGACAAGTCGTACGAATAATGATAATTTTGACGATATTCGCGCCACAATATTGATGGGTCGGAGCAAAATGTGTTTAGATATAAGAGTATATTTTTTAGCACACAGTCCCTTTTGAAAACAATTTGTGATGTTGTTCCACTTTTATTTCCAGGTTTTTAAAATCTATCAATATCTTTCTTTGCTATATAAAAAATAACAAATAAAAATTATGCAGTTTTTGTACTACTATTTTTAAAAAATCCATATAGTTTTTGCATTTGCATTTACATTTTTTTGATTTGATCCTCTAATTTTATGTTGTAAAATATCAAAAAAAAACTCAATGCACGCAGCAAAACTGACCTATTTAGACTAAACATCAAATGTGCTTTGGGAAAGACTGATTTTTTAACAAAATTCACTCTCATGTTTTTCAACTTTCGTGACGGTCATCGCTTAAGCCGTTAAGGGCCCATCATTCGTTAAGGCACTCGAATTGTGCATATTTGCAATGTTTACTAACTATGGTTTTCTTCAAATTTGTATTCCATAAAGGGGGGAAAATAAATACCGAGAATTTGAGAACTAAAAAAAATTGGTTTCAATTTTCGACTATATATTTATTTGCTAGGTGATGGCACACCAAACGAAAAATAAAAAGAACAACAAAACGATTTTCTTAAATTTTTCAACTTTGCATAACAATAACAATTAGAAATTTTGGCCTATGGCCCTAAAATTTTGGTTAATCCAAACATATAACCTACTTTTATAAAGTACGAAAGTAGTTAAATTACGAAAGTTTTTGCGAAATAATATCTGTTTCAAAGGATTTTTTGTTGAGATAAGCCCATACATTATTTTTTTATTTTTAAAAGACATTAAAATTTTACACGTACACTTAAATTCACTCAAAAAAGTTTGTTGGTAGAATCTACTGGAAATGTCAGCTGAAACAAACGTACACTCAAAATAGTAGGTAGTTAACTGAAAATGGTAATTAAAAATATGTTATAAATCACTTAAAAATATGTCTACTTACTTTTCATTTAAATCAAATGTTGTTTATGATTTATTTTCGAATATTTTTCAAACAACGGACAAATCAGAACAAATAAAAAGTAGATTCAAAATAAATGCTAGCATTTTAGCTACAGATTCGGTAAAAAATTAATGTTTTATTCTGTTATTTTAAATTGCTTTAGATTTTTTGTCTATTCTCGTTTTTTATCGACAAAATGTAGACACACACTACAAACATAACTTTTTTAATGGCTTTAGTATGTGTGCACACTTGTTTGAGTTCTTGTAATTTGAATTGCAATAATTTTATATATGAGGAATTTAAATAATTTTCGTCATCGTCTGAAACTTAACTTCAGATGTCTCTTATTCGTTAATTTTTCGAATTAACAGAAACTTATACATAAGAAGTTTTAGATTTCAGTGTTTTAATTTATGAAAGTTGTAGCCATTTAAAAGTCGAAAACGAAAATTATTACTTGAAATTTACAAGAATTTTTTCATTTATTTATTTAACTAATTTACACAAAATATTTAACTTTCAGATCCAAGCCAATACAAAATAGAGGCACTCGACTTGAGAGATATACTCCGCACATACATTATTAGCATATCACTATTTGGTATTAAAACGAAACCATAATTTTCCGATTTTTAACTTAATTTCGATTATTTAATTTTTGTTGATTTTTTTTTTATTTTAGCGATTGATTTAAATTTTGGGTAATATTTTTATTTATTTTTATTTTTATTTTAAGAATTTTTTATTTAAGCAATTTTTTTTTATTTTAAAATTTTGTTTTTAATTGTGTCAATTTTTTTTTAACTGTGGCGACTTGTTTTTAATTCTGGTGTTTTTTTAACTTTTTTGTCATTATGGGTTATAAAAACTGGAAAGTTTGTGTTAATTTTCAAAAAAAAAAAACATTTAATATGTAGTTATTATTAATCTTGTAATTGAAAGTGACTTTGAAATCAATCAAAGGTTTAATTAAAGTTTTATTGACAATAATTTTTTGTGTAGAGGTCACTTAAGCTAATTATACACACAGAAAAAAATTTAGGTATTTGCCAACTGAAATTCGGTTACTACGACGCAAATTCGGATATTACGAATTTCAGTCGGTTGGTACAACTCAACATTAGTTTCCCCAACAAAGATCGGTTAGTTCAACTGAATTTTAGTTACAACACCCAAAATATTCAATAATCTAATGTAAATGTCGTTGCACTAACTAAATTTAGAAGTTGTTACCATTAATATACACTTTTCGATTCGGTTGCACTTTTTTTCTCTGTGTGTAGTAAAAACTTAAATAGTGTCAAATTAGTATTTTATAATAAAACAATCACTGAAAACATATAAAATCAACCACTGGATTTCCTTCACACTTTCTGATTTCAACCAAACTTGGTCTAGAAGATGTACATCATATAGTTATAATCTCGTCCAAATGTGGGACAGCTAATCCTAGCGGATCTTGAAATATCCCGTTTCAAAATTTGATAAGCATTCGAAATTTAAAAAAATCGCGCTTCAAAAAGCTGGGTTTTGAAATTAAAAAAAATGCATTTATCCGTCAAGAAACTAATTAATTTTGTATACCAGTAAAACGAATATTTAAGTAGCTTTAAAATTTAGTATCAATGCGGTCGTAGCTTAAGCCGTTAAAAAGATATGGCCAATAAGGTGGGTCGATTTAGCAATCGATATTGTGCTTTCGATTTTTCGATAGCTTTTGGCATGAGGAAAAAAAAGTTCCACTACGACAGCTCAACTTTTATTTTTAAGGTTTTTTTTAGTAGGTATTACAAAAAATCGGCTGATTTAATTTTTTTTATACATAACCTTTAAAAGATGAAATAGTTTTTCCAAAAAAATATTTTTCTTGAGGTTTTGGACGAATTTTTGTCGAAAAATCGATCTTTTTTACGCGTTAATTTTTAAGTTTTTTTTTATATTGGTAAGTTACAAAAAAATTCGGCGATTTAAAATTTTTTAAATATATCCAATCCAAGGTAAAATTGTACGCTTAAAACGATAGCGATATAATTTTTACAAAAAAAAAAAAATGTTTTGGTTTTGGGTTTTTAGACGAGTTTTTGTCGTAAAAATTTGACAATTGGGCGCCTCGAAAATGATTGTTTTCACATGTCGTAGTGGAAAAAAATTGATGGCACAATATCGACAAATTATTGTCCTTACAGTAACCGATTGTAGTTTATTTAAAAAGTAATCAGTGAACATTGTTTTTTAAGGAATATATATTTGAACTAGAAAGAAATATTTTGTTTAACTTATTTTACAATTTATTAAAATACAAACTACACACAAATACAGTTTTTCTGTACCAGTTATTATTTTCATTTAAAATTTTCTTTTTACAAAAATTTCTTTATTTAAACCTAAAAGTTAATGATAGTAAAAATTTAAGAAACACTGTTGTTTTTAATAACTTGGGAGTTAAATTTTGATAGTGAAAATTAAATAAAATCGGTTATTTTTACGGATTTTGAGGTGCTTTTTTTAATAAGTAAAAATAAATGAAAAAAAGCTTTTGATTTAAAAGAAAAGGGAGTAGATCGGGTTTCAACTATAAGTTTAGTAGTTTTAAACGATAAAAGGATTTTAACGTTAAAATGTGCCATGATTTTAACGATAAACTAATGTGAGTGCACTATTGCTAAATTTTGGAGTTTGCGTTTTTTCAAGTTCTAAAACGCGATATTTCCACAACCGTTAGAGCTAATAACCTAAAATGTGGACTATATAATATCTGTACGTCACTTACCTTACATACCAAGTTTGGTTAAAATTTAAGTAGGTCCAGATTAAAAATTCGATTTTTTTTATGGTTTTATATGGAATGAGTAAATTGGAAAATAAAATTGTCAAAATTTTAAAAAACTAGACAAAACTAAAAAAAAAAAAAAATCGATAATATTTAAGAAAATCGCCAAAACTATTAAACTTGTTATTGAAAGTGAGTTTGAAATTAAACACAAATTTAATTGAAATTGTGTTGACAATAATTTTTTTGTGAATAGATCACTCAGGCTAATTATGGTTGAAACTTAAGTAGTGATTAGTATTTTATAATGAATCTGTATACGTTCCCAAAATATAGATTTGCATATGCATAATAATATTAATATTATTAATATTTTATGAGACTGTTAAAGAGACTACCATAGCAGTCTTAAGTTGTTTAAACAACAATGTATGTTAAAGCATACATTTGTTTGAACAAATGTTTTTCAATTTAATGTGTATTTGAATGTGTATACAACTAATGAGGTCATTGCTTGACAATTGCATTTGGGCCATATACTACCATACTACGAGTATATGAATATAGTAACGAAAGATTTTACTCTACTTCGAAACTCTAATATGAATACTGCATACTACTACATATACATACATACATATAAAACTACAACGAATACATTTTAATAGTATGGCGCATTTGGTTTATGGTTTTATTTCCGTTTCCGTGTTTTTCCAACATAACATAGACAATATAAAACTTAAAAAACAAAATGTAACGATAACGGTACCTTGCCTATACATATAAAAATTCATCTATACAAAAAAAAAAACCCATATAGCTACACAGCCAGTCGTCTAAAAAAAAAACAAAAAATAACGCATACTATTGCTGTGGCAGCCTTAAAGTATGCACTACTGCATAAAGTACAATGCCAGTCAACAAAGTCATTAGATGTTTTGTCTTTTGGGAAATTCATATTTTTTTTTTTAACTTTGTGGCTCTATAATTTTTATATACTTTTTTTTACCCTAATTTTATTTACCCATTTTTTTATGTTCCTTTTCAAATAGCAAGCATAGCTCTGCTGCTGCCTTTCTCCTAGTATTTGCTTTTTATTTAGTTTATTTTTTAACTTAAATGACATTTCATTGCATTTCTATGCCGTATATTTTCTATTTAACGTAATTTATGTGACAATACAAGATAAATTTCCATTGAAAATTTTTAGTATTACATTCCTTTAGTTGCTCCACAATTCTGATGTTTTTTGAACTTTTTTTTCATTACAAACAAAAAGTTTGTGAGTTAAATGAGCCAAATATTGCAAACACTAAAAATTAAAAATGGTATTTTTTTTTTTATTAACAAAAAAAGTTTAAAAAATTATTGTCCTTGCATTTATATTTTGTTTGTTTTTTTTTTACTCTTTCGTTTATACAAAGGAAAATATTTAAATTATTTCTTAATTGCATGCGATAAGTTTCGAAACGCTTTTAATTATCTATTCTGTGTAACATACCTTCTTTGACATTTTAATTTTGTATGTCATGTCTTTAACTGTAAAGAGAAGAAATAAAAAAATATCATGATGATTAAAATGTTTGTTATTTTTTTTTTTATATAATTTTAAAATTAAAAAGCAATCATATAGTGATATATATATAAAACATTCCTAAACATGTAAAAAAGTTATAGTCAATGAAGCTCGACCATGCGATTCCCTATATAGCAGTACAATATGGATATCATTTTGGGACTAAATTCCGGAAAGCTACATGATCTTTATTATATAGGTGGTACAAGACAAATAACAGATAGGTGGTTTAAAATGGGGACTAAGTTTAAAATTTATTCGATTTTGTAAGTAAATATTAAATTTTCCGTGATTTTTGTGGATATTAGTCGAAAATTTGGAAATAAATAAACACCACAAATATTCTCTTAAATCTGATATGTGACCCCCAATGAAAATATAATAAAAAAGCCTTATATATTAAAAATATGCAAAACCAAAATGTATAAATTTGAACAAAATTAAAAAAAAGCATCCACTAATTGAAGAAAGGGATTTTTACTGGTATTTTCGACTTTAGAGGTGCATTTAGTCGCATAAGTCGCAAAATCCCGCTTTTATATTTTTAAACTTCTTAACAGATTTTTCACAAACATTAACAATATATTTTAAAAACGTACAATATTTCAAAGATTGCTGACCCGATGAAAAAAGTTCAGATATAGGTATATATAATCATATATATGTATAATTCATTATCACTTCATAATGGCATACGTATCCTTATCTCAAGTCAAGTTATATATAACTTGATATAAAAGAAAAAGCTTTAAGGTTTAAAGCTGTTGGCTAAACTTGTAAGAAAAGACAAAAATAACTCATGTTGTTCGGGTAATCAATTCACATCACCGATTTTCTGTGGTTGGTTGATATATATACATGATATATACATGATCAAAACCTTGAGTTTCTTGTGGATGGTAGATTAGAATGAGGCTGAAGATGACCGAGTCTCTTAATTCGAAAGTGCGACACTCCCTCCAGAGCTGATCCTCACAAGATTTTTTTTTCATCTTCTCTTACATTTATTAACAATTAGTGCTTTCTATTTGTTTGGTTTGAGAAAACAATCAACTAGAATATGTTGTGTTTAAATAGTAGTATACATGCGGTATTCCCAATTCGTTCCCAGTAATGGTAACATTAGCAGTTGGAATAGCAACCCTGCCAAATAAAAAGCTTTTGGCTGAACTTGTAAGAAAAGATGAAAATAACTCATGTTGTTCAGATCATCAATTGACATCACCGATTTTCTGTAGTTGGTAATTATATAAGTATATATACCTTATCAAAGCTTGAGTTTCTTATGGGTGTTGGATTAGAATGAACCTGAAGATGACATAGTCGCTAGGGTCGAAAGTGTGGCACTCCCTCTATTTGTAATAGTAACATTTTAATTATGATCTCAAACCTGATAATTCAAAATGAAATGCAATTTGATAAAACTTCATAAAATTCTTTGTTAATTTTTAAAATTTATATTAATTATATATAAAAAAGCGATAGAATTTTCTATATTTTTTTTTTTTATTTTATGTGAATTATATGTAATATATTATTATATATGAAAGTATTACAATTTGTTTAGTTTTATTTTATCATATATTATATATATTTATGTATAGTTATACATGGAAACATATATCATATTAGCAACTTATATATATCATGAGATATTACGATATATGACGATATATGGCGATGTATTAGAAACTTTGGTAAAAAAATATATGAGAGGTGAATATATATCGTTACATATGGCCACATATGTAATTATATATAATTATATCAAGACGTATATGACTACATACACACATTTTTCGTCATGAAGTTTTTAATTGAAATAAAGTTATCAAAACCTATCGAAATTTTTGATTAGTGTCTAGCCGAAGAAAAAAATTTGCATTGTGGCAGTCGTTGTGCTAAACCCAATTTTTTAACCATACAAAGGAAATATCAATTTTTTTCTTGATTGTTTTTAGAAAAATGCGACCATTCAAATAACAAAAATATGAGAAAATTAAAGAAATATGGAAAATTATAGAAAATTTTTTTATTTTCCAGCATTTTATACACAACTCTTTGTTCGGAAAATTGTAAATAAGTCCTTTAAGTGATTAGACAATTTTTCGGAAAATTTTAAAAATATTGCTGACAAATATTTTTCATAAAAATATACCAAAATAGTACTTGAGATTATTGCTCGAAAAGGCATATTTTCATAACACAATTTGTAACTACTTTGTCAGTTTAAGATTGTCTTAGATTGTCTTGCCTTTTTTGAAATGTTTTAGCTAAAAATTGTTAATTTAATAAAACCCGGATGTTTAGAAATGTATTTTAATATTCAGATTTTTGCACCGAATTCCTGCTTTTTCGTATGCTGAGTCCAGCTTTTGCATTAAATACATTTTGTTACGTTAAGCATTCTGAAACTATTGAGTGGTGATTTATCCGATTTTATATAAATAAAGAACAATAGACAAAAAAATTGAATGTTACAAAACAACCAATTTTGACTTCCATTTTCATGCCATAAACGTGTGATTGTGCACTTAAAAAAACAAATATGTCTAATATTTTTTTATAATCTGCGGATTCACCACTAAGTAGTTTCCTTATAAAGCAATATCAAAAAACTAACATAAAACGCTTACCAAAATAAAATAAAATATGTACTAGTAAATGACATACTCCTGAGAATTTTATACGTTTTACAAATAAATTTGATAAAGAAAGACAAGAAAAAAAACTTAAGAGCAATATTGCAATACTAATACTATCAGTTTTCTTAACCCCTTAACGGCATTGAAAAACTGATTTACACTAGTTTAGTGAATATATTACAATAAATTAGAATACAGAATACAAAATGAAAAAAATATAATTAAAATGGCCATTGATTTCCTTTTGCAGGATATGCCTCCAAATGGGGACAATGGTCAAAATTTTTAGCGAAAAGGGGTTTTATGGAGTTTGTTGCATTAAAAGTGTGCTGTTCCTATAGAAAAACTTCAATACTAAGCGAATTAATGATATTTTAAGGATAATTTTAAATATCATAGTGATGCAATGTGTGCTTACATTATCGCTTATTTTCGATAATTTTTATATAATTTTATAGTGAGGTTTTCATCGTTAGTATTATATTTGTTATTAACAACACTCAATGTTGATATTATTTTCATTCTAATACATCTTTCGTCGTTATTTTGTTAGATATATGATCAGAATTACAATATTTCTGTTCTATTATATTCGGTTGTATTTACTACACGCTAAAAAAAAAAGCCCTGCTGGAAATATAAATGCTGGTAAATATACGTTTGACTGGAAAATACTTACGTTTCCCAGGTTTTTAATATAACATGTTTGCTGGCAAATATAATTATGTTTACATGTAAACATATATAAGTTTGGAACTAGAGAAAAACCTCTACAGGCAAACATATATATGTTTGGTGGCAAATATATATATTTTTATTATAAGTATGTTTGCAATATCTAAAAATTTTAAAATTGCAAATATACGAGTATCTCTGTTTAGGTTAGATAATTTGAATAATTGTAAACATATATATAATTGCCTGCAAACATATTCAAAAGTGACTTTTTCCGCGTGTAGAATTTGATCGTATTATTATACTATACAATATAAGATATTGTCACATCAAAATTGTCACCCAATATCAAAAGTATGTGATTTTTCTATTCCATTTTATAAATATTTTAATGAATCTTTTCATAAATAATGCAACATTTAAAAATTCTGTAAATTAAATATGTATGCACATTTACTTAACATATTAAACCATTTACGGACATCAATATAACTATGCAAGTAAAAACTTTTTATTTTTCTTCTCAAATGCAATATTTATGTGAAAAATGTGTAATCAGCTCATTTACAGTATACGTTTATAAAGAAAAAGCAAAAATTTATCATTCAATTCTCAGTCTTCAATTTTATCTAGTATAATTTTGAAAAAAAAAACTTTCGAAAAATATCGGCAAAACCATTTTTAAATTATTTTGGTAATTATAATCTCGGCAATCCATAAAAACTATAAAATATTTTCTCTTTATCCAAATAAACTTTTGATGGTACAGTGTTATTTTAAAGTCAATAAATTCTTAATTTGACCAATTTTATTTAGAAAGCTTGAGGTTAAGAAGAAGAACAAAAGTTTTTCTGTAAAAATTATAAACACTATTAATTTTCAAATCAGACCAGACTAGTTTCTGCCTTTTTAATGGACAGACGTCATCAATAATTTTCTACTAAAATTGTATTATTATTTGAGTCTTATAATTGTCAGATTGTCTCTATATGATAAGTTTTTCAACAACCTGAATCGAACCTGCGTTTCTTCTTACATTACAAACGTAACAATACCAAGTCATGACCGCTTTACGATCACACCCAAGTATGTAATGCAGCTAAATTTCAGTTTTCTTTCCGATCATCTTTTATGTTATTGTATATTATACTCAGAAGTGACAAACACAAACATTCTATTTTAAGAGTTCTGTTTATTTTCTAACCTCCTCGGTCTCTACTTCACAAGTTTGCCAGATTGACGGCACTAAATATAGGTATCCTCATATGACAACAGTGGGCGGTAATGGTTTAATTCCTTTTCTTAGTTTTTTGTTTGGTATTTTAGGTCTCTTAACAATTTCAAAGGCAATCAATCTTGTTACCGTAATCATAGTGGCGCCACAATGTCTGCGAGTGCCACATAGTATGAGAATTAGCAGCAATAATATGAAAAGAGTAAAACAGGAAAACAATGAATGACCTAAAAGCTGAAACACAATATTGACGACAAACTACAAATACAAAACTGTCTTAACAAATTTCATATTAAAGTGTTATGGAATTTTATAAAATTTTGTCCCCAAATCGGTCTCTATTAGACGAAAATAACTGTGGTCATTCACATTAAAATGTCACAATCAAAATTATTTTAATATAATTGATACAAATATACGTGGAGTTCGCTTATAACGTACACCGGTTTTAACGAATTTAGAACGAATTTATTTGATTTAAAAAAAAACCAAACCACAATTTTTCGGTGAGTACGTTATAACCGAATTATATATAACATAATCAAAAAGGTCAAAAAAAGTATTTATTTCTTTTTATGAAAATTTTCCAAAAATAAATGTGATTATTGACATTTATTCAAATTTGAAATTATCAGTTGATTTTGAAGACATATACAAGGACCCTATTTTTGATAATTTTCAACGTTTCTGATTGTAATTTGTCAATAATAGTTTTTGGTTTGTCGCCACAATTGTGATTATTATCATTGAACATAACTGGCACTTAAGTTTTTGTTGTTGCAGTGCAGTTTGTTTAGTTTTTGGCTGTAATTGTGTGTATGTATGTGTTAATGTGTGTGTGTGTGTAAGTAGCTAAACTTGTCTCTCAATTTATCTTAACGTTTTCTTTTTTTTCTTCCTGACATTGGTCAATGAGGTGTCAGAAAGGCGTAACGGTAACCTCTGTGGTATATAAACGTACACATATTATATTTTAAAAGGAAGGAAATATTACCAACCAAAAGCAAAAAAAAAAAACAATCATTAAATGTGGCTTTTGGGAATTATATGCATAACTTGATGTTTAATGCAGATACTCGTGCCTTATACTTTAAGTGTATATTAAACGTGAGAAACATTTAAAATATGACGGTTATTAGTCTGTATTAAAGTTGAAGCGTTACACTATGGAACAAGTTATTAAAATATTAAACAAAAATTAAAAATTATCTGATCGACTGTCCGGATTTATGAAAGGAAGAAGTTGTGTTACGGAACGAGTTGATGTTATAGAGGAAATAAGAGGTCGACTTGACAGCAATATGGTTTCATTCCTGGTACTTTTAGATCATAGTAAGGCTTTTGACACCGTTGACCACTTCATAATGGTATAAAAACTGGAAAAACTTTCTTATTTTACTGTAAACTCTTAACATCCTATCTTAACAGTCGCACCCAATCTGTACATATTAATGGAAAGATCTCGAACGTCGTTGGTGTAAATCGTGGAGTTTCTCAGGGATCTATTCTTGGGCCTTTACTTTTTTTCCTTTATATCAACATGATGTTTTAAAGAGTAGTAAAGTTCAAATGTTTGGTGACGATGGTCAAGTTTACACAAGTACTAGGATCAGAGATATATACACATGTATGGATCAGAGATATATATGAATTACGATTTGAATATAATTCAAAATTGGGCTGAATATAACGGTTTGTGTATTAATCCTTCAAACTCGAAATGTATGTTGCGGTTAAAAAGGAATTGTAACGTCAAAGTCTATGGAATGTTAAGAAATCGTTGGGCTGTTCAACAATCCACGCCTCTTGAAATTAGGATGCTCTTGGCCAAAAGCTACTTGAATCCCGTGCTATTGTACGTCAAAGTCTATGGAATGTTAAGAAATCGTTGGGCTGTTCAACAATCCACGCCTCTTGAAATTAGGATGCTCTTGGCCAAAAGCTACTTGAATCCCGTGCTATTGTACGGCTGTGAAATCTATACCGGTTGTGATAGTGCAGATTTTAACAAGCTTAATGTAGCATACAACAACATTGCGAGATACATTTTCAAAAATCGAAGATGTGATCATATATCCGATTTCTCATACCAGATATTTAACATGAACTTTGAAAATTTATTAAAATTTAAAAGACTTATTCTGCTTCATAAGATAAAGAGCCAAATTATCTTTATGAAAATATTACTTTTGGTAGATCTCATCGCTGCAGGAAACTTAGTCAGAGAAAATTTATAACTGATATCTCTAAGAAACAATTTTTTATATATGGGGTTAAAAGTACTGAGTTGAAATGGTTTAATAGTTATCTGGAAAAAAGAACTCAAAGAACAAAATGTGGACAATTTTTATCAGCAATTGAAAATGTCAACATAGGAGTACCTCAAGGGGCAGTTCTGGGAACACTACTGTTTCTAATATATATTAATGATTTAGAAAAAGTCTTAAGAAAAGCAAAAGTATGCTTGTTTGCAGATGATGCCCTTATTTATATAAGCGGCAAAAACGCGGAAGAGTGTGTGAGTGTTCTTAATAATGAATTGAAAGAAGTTGAAAAGTATCTGAAAATGAACAAATTAAAGCTTAATACAAGTAAAACAAAAGCAATGGTGATAAATGGAGCTACGAATGAAAGTATAACTATTGAGGGTGTACCAATAGAGCAAGTTGCAGAAATGAAATATCTTGGAGTCATTTTAGATAAAAACCTTAAGTTTAACTTACACTTCAATTATATATGTAAAAAGATTTCAAAAAAAGTTGCCTTTCTTAGAAGAATTCGTAAAAAAATATCAACAAGCACAGCAATAACAATTTATAACACAACAATTAAACCTCATTTTGAGTATTGTTCAACTTTACTATTTCTTGGTAGTCAACAGATGAAAGAGAGACTTCAAAAACTCCAGAATAGGGGTATGAGATGTATTCTTCGGTGTCATAGATTAACCCACATCAGTGATATGTTAGAGAAATTGCAATGGCTTTCAGTCAATCAAAGACTTGTGATGAATGTTTTAATCTTCATATTTAAAATGAAAACTGGAAGGCTGCCAAATTATATGCGAAAGCAGTTGGTATATGTTGCTGATGTTCAACCCTACAATTTGCGGAATGCTAGTGACTTCAGGCTGAATTTCAGCAGATCAAATTTTAATCAAAACATATTATTATACAAAGGTCTTAGGATGTTTAATGAAATTCCTTTAGAATTAAAAAATGAAAATAATTTTTATGTATTTAAACGAAATATAATAGCATATATAAAACGTTTTTTCTAATGTATAAGAATCCATAGATATAAAATTACTGAATGTATTTTTTTAATAGCATAAATGCTAAATAAATAAATTAAAAAAAAAAAAAAAAAAAAAAGTACACTTCTATGGAACCATCTTCCTAAAAGTGTTCAAATAATAAGCAACGCAAACAAATTCAAAACGGAGCTACTTCGAATTTATAGCAGACTTGGGCGACGTCAATTACATTTCAAAACCGTTCACTTGTGAAATTTTCCTATATCATTAATAATATCAGACCTACACTCACACTTGTGAGCTTAATCGCTTCCTTGGAAAATTTGTAAAATGTTTAATACCAAACATGGGGATTAGTAACAACATCTGGGTATTTAATTACAGGGCAATTACTCAATTACACTCAATTACATGTAATTGAACATAAAAAAGTAATTGACCTGTAATTAAATACACAGATATTGGAATTATGTCCCATGTCTGGTATTGAAAAAATTTTAAATTTTCCAAGGAAGCGATTAAGCTTACAAGTGTAAGCGTAGGTTTGAAATTTTTAATGATATAGAAAAATTTCACAAGTGAACGATTTTGAAATTTAATTGACGTCGCCCAAGTCTGATTTATAGTTAACTCATTTCCCTTTGTGACATTCTAATATTTTTTGTTAAATTTATAATTTTATAATTTTTAATTAAATTTATTTATTTTTTATTATTATTTCTTAAATTTAGTTATATTATCTAAATCATGTTAACAAATTGCTATTGTGAACTTATCTTAACTCAGCTAGTACTGTCATTTATAAGATCCTGATATGGTTGTGCTAGCGTTGTCAATAAATAAATATTATAAAGTTAAGTTAAAGTTAACTTTTTTAGGCAAATCTTGAACTTATCTAATAAATGTCCTAAAGACGTTATCACGACGTCTCCGTCATGAAGTCGACTCTTTCTACATTTTTACTACGTTAATGTTTAATTTAAAGAAAACTATATTGTACAGAATTCAAATAGTTATGACAGAAGTTCATGTTTGTCGCCAAGAATTGAACTCAGTACCACCTGACTGCTGAGCTGACCCCAATCACAATAGCATTTCATATAATTATATTTTTACATCATTCAATGTACTCACTTAAGCAACCATAAACTTCTGACCTATAGTGAATGCGTCGATTTATTTCGCTTAGTATTGAATACTAATAGTTTACCAAAAAAAGAATAAGCGAAAAAAGAATGAAAAAGCCAAAAATGTGAATCATAATTCAGCAGATGTTTTAGTACAACTCTCAAAACTTTCAGTCGTATTTTCTACTATTTTTATTTTTTATTTTTTTCATACAAAACATGAAGTCATCAATATGCGTATTGTATACAAAAGTATACAAAAAAGAATTTATGACTGCCATAAATTTGTACATAAAAGCTAACAGGAGCTGTCAAATTTGACAAACGTAGATTAATCTACCAGGTGAGCCAGTCCATCGGCTAGCAAAGAAAAAACTTATAATATACACGAGTCTCATGAATGTCTGACATTTTGTCTCGCAAAAAAAAAATATAAAACAACTTGAAACCTAATCACAATCACTAACTTTTTCAATTATTTAGATGCTTTTTTGTTGTATTTTTGTACAATTTCTAAACCGTATTCAAGTTCAACAAGTTGTTGAATTTTTTTTTAGTTAATTAACAAACCATAACAGCAAAAAGGGGGTGTATCTTAATTTTTTTTTTATAATTTAAATATTTTTTTAAATTGCGTATATTGTTTTTTTTTTCAAAATCTTATTCATTGTATGTGAAGTTTAACAACGCCATAGTGTTCCTCATCTTCCGTCTCAGTTGATTTGTACTTCACAAGTATTTGCTTATTTCACTTATTATTGTGAGAATTTTTTTTTAACAAATGAAATATATTTTACTTAAGCATTTTGCTGACGTAATTATGCCAAAAATAGGCAATAATAAATGAAAACATTGTACAGTGCAACCTCGTTATAAACGAACAGCGATAGTTGCTGTCCGCCATTGGGAGGGAACAAAATTAGGATTACACTCAGTGTTGCCATGTATTTTTTTCAAAAAACTGTAAGAAAACTGTTTTTTAAGAAAAAACTGTTTTTTTTTTTTTAAATAAAAAACAGTAGAAAAACAGTTAATATGTGCATTTTGAATTCAATTGCATTTTATTTAAACATAAAACAACATAAAAAACATTAAATACATAACATTAAGCATTTTATATACACAGAAAAACGAAACAAGAGAAACGAAAACAGACAGAAACAAAATGACATTTTAGGGTTTCAACACAAACAAATGTTAAAAAGGGAGTTAAAACTTACTACACAGTTGCATTCAATGCGAAGTATTATTTTTTATTGAAACATTTGCGCAACTTTTGTATTAAATTTATAAAAACTGTTGAAAACTGGAAAAACTGAAAAAAAAGGCTGAAATTAAACAAAAACTGTTTTTTTTCATGAAAAACTGGAAAACTGTTACGCATCCTAAAAAACTGGAAAAAACAGTTAAAACTGGCAATATGGTAACACTGATTACACTAGCAAAAAAGTTTTGATATATTACTTTATACAGTTATTTATAATGATTTATAGTAAAATATATATTCACATAAAATCATATCAAATAAGATATGTTATATATAATTATATATTTCTTTATATTACCTTTCATATGGTGCAATATGTAAAAATATATAATTACATACCGGTCTATATATGATTACATATATTACAAGTAATTGTATATATTTGTACACAATTGTAACTAACTAGATGTAAATGTATCACATTATACATAATTTAATGCATTTCGATGAGGACAAAATTCGGATGAGGATAAAATTGTATCAAACTATGTCTAATTTCATCAAATGAGATATATCAAACAATGTCTAATTGTATCAGATTAGCTCTAATATGATACGATTAAATATTCTCATTTGTCGTCTATAATTATATATAATACGAAAATTTACAAGATATTTTTTTTTTCTTGAGTACATTAAGTTTCTCTCACGAAACCCCCTTATTTAATCAATGTAAACGTATTTGATATTAAAATAAGACATTCCGAACTTAATGAAATTCGCATATTTTATAGATCTCACGTTTTATTTTATTTTTGTATAGACATATATCTAAAATCAACAAAAGTCAGATTTATTTCTACGAAGCGCTGAAAATACTTGAGAATACAAAAATGTCGATACCCATATTGCCTAAGAACTGAAGTCTGTGTTGTTGGTTCCTCCAGATTTCGCTGATATTCGGATATAAGTTAGAGGAGACGAATGTAATAAAAAAATTTAATAAACATACCTGTCCAAGCGCATATTTAAGGGATAAAAATATGTTTCAAAGTTAATCGAACCTTTTTTGTTTCTACACTTTGTACTATTTTTGTATACTAGCATACCAGTGGAAAGATCATACAAATACCTTTAATTTTAAATCAAATTTGCATATGCTTTCTTTAAAGAAGAAAAACGCAATTAACGAAAAATTCGGTTAAATTTTACCCCTAATGCTAACCCCTAAAAGTTTAATTCGGAGCAGTTATTTATTTTGTCCCCTCATATCACATATCCAAATTTAATGACAATCGGATGGAAGCCATCAGCGGTCCTGTTGTTATTGGTTATCTCATTTTACCTCAAGAACAAATTTCCTCCGTATTTGAACTAATTTTTCGACCTAAAATTTAGTAATTTTTGATTTTCAAATTGACGAATTTTGACACTTAATTTAAACCACAATTGGTTTTGAACTACCATTTTTGTGACTCCGCTATCACTCTCACTTGTAGATGGCGTTATTTTCTCATATTTTTTATTTATTATTCATAAAATTGGCTATCTCTAGGCAACTAAGCGAGATAGACCAAAATGGACCAAAAATCGTAACTCCGTAATATATATATATAAACCGGTAATATATGTGTACCTGGCTCTGGTCAAATCCGGAAAGATATTTTTAGCAGAAATTTTCTCTTAATTCAGCTTAAAAATTCTGTTCATTTAGCTAAATTCTTCTTCAACTGTGATTCAAAATTTAGTTATTCTAAAATTTGCTATAACCGTTCCCCACTGTATATTTAATTTAAGGTCAGATATTTTACAAATTTTTAAAAGGTACCATTTTGTCCTCCTGTGTTATCATATTTTTTATATTTGTTTAAAAATGCGTAAATTGCAGTGTGCACTGGTATTGAAAGTGTTCAAAGATAAATTTTCTAAATTTTTTTCTAAATACATTCCGACATGCAAAATAACCGGTAATGAAGAATCAAGCTTTTCAGCTCGTTATACATAAAAAACCCAGATGAATATTTGATCTTATATTTATACACTTAGAATACTACGTAGGTAAAGACCACTGCAAATGTAGTTAAAAACAAATGAAATTTCACTTAAAGAAAGGATGACTTACATTTCAGTACATTCAACTAACATTGTCACTTGTTTTTTAATGTTCAAAAAATTACTTACAATTGTAGAAAAAATGAACCACATCGTAGTATAAAATAAACAAACATTTATTTTTTATTTTTTACATAACAAAAAACGAATGTAAAAAATGATTGTAAAATCATAAAACAGTCATTTGATGTGGTTTGTTTTTTTAAATGAACTACAAGGTTAGTGGAAAAATTTAATTTGTTATACAAATGACTGACATTTACATTAAAAATAAAGAAACTGTATTACAACCCTAACAACTACATATTTTTAAAGAAGAAGTTCCTTGAGTGTAACACACAATATTCAGCTTTTAAAATAATAGTGTCAGGTTTAAAGAATATTTTCTTTAAGCTTTAACAAAATAACAATTTCAATGTAACACTTATGTAGGTCACTGTAAAATGGCGTTCGAACAATGTTGCCATTTCGCCATTATTATTTATTTCATTTTAATTATTATTGTTTATTTAGGCTGGGCTGGGCTGTTAGTTTTGTGTGATTTTTTTTTTTCTTTATATTTTAACAATTTCTTGGCATCTCTGGTATATAGTATTTTTATTGGCTTTAGAAAAGTAATTAAAAAATAGTGTCCTTGTTTTTAAAAATTATTGTTATTTTTAAACAAAAAAAAAAGAGGCAAAAAACAAAACGAAAACTTATATAAACAAACCACTAACCAACTTTTACAAATTGCTGTTGTTATCATTGTTTAAGTCCATATAAATGTGGCCTGTTTGCTTGTATTTGTAAGCATTTGTATTATGTGTGTGTTTCTGAGTTAGTATTAAGTGTAAGTTTTACTTATGTATAATTTCCTTTTAACCTTTAACAAATTACTTTGGCAAAGCCTACAAAGAATATAGAAAAAGAGGGAGAACTAAAAACTAGAAAAACATGAGCACAACAATCGACCACTTTCAAGAATCAAGCTGTCACAGTGACAGTTTATGCCAAAAATTTGTTTTTCTCCATACTCAAATTATAAACCACATAATCAAAATCTACCTTGATTTATTGCAGTGTCCTATTTCTTTTGAAATTTCAAAAAAGCAAAAAAAAAACATCAAAAAAAAATGAGGTCATGTGATATTATTGCGCCAAAAATTTCCTAAATTTCCTTGTAGATAATTTTTAATCGTAGTCGTATGTATGGTTAAAATGAATGATAGAAAAAAAAATCGAAATGAAAATCCTTGGCAATTTGTTTGGAAACTAATGTTGAATGATAACTTAAGAAGAAATAAAGTACAAACGTAACAGCTACTTATGTATGTGATAGAGAGAAGCACTTTATTGCATAATTTATTGAGATTTTCATCAATTTTAATATTGTATAATCATTGGATAGATTGAAATAAGAATTAGTATGAAATAATAAATCGATTTTCTTGTTTACAGTTTATAATTATTATAGCAAAATTGAGAATGATTGCATAGTCCTTGTAACTGATGCATCTAGTATACGGTCTACTTGATGCCTTCTAATCTAGTTGGCTATTTGAGAAACTACTGATTAATCTGTTTTAAGTGACTTTGATATGATTTATTCGTCAGAACCAGTGCACTTTTATAAGAAGGTATTGAATTTTAAAAAATCCCCCTTCAACATTGTTCCATAATTAATTATAAACACTCTGTTTCTGTTTTAAGCCAGTACTTTTATTATTAATTTATTAGACATTAGTAGCTCGATGAGAAAATACGAAACTTTAGATCTTGTCCAAACACTTAGAATACTACGAGTATGTAGGTAAAGAGTATGTAGGTAAAGACCACTTCAAATGTAGTTAAAAACAAAAGAGATTTCACTTAAAGAAAGGACGACTTACATTTCTGTAAATTCTATTAACATTGTCATTTGTTGTTTAATGTTCAAAAAACGAACCACAATTTCAGTATAAAATAAAGAAACATATATTAGTTTTATTTTTTAAATAAAAAGAAGCTACTGTATAAAATGAATGTAAAAACTTAATACAGTAATAAGAAGTGGTTTGTTTTTTTAAATGAACTACATATGTAGTCAAAAAGTAAATTTCTTCTACAAATGACTGTTTTTTCACTTAAAAACAAAGATTACTATAATACAACTCAAGCAACTACAAATATTTACAGCAGAAGTTCCCTAAGTATATAAAGGGTGTTTTTTTATAGAGGTATAGAACTTTGAAATGGAATAAAACAGAGATGAATTTTTTAAATTGACTTGAAATTTACTTAATTCGAAGGATAATCTTCTGGCATTATAATTTAAATACGACTTCTTTCATATGACCGCCACGGCTGGCTGGGACGTAGTCTAATCTGGAGGCATAACTTTCGATGACTTTTTCCTACATTTGTGACCGTATATTGGCAATAATGTGGCGAATGTTGTCCTCCAAGTGGTCAATCGTTTCGGGCTTATCGGCGTAGACTAGCGACTTCACATATCCCCATAGAAAATAGTCCAGCGGCGTTAAATCGCACGATCTTGGATTCTAAAACGTGAAACTATGCGGCTACCAAACTCTTGGCCGCTGTCAGCTACCCAACCTTTGAACACAGGAACGCTTTTTGTTAAAATCGGGATCCAGCGTTATCTAACTATTGACTACGTGAACACAACTAATATTTACCATTTATACCAACAAAAAAAAATCTTGTAGATGCAACGATGTCAGTTCTTAAAAATTTTAGCAATTACCATACAGTATGTGAAACCAAAAAGCTCAACTTCAAACAAATAAATAGACAAAATACATTTAGTCCATAACAAATAATTCAAATGCTCCTTATACTGCATCAATGAAAGTTATTCCCAAACAAAAACATCGTCATCATACTAAAATGTTATGAGCCTCCAAAGCGGAAGTAGGCGTGGTAGACTTTGCAGCCATTACAATATTGTTTGCCAAAAACTAACTAACGTCAATGCACCGATAAAGTCGTTAAATTTTTTGTCCGTATTTTTATGTTCTTGACTTGTTTTGTGTTCACTTTTTTATTTGTTATTATGGTTGGCAAAAAAAAAATTTTTTTTTTTTGTTATATACAATTGTTATAGAGCTTTTTATTTGTTTTTCCTCTTCAAATATATTTTGGAAAATTATGACCGAATGTGGAAAAGAAGAAAAAAAAAAGAAAATTTATACATGACTTTAGAAATTCATGGTTATACTCCTATAAACTTCGAACAAAACCATATATTTTTACCTTGAAATTAATAAAATTGGCCATGAGGAACTGAAAAAAACATTTTATAATTTAAACTAACAACTAATGCAAAAATGTTGAATTTTTTTAAGAAGAAGGAAAAGACGATTTTTTTCTGTTTTAGCCAAATTTGGCTTTGATGGAGTGGTTAAAAATGATATGGCAGTTTTCAAAGTCTTAAGTATCAATATCTCCAGAGTTTTTGCGTGAAAACAAGAGAAACTTTTCGACCAAGTCTAGATAGTTATTAGCATTGTAAGCAGAAATATACTGTATCATGTTTTTTCCTGTGCCTCGCATTTCAAAATGTATGAGATCGATTTGTTAAAGCACATTTTTGCATATTTTGTTTTTAATAGCATATTTCTGCATATGTTGGTCGTAAGAGCATAGCTTCATAAAAAAATCATATTTTTGAGCATATATTAGAACCTTTTTGTTCAAAAGCATCTTTTTAGATTACATTTGTTAATTTTTTGTTTTCAACAAAAAAAATTTTGATTTTTCCAGAAATTTGCAATAACATTTCGGAAATTCAAGACATTGTTGCAAATTTGAATTTCCTGTTTTAAGGCTACACCAAGTTTTAAAGCCAAACGTTTATTTTTCGATCTTTCATCACAAATTATGATATGAGCAAGATTATTCAAGTTCGGAGACGCGAAATGAAATATGTAAGCACATTTCAGTAGATAAAGTCTGCATTTATTTAGCGGTAGAAGACATTTTTAATTAATAAATAAACATTGCAAGGTGTTTTGTTTAACAAAAAATAGATGCTCTTGAACTTGAACTTGAATAATCTTGCTCACATCATAATTTATGATAAAAGAACGAAAATTTTGATAACCATATTGCTTATATGGTGGGCCCAGAGTTGCCACATTTTAAATTATTTGAACTTTAGGGGAAAAGGACTCTGCGGGAAAAGTCGCATAAAAACCGAACGATTTCAAATATCACAAAAAGCTTAGACACTCCCTCGAATAAACTAAATAGGCATTACTATGCATTATTTTTAGCTTAATACAACTATATTTCCTTCATATTGTGCGCCCTGGTATGCTAGTTGGTAGCGTGCTGGCTTATCAGTGCCGGGCTCGTGGGTTCGATTCCCACCAGTGGCACTGGTCTGTTTTCGCTACAACGCGCCGAAGACGATAGTAGCTAGTGCTCGGTTTGGGTAATAGTATATAATTTGTAATTATGTACATGATTATTAAATATTAAAAAAAAAAAAAAAAAAAATTCCTTAATAAAACGCCAGTGATAATATTACTCAAACCACATTTTTTTTGCACAAGTGAATGTGTCTGTAAACACGAAAAAACCCGAACGAAATAAACCGAAAAAAAGTAAAATGGGATAAGTTTTGACCCCACTTAGTAGCGCCTAAACATGCGATTGGGCAGCTAAAAAAAACACTTGCCCCTTAAATTGTTATTCTCGACAACTTATCCGAAACTCATTATGCCGGTCCGGTTCGGGATACCTCTAGTGTTAGTCAAAATATTTCTATCCTTTCAAATAAAATACAAGCTCTAGCTTATTTTTGGTAGCCCTAGTTATGAGTTACTAAATGTTTCAGAAATAACTTGGTTTATTTCACATATAAAAATTTGTTTAGTAATTCTCTATAAAATGTAAAATTGATTTTAAACCATTTCTTTTGTTTGCATTTTTTGTTTTTTGCTTTCACCAGGAAATCTCGAATTTTGACAAAATAAGTGTTGCCAAAGTAAAACCCGGGCTAAAAAAATTTTAAAACAAATAAGAATTTAGACAACTTTTTTATCAATCCAGGTGAAAAGTTCATATATGATCATATATTGTCATATATGGTTTCATGTATGAGGATATATGGTTCCATTTATGGGCATATATGAACATATATGTAATGTATGGAAGCATATATTGATAAATACATTCAAAGAATAAGTTCATATATGGATATGTATGACACCATATATGATAATGTATTGCATATATTGGTTCATATATGCCATATATCTCCATATATGAATTCATATATTATGCCATATATGGGCAATATGTTTTAATTTTTTATCAGATATGACCATATATGAGAACGAAATAGTTTTTATTTTTAACCCCTTCTCTCTGCTGTACGAATGCTGTATAATAGACAATAGATTTTAAAGTTTGTAGAATTTATAAAGACGATAGTAGAGAATGAGTTATGAGATATCTCACCTTAATCTGAAGAAATATCAGTCGCATTTTACGTGCTTAATTCTGAATCGGTAGTACCTAACCTGCCTAACCATCCCGCTTTTGGCGGGATTATCCTGCTTTTTAATATATTTTTTTAATTTTTATAAAAAATAAAATGATTTAATAATATTTAATATTATAAATTTTGAAGCTTTTTGATAGCAATAACGTTGCAGCACCAGATATAGGATTTGAAAATTAGAATCGAAGTCTAAAATGTATTCATTTGTTGTGCCAAAACTGATTTTTTTAATATTTCAAAGAAACTATCAATTTTTGAAGTAAAATTTGAACGATTCAAACTAAGCAATTACGAATTATTTAAAATCCGTATTTCAAGCTTTTTGCTTTTTTTTGTGAATAAACGTTATTAGTAGAAATGATCCTAATTACTTGGCAATGATATTTGGTGTGTATCAAACACAAGCATTTTAGTTAAAGTTTCTTTTACAAAATTCATAAGTATTCGTACCAAAGGACTTCTTTTGTGTTGGCTTGATTACTATTGTTATCGCCGTCATCATCATTTTCTAATTCATCGAATTTTATTTTTTTGGAACAAGTTGGTTTTCCATTATCCATACTCTTATTAATTTTCAATAAATTCTTTCCCAAATAGTATTTTCTTAAAAAATTTCACTTTTAACTATTTCTATTTATTAATGCAATTGGAATATGAAATGTATGAATTTATCAGTAACATGTTCTTAGAAGTATAATAGAAACCATTTCTTTTAATAAAAAGGCAATATTTTGGATAAAAACTTAAGAAATTGCCTTTTTTATACGAGCATGTGAGAAAAGTAATAATATATCACCATATATGAACATTCATATATGTCATTATATATGACTATATATGTCCATATACCCTCAAATTTCGGATCCGAACATATATGGATTCGAATATGAATTCATATATGTGGCAATATATGACAATATATGAACATTTTCACCTGGGAATAAAAAATCTCTTAATCTTGTGAAAACGTGTTTTATATAAATTAAAAAAGCTATAACCTTTTTTAAAAATATGTTTTCTATAATCACAATTTTAAAAATTATTCAAACCATGGGGATTGCCCGGGCCCTCTCCTCTGACTACGGCCCTGGTGTGTTAATAATTAAAAAAAATATTTACATTGGATTTAAAAAATTTTAATTCTATATTTTATCATTTTCGCACTATTCGATTTTAGGGTTTTTTAAAGGTTTTGTCAAAAAGATTTAGTTGACTTTACTACTCAATTTCATCCAACAGACATTACGCACATTTACTGCAAGACTAACTCCAAAAACACGATTTTGCAGAAAACGAGTTTAAAGTTTTATATCCATATCAGCCTCGCACGACCCTTTCTCCATTTATTTGGTCTCATTTTTTATAAATAGTGAGTTTTAATGTATTTTTGTCTTAGTAAGAGTTGTGTGCGACCTCGCTAAGTATCGAGAGACCCATGTGTAGAACAGTTTCTCTATGAAGTATATACTGTTTACACCCACTTTAAGGAATAAATAAATAATATTATCCTCTATTTCGAAAAGTATACTTGATATTAATATGAAATTTGTACACAATATAAAGCATGACATAACTAATAAATCTGCATCATTAACTCAAAAATTGCATTTTTTGACTTATGACAGTCTTGCAGTAAATGAACGATATGTAAATTTTAAATATTGAAATCTTTTAAACTTTATTTCTGTTTATATGAAATAAAAATAAATAACTAAATAAATAAATACAAACAAAACTCTTATCTATATTGTACAATGTTTTGTTGTTGTTATTGTTGTTGTTGTATGATAGTTGTTTGTTATTATAGCTTTTTTTTTTTGTTACTAGAAGCTTTTGAAGAAGGTGTTCACACAACTTATCTATACCTAAATATATTGAAGTGTATCAACAAAAAACCCAAAAAACTAGTTTTCGTTAAATGGAAATAAAAAAACCCCAAATAAAGTAATGCCAAAAATAGATGAAATTATTTGAAGAACAACCCACATCTACGATATTAGAATGTTTTAAAAGAGGAATATGAAAAAATAGAATAAATTATGTACAACTGATAAAAAAACTAATATTGTACATAATATAGAGAGCGGGGTTTTTATACAAATCAAAAGAACTTTTTAACGAAAAATTACAAAATTTCATAAAATTGTGAACTCGGTAGGGCTCTTTGCAATGTTCTTAAATATCCGTAAATGGTAAGTTGATCAATTGGCATATTACACAAAATAAATAAGGGAGTATTCGCTAATGTACTTAATGTACTTAACTGGACACTGTAATCTCAGATACCATCTGCACAAGAAGGGTCAATCGGACACGGATTTGTGTAGGTTTTGCGAGTTGGTGTCTGAGACCTCGGAGCATGTTCTCTGCGAATGTCCCAGGCTTTGTGATAGGAGACTTAGGTTTCTAGGTGATCGCTTCATTTCGCCTTCCGACATCGCGAACATTTTGCCTAATAGGATAATTGGCTTTATAGGTAGCTTGAATCTGTAGGTAACCTTAGGGAGCACAAAAGACCTACATTGGTCGCGGTGCATAGTGCCTTCTGATCTAATCTATTCGCTAATGTGTTTATTAAAACTTTTTATATATCGTTTAAAGCTCCTTTAGGGGTTACCATATATAATGCTAACTTTTGTAATTGTGTCAAAAAACGATATTGTTTGTAATGAAACATCTTGAACAATTGTCCAAAAAAGATAAGAATGACTCAACTAATTACATAAGACTAAAACTTGAAGAAAAAAAATATAACAACTCTCAGTGTGCCTGAGTCAATTTATACAATCTGAAAACGAATTCTATTTTTAGATGGCTTAAAACCATTTTTCAAAGAAAACGAAACAAATCTAGGTGGCGCTTTTTTTTTCTTGGCCAATCAAAATTTTCAAAATTTGGCCTGTCTTTAGTTTAGGGCAATGCTGTTCAAACTATCCCCTGTGGAACGAACATAATCAGCTACTCTCACGTACACAACCCGAATGTTAACAAAACAATTAATTAAAAAAATATGTGGAATGTAGTGTGGGAAAATGAGTTTTTAATTGAGTTTTAATTTTTTATGATGCAGAGTGCCTCGTATGGGAAAACTATATAAACAATTATAAAGCAGATATTTTTTTCCGTGCAATTATACCATTACATTCTAATTTTTCTTTTAAATCACCAATACATTCTCATGTTAACAGCATTTTCTTTGTGAAAAGCATTGGTCCAGGGGCACCTCATTTAGATACGTGAGCTGAGTCTAGATTTTTTGTTGTCAGACCCGCCCCCTTTGTAGGCGGTTTGTTTATTAGGTTTGAATTTTCCGAAAAACTACTTATACTAGGTTGATCCCAAAATTATACGACCTGACGTATAGATGTGGCAGTAATTTGAAAAAATTATTTTGGTGAAAAGTGGCAACCTAATAAAATATATGTTATAAGTTTCAAGGCGCTACGTTGTTTAGTATTTTTTTTTTTTTTGAGCCATCAAAAATAAACGATCTTAGTGAATTTGTAAACATGGGAAAATTGGTCACCGTTGTGTGATTCAATACTTTCATTTGAAAGGTCTCAGTCCAACCAATATTAAAGCCGAGCTGGGTTCTACTCTATGGGGGAGTCTGGTCCTTCGTTTACGAGTTGAGAAACGGTTAAGAAAATCCACAAAATGGTATTGGATGATCGTCATCTGAAGGTGCGTGAGCTGGCTGAAATGATAGGCATTTCAAAACGTGCTGTACATCGTATTTAGGGCGAAAATTTGGAGATGAGAAAGATGTGCGCAAGATGGGTTTGCTTACAAAATAACAGACACAGCGTCGTGGAGATATTTTAATGGAGTGTTTTCCGATATTTGACCGCAATAAAGCCGAGTATGTGCTTCGATTTGTAACCATGGATGATATATGGGTCCATAACTTCACACCTGACACAAAGGAACCGTCAAAGCAGTGGAGTGGCATGGGAGAATCGTGTCCAAAGAAGGCGAACAAAGCTCTATCCGCAGGCAAGGTCATGGTGTCTGTTTTTGGGATGCACGTGCCATAATTTTTATTGATTATCTTCAAAAATTAAAAACTTACTTAAGTTTAAGAGATGAAGTTAAGGAAGCAAGGCCGCATTTGACGAAAAGGAAAGAAACCTTTTTCCTGTCCTTAGTTTAGGGGCCCATTTTGCCAAAAAATATAGGAACAATTCAGATACGTGAGCTGAGTCGAGAATTGTATTTATTTTTGTCAAGCACGTACCCGTCTTAAAAATTATTTTTTTTTTGTTGAAATTTTTTAAACAATTTTTTTAACTTTAAAGTGAATTAACACGGTCTCATCCCTTGAAAATAAAAATGTGTATAAAATATACGAAAGAAGATTTTAAAAGCTTGCCAATAAGTTATCCCGAACAGATAAGAAACTTTTAAGAAAATTGAAACTTAAGAAATTTAGCTCTTAAGATTTGCCGCCTCCAAAATGGGAGTGACTGGCAAAAAAAATTAATAAAATAAAATGACTCACTTATGTGAATCGCTCCTTAAGTTTTTATCAAAATCGGTGAGGTGCCCATAAACTAAAAATAGTAGAAATTTCAAAAAAAAAGCGCCACCTAGGTTTTTTTGTTTCCGTTTGAAAATGGTTTTGGACCATTTTAAAATAGAATCCGTTTACTCCTATATGTAACACGCAAATTTTATATAAATCGATTCAGACGCACCGTGAACTGTTACATTATTAAAATTTTATTTATAATTTATTTATTTTTATTTATTATTATTTTTTATTCCCTTACAATTTATTGCAACTAATCGCAAAAATCGTGTGATGATAAATAAAATTTCAAAATTCTAAAAATTTTATGGAAAAAAATCTTAACTCGTTCGGGAGCGGATGCATGTTAAAGTTTCAACTTTAGTTCTAAATATATCCGATAGGGGAGCTGCAAAATCATAAAATTAATAAAATATATTTATTTGGCATAGAGCTACCCACTCAGTGAACTTCTGATATTTGTAGTTGTTTGAGTTGTAATACAGTATCTTTGCTTTTAAGCGAAAAAACAGTAATTTTAAAAAGAAATTTCATGTTTGATTGCATTGGTAGTTAATTAAAAAAAAAAAACAAACCACATCAAATTACTGTATTATGATTTTACAAAAGTAATGTGCATATAGAAGTTTTTTCAAGTTTGATATAGTTTTTATTAAAAATAAAAATTATGTTTTTACGACCTTTAATTGGACAATGAAAATGAAAATTATTCAAGTTCGAGGCCATACTCTATATTTCTTTATTAGGATATTGTCCTAACAAATAATTGACCACTTTCAGGAATGTGTTTTTTTTTTTTATTTAAAAAAAAACAAATAAAGGTTTTTTTATTTAGTTTTTACTGCATACTTATACCTTTTTTGAGCAGTAAAAAACAAATGACAATATTAGTTGAATTTACTGCAATGTAAGTCGCCCTTTTTTAAAGTGAAATTTCATTAGTTTTTAACTACATTACATACATAGTATTCTAAGTGTATGTTTTCGCAAAATATTGTTCAGAAAATTTCCATATATTAAAATTGGGCTAACAAAGGGTTAATTACAGAAAACTAAAATGTTTGTAAATTTAAAACAAAAAAATGGTTAAAAATTAGTTAAATCGATTTGAAATTGTTTAACAGTTTTTTTTTACCGCCGTATTATTTTCAGTGTAATAAATTTAAGATAAAATCTTAAATAAGACTTCTTTTTATTAACAATTATGGCACAATTTCAGACGACTATGCAAGAGTAATTAAGGAATTTAAATAAGTTCTGAATTATCAAATTGATTTAAATACATTTTTTTACATTTCTATAACTGAGCAGTGACCTTGTGTTCCGTAATGAGTCTGTCATATTTTTTGTACTGCTTCAGTCAAACACAATTTTTAAAAATTTGGTATGCTGATTGTGATATATTAAGACCTTTAAATAAATTACCAACTCACTTGGTCAGTCTGCTGACGAAAAACCCCACGTATTTTTGGGGCGTCATATAAACATTTATTTTTACAAGTATTCAAATTTGTCCATTTGTAAAAAAACAAAACAAACGCTAAAATACGCAAAACGAAGAAGATTTTAGGACTCCCCAAAACTTAAAATAATAAATAATTAAACATAAAGGTCTGAGTAGTTCGTATTATGTGCTCAAACTTAATTATTCTTCTCATCTTTCATTTCTACAAGGGTTAATGTACATCAATTAATTGATTTTGTGAAAAATTATAAAAGGAGGATATAACAAATATACAAAAAGAAATTTGCTTCCGCTGACAGCAAAGTCAAATGTTAATATATTTTCAAATCCTACAAGATAATTTAATGAACATTAAATATTCTCATTTGCAAGTTAACAAACTGTGCATAAAAAAGGTACATACACAGAGAAAAAAGTCATAGGTAAATTAATGATTTCATTATTTTTAAAAAAATATCATTTTATTATGGGAAAGTTTTTTAATTTAGTATGAATCTTGGGTCATTCTTTAGGAAATCAACACACCAATCGTATTCCTGTCTTTCAATTTACATGAAATTAACAATTTACCTGGACATTAACAACATTTTAACCCTCTAACGTGTAATGCTGCCTCAGGGCACTCTTTATAAAATGTACCACAAATGCGTCAAATGAGCGTTTTATACTTAGAAATTAATATATTCCGATAGAAAACTAAAATTGCTAAATATTTTGCGAAAAAATTCTTCTAAAATTTAAAAAATAATGAAAACATTAATTTTTTTCAAAAACCAATTATTTATGAAAAAAAATAGTTTTCAAAAATCTAAAAAACCAATTAAAGTTGACAAAAAACTCTTTATGATAAAATATAAGTAAGATACAAGCTTTATCTGTAATAATAAGACCTTACTTTAGTCCAAAGACTCACATGATTTTGTCAGGATTCCTCTAAAGGACATCGTCTTAACTTATAAACTAAAAGACGGATTTTTATGAAATTTTGCAGAAAGAGGACATTAAGTATTAATAGCAAAGCGTTGAAGTTTGAACAACATAAATTGAAGTTTTGATACTTTTTCGCCTAATTTCGCTATTTCCAAAAAGCGAAAATCGCGATAACCTCTTAAACAGGAGCAGGAAAAAAAAATAGTTTTTCGAGTGTGGTTACATCTTGGTAAGATAAATAATTGTTGTCCAAAACTTCTCTTTTATATGCTTTAGTTTCCAAAATGCACCCTAAAATATTTTGGCTCATATCGCCTAAATTAGGCAATGATGAACAATTTCATTGAAGAACTTATTATTTGTTTTTCGAGTGGAGCTAATGGTATGAATTTCGTTGCAAAACATCGTTTGCCAGTTAGACAGTTAATTACTAGTTTTTCCTAAATTCGTAGTAATTCGCGTTAGATTGCAATTTAAATTTGAGATGGAACTTGCCATCCAATTGTTATGAACTTAGTCTCTTAATAAAGCTTATATGAGGAATTTCATATCAAAACCTATAAAAAAAGCACATTTAGAACCCGACCCTCTCAGATTATGATGAAATTTTGCATACAGCTACATTTTACCTATAGAAACACAACCTCATTTTTAAAAATTGCATTTTCGAAAAATTGTGGGCGTGGCAAGGTATTGAAATATATGTATGAAAAATGACGGTAATAGGTACTTTTAAGCAGCGATTACTACGGAATGGCTCAACCGATTTCAAAGATATTGGAGCCATTAGAAAGGTATATAAGTCAACTTTCGAAAACATATACTGTAAAAATTTTCTTTTACACTGAACATTTTTGTTAGCAAAAATAAAACTTTAAACGGGGAAAACACTTCAAAGGCCAAGTGTTTTTTTCAAAAAAAAAAAAAAAAAATTTAGAAAGGTCTATTTAATATATATCATATCTTAAAACTAAAATTGTATATTTTTTTCTTCTTTTTTCAAAATTTTTTTAAGTAAATGCAACTCTTGTTAACTTCCTCATATTTTGATATCATATATTTTGAAAGTTGTACAGATTTTTTTGTAATCCTAATAGATTAGAACAAGAATCGTATTATCAAATTTTTCAGACACCCCCAAAATATGGACTTTTCAGTGCAATATAAAATTTTTACAGTGTATGTTTTCGAAAGCTGATTTAAATACATTTCTAATGCTACCAATATCTTTGAAATCGGTTCAGTCATTCCGTAGTAATCACAGCTTGAAAGTACATATTATCGTCATTTTTCAAAAACTTCGATACCTTGCCACGCCCACAAAAATGCAATTTCTAAAAATGAGGTTGTGTTTGTATAGGTAAAATGTAGCTGTATGCAAAATTTCATCAAAATCTGAGAAGGTCGGGTTCAATGCATATCGGTTTTGATACGAAATTCCTCATAGAGCCTTCGCGAAATGAAGAAAAATTAATCTTTTTTTAAAAAAGGATAAAAAACAATTAAAAATGCCATTGGTGCAAGAGATGTGATATTTTAAACATCATGTATTTTACTAAAAAGTCACATATATAAACTGCGATAAAACGCGAAGTACAGCGTATTTGGGAAAAACTAAAAATTAATAACTTTGTAAGATCCAAGAGAATACAAACATTGGGAGAGATGAATCGGGAGAGATGAATCCGAAAAATCCATTTTTCATATCTACAATTTTCATTTTACCCTCTTTTTATATTCAAATTAATATTTTAGTTGTTTTAAAAATTAAATTTAATGTTGACTTTTCTTGATTTAAGAAACCTTATTAAGGTAAACATTGAAAGGAAAAAATTTGGCCAAAAAAAATATATAATATGTTTAGTACACCGAAAAAAACTCTTAATTTTCACCAAGATTAAGGATTTGTCAAGACTTACCAAACTAACAGTTGCAACCACAAATAGAATTTAAATATCTGCAGAAAATAATCATATCGTAATCCAGTTTTAACATATAAAACATTCGCATGCACCAATTAAAATTAGCTTTTTCTGTGTGCATTCCCAGCAAACAAATTTGCCGCGATTTGGTAAGCAGTAACTACATTTGTATGCTTCCAAGCACTTATAGTTGTACCGTTCTAACTGCATTATTTTGAAGCAAAAAACAAAAATGACGGGCAGTGCAACAAGTCATTAAAAAATTGGCCAAAAGAAATCCGGAATTAAAAAAATAAAAATTTGTTCTATCTGGAGTTAAGGCGCCGGAGCCCCTGGTGCCCTCCAGGCTTTAAAAACCGGTACGCCTAGTAACATAAAAGTGTTGGTAGTCAAATGAAAAGACATTTGCTCAAGATTTTAAAAATGGATATTGTTTCATGATGCATGATAGTTAGCGCCCTATATACCCATTAAAACTTTATATGAGATATAAAAATAGGTAAAAAATCTAAAAACGTCACAAAATTGAGCGGCTTTTTTTAATAAGAAACCGTTTTTAATGTTTTTTGGTTATTTTTGTAAACTTAGCTGCAAATTTAAAGATTTTTCTGTAACAGCACCCGTAAAAATAGTGTGGAGGTGATATAACAAAATTTAATAACTTTGAATGTTTTACTTATTAAACATTCCCTCGCCTGGCATTATTTTAAATGACTTTTTTAATATGTGTTCCATTGCAGCTCACAAAATCAGTAAAAAACGTAATTTTTAAATTTTTCTTGGCAACTATAGTTAATTAAAACGCATGCGAAAATTTGTTGGAACAAAATGCGCAATTATTTCAAACAAATTTTCAATTTTGGTCTTTAACTTTGATAAAGTTGGCAATTAAATGAAAAGTGATTTGTAGAGTTATTTTATAACTTATGACAACTAGCGCCGCAGTCGAAAAAATTTAAATTTTGTATGCGTTCTACACCCAGAAAACAGGCTCAGTAGTAGCAACAGTATTTGTAGCCAATCTAATGAAGCGGTTGTGGCTATAGATTTTTTGGCAGCTATCACCGAATTTCTGTTGAGGCAATCGAAATTCTATTGTCGTGAGAGAATAGCAGTTGCTTCAATCACAACCGAAAAATTTGGTCAAAACAACCAAAGCATTCGATTGGCAACAAATATGGTTGCTACTACCGAGACTTTTTACTGGGTGTATGAATACTTAAATAATGTTCATATTTGAATTCGGGGGGAAATTTCAGTTATTTTGAATAACCAAACTTTATGGTAAGAAGTTAATATCGTATTTTTGACTACCAGGGGGTCTTAAATGGATCTGGAGTGAGCCACATTTTATAGATCTTAACCACCACGTTTTTTTTGCATAATTTTTAATGGCAAAAAGCTGAAAAATGCTGATGTTGAATTTGGTGAAGAACACGACTGATACTCTATATGTATTTTATTTACTCTATGACTAAAAAGTGTGTTTTAGGCGCATATAAAATGCATGAAAAATCTTAAAATTGTTTTTAATATAAATAATTTTAAATTAATAAAAAATTTTATTTGTGAATTTTTAATGTTTTCTTAACAAAAAAAAGAATTAAATTGAAAGTGATGTTTTTAAGGAAAAACCAAGAAATATGCAATAAAACTATGCCTTTAAAGCAAAATATGCCCAACAAGTCGATGCCATTTTAACAAAAATTCTTTGATTCGCAAATATATTTGGTTTATACCCTGCTCCCAGAGTTAAGTGGTTTAATATTTTTAAATTTTTTTAATTTTTTTCGTATTTAAATAGTTTGAACTTTTTTCTATATTTTGGAGAAAAGTCACAGTTACAGCTTCTTAAACAAACTCCTCGCCTTATATTTTACATGAGCAATATTTACTTTAAATGCTTTTTTCTGAAAACAACATATTGAAAGTCGGGTGCCACTGTGCAACCTTAACGGGTGGACCAATTTTCAATCGTTTTTTTTTTTTGTAGAGGAACAAAAGATAAAGTCCCTGTAGTAGAGAAATTTTTGCCTAGTATTTTTTTGAAAAATAAAAAACAACAATTTGTTTGGGTGCCTTTTAAATTTTTGAGTTTACCTTCGTAAATGCAAATAAAAAACTTAAAAATCCGACTACGTTAGGGACTAACGAATTTATTCGCGTGTGAAACAAAAGCAAAATAATTTTCTCAGATGAGTACCCAATTCTCTACGATGGCATCCGAGTTTGCTTTTTAAAAAAAGGGTCTATAATAAAATGGTTACCAGAGCTGCCATGGTAGGCCGAATTCTATTTTTAGTATTATATATAATATTGTGTTTTTCTAACACAAAAAGAATTTTTTGTATAAACCATTTTTTTTTTTATAATTGCTTAAATATTCACCCTTATTGTGTATGTCGTATTTAAAATACGACTACGACTGTTTTGTAATAGATTAAAGAGAACGTAAACTTATTTTCTTTAATCTATTACAAAACAGTCGTAGTCGTATTTTAAATACGACATACACAATAAGGGTGATTGTCTTTTTTATTGCTTTCTAAAACTAGTAAACACCTTAAGGAAAAACCATGCATTTCCATGAACTTCCGGTCCCTGTTAATTACACATAATTTTAGCGCATCTCAAAGCAGAAATTTAAATTTTATTGCATCTAAGGATACATAAAAGAAGCGCTTTTCACCTGATAATAGAAACATACCAAATGGGACATCGAGAACAAAAATTATGTCTTCTGGAATTAGTTTAGGAAGTTCTTGGTAATTTAATAATGTGTGAAAGGCATCTAAGCTGCTAGGTAAGCAGTATTTTTTGCTGGGTTAACATGAATACATATTAATGGCAATGTAATTAAAGTTCAACAACAACATGCAGATAAAATAGATGAAAATTATATGAAAAGCAAACACTGTCCCTTTAATATAATTAAAAATACAAGCAGAAAAAAATGTCCGGAATAGTCGAAAATACAGAGAAACGGAATAAAATAAATATAAAAAAAGCCAACATGGTCATGAAGGATAAGAGTTATAAAAGTGCAAGAATAAAATACTACAAATTTACCTTCAGCACGACACAAAATTGTAACTAGGGTGACAAAAATTTAAGGAGAATATGATTATATATAAATTTAAAGTACTTGATAAGGTATTGCACTATAAATATTTTACATTTATGTCGACAGTAACGGCATCTGTCTTTTACAGGCACATATCCAGGGGAAGGGAAAATGAGACATTTCCTCTCCCAAAATTTAGATTTTCAGTACAAAAGTATTAAAGAAATTAGAAATTTTTATAAAAAATTACTCTAATTTCCCTCCCAAAAGCTTCTTCGGGATCCGCACCTGGTATCTTAGGCCTTCTGGAAAATGTCGCTTATTTTATGTTTATAGAAAATGTATACCTAAATAATATTAGTGGCTTTACAATTGCTTTTGGTTAAATTTTCGCAACTAAGGCGTATGATGAATATTTATCTATTTTAAATTACGTATACGCTTACGGATACGTGTAATATTTCCGAAAACAGCAGTTCATCGTAAAGTCATCTTAAGTTGGAAAATATATAGCAGTTTCAATACTTATCCAGCAAAAAAATAGTGCTTACCCAGAAGCACTTCCAGAAGGCATTATTTAATTACGAAGCACTTCCAAAGCAAATCCAGAAGGCATGATACACTTGGTGTATCTCTTTTAAGCAGGTGAAAAGCGCTTCTTTCATGTGCTCTTACAAGCATGACTTCTTAGGCAATAAGAAGCGCTTTTATTGTATGTTGACAACAATAATGGTTCATGGTATGCACTCTTTATTAGTTCATTGTAAGCATTATTCACTGCTTCAAAGAAAGCAATTTGGGAAGCACAGCAGAATGCCTTCTCTAATTGCTTTATTGTATGCAAGGCGGTGAAGCGCTAAACTCGAGTTTTAATTGCTGTTTTTCAGTTTTTAAAAATTCGAAAAGTTTTAAAAGTAGTGAACTTTGAAAAGTTACTTTTCTTAAAGTATATGCATTATTTCAAAGATTTGAAACGCATATGAGGTCTTCAATTGTCTATTTTACGATTTGTAATTACAAAACAACCTTCGATTTTTGAAACGTTTTCATGTTTTAAAAGTTTGTACACACAGAGAAAAATTTAGCTATTTGTCAACTGAAATTTCGTGACTACGACTCAAATTCAGTTATTTCGAATTTCAGACGGTTGGCACAACTTAACATTCGTTTTCACAACAAAGTTCGGTTAATTTAACTGAAATTCAGTTGCAACATCAAAAATTTTCTGAAATCTAATGTAAATATCGTTGTACTAACTGAATTTATAAGTTGTTACCATTAATATACACTTTTCAATTCGGTTGGCACTTTATTTCTCTGTGTGTACTTTTTGGAATAAATTTTTACTTCGACTTTTTGGAATCAGAATGCTACCTACCCGGTTAAAAATCCACAAATATGCATCCATTTATGAACTCATTCATGCTCATATATGACGTGATTCGGGGTCATACATGTCCATATAAAATGCTGTCGGCCTTTAAAATGGTGTTATAATACTGCTTAGATACACCATTTCTATATGTTTCAAAATCTTTCCTGTCATAAACAGTCATCCATATATTAGTCATTGGGTATATGGAGTCACATATACTTTCTTATATGATTTCTTTTTGCACATACAATTCCATATGCTTCCATATAAGTATATATATGAGCACCATATATGACTACCGCTTGCATATATGGAAACATATACACTTCCATATATCGCTCATTTACTTAAAGACTGTCATAAGTCAACAAATGAAATTTTTGAGTTAATAACGCAGATTTAATAGTAATATCATGCTTTATACTGTGTAAAAATTTCATATAATATCATGTATACTTTCGAGATAGAGGATAAATATCCTCAAAGACTGTATACTTTATTGAGAAACTATGCTACTCGCGGGTCTCTCGATATTTAGCGAATTCGCACACAACTCTCACTAAGATAAAAATACATTAAAACCACCCATTTATAAAAAATGTGACCAAATAAATAGAGAAAGGGTCGAGCGAGGCTGATATGGATTGAAAACTTTAAACATGTTTTCTTTAAAATCGTGTTTTTTGAGTTATATCAGTCTTGCAGTAAATGAGCGATATGTCCGTAAACGAAACATATATGAGCAAAAAAAACGTGTTCTGATGATGGGAACCTAGAAAAAGAATACATTTTAAAACAAAAACTCAATAGATTATTTGTTAGGACAATATCCTAACAAAGAAATATAGAGTATGGCCTCGAACTTGAATAATTTTCATTTTCATAAAAACGAAACTTTAAAATACTAAAAATTTTTTTTTTCATGTGGAAAAAACTATTTTTTAAGTAATCATTAAAAATAGTTACAATTCTGCTCCCAAAAAGACAAAGTTTTTATTTATTAAAAAAAATATAATTTTTCAAAAATTACAACGTTTTAAAAATCGAAGTGGGGGGCAAAAAAATATATATAAATTATAATTATTCTTCTATGCCGTTAACACATTCCTATATGGTACTCCTTTCTGCATGTTTCTGAGTTATCGGCTTTTTGGTTAAATGTTTTCGCTTTTTTATTCATAACTCAGGATACCGTAAGTGTTCCACATAGTGATTTGGACACGGCATAGGGAAGTAATTTATAATTAACATATATATATACAAAAAAAAATGTTAAGGATTTTGGTCCTCTAACCTAAATTTATGGTCAAAAATGTTCAAACACATCGGCTTTTTAACTCATTAATGGCACATCATAGATCAACTGAACATTTTTTAATCAAACTTTCCAGATATATAGAACCATGCTTCATTAAGACCTTTTTGTAATGTTTTTTTTTCCTTTAAGCGCCTCTAACTAGGCGGTTGAAGATATTTTAAAAATTAAAATTGTGTCATCAAATCTTCATTACCAAATATATGAAAAATTATAATTTTTAAGTTAACCGATTTTTAAAATTTCATGAAAAAAGATCGTGGTTTTTTAGCAATTTTTTTAAATTGCCATACGGCAACCCTGACTGTATAATATTTAGAATTTCTTGGACGAGTTTTATTGAATTTTTTTCGGTAAATTACTGACGTTTTCTTCGCAATCTGAATGAAAAATTTTGTTAAACATCGTGAAAAAGCTTTATAGTTTTAATGAAACTTTTTCATTAGGCATATGAAATTTTTAATAAATAATATGAAATTTTTCAATAAATTTTATGAAAAACTGCATTAATTTAATGAAAAGTTTCAATCGACGAGTTCCAGTGACAATTAATTGATATCATGCAGACAATTTTCTCAGTGTAGTAGTATTTTAATAAAAGCCATTATTTATGTTTTAAGAAACGGAATAAGTTTTCGAATATTTAAGACTTAGTATGTTTGAAAAGTACATCGTTCGTTTCTATATAATTTTTAAAAAATTATGAACTAATTGCATGCAGAGAAATACATGTTCATGCTTTTTCATCAGCAAATTAGTCTTTTTTATGTTTTTAACTAAATTATGAAAAAAGGTCCAACAATATTGGTCAAAAAGAGATTTTTTAAAATAATTATTGGGCAACTCTGAATAACAATTTTTCACAATTCTTTTATTCACGATTGAAGTCAAGATTTTTAAGTCGCTTAATTATATTTTTCCAGTAACGCTGTTCCTGTTCCAACCTCTTACCCAATGTAAATATTTTATAACTCAGTTTTTCCGAGAATTACATAAAAAGCTCTATAATATATTTAAGCATATAAATTCTGCATAAAATTATATTTATGTATGATCATGTCGAAAAATGTAGAATCGGGATTAAAAGACCCCGTTAGGATCTCGAAAATTGCTTTTTTGGATTTGTTTTTATCGAAATTAAATTTTGTTAAAAATGTGGACACATAAAAAACATATTTACTAGACACTTTATGAAATAAATTGTGGAAAAAATTAGCAAATTCCCTAAGTGGACTTAAAATTTGTAACTTCTTCTAAAAACTTTTATTAGAAGTCTTTGCAATAAAAAAGATGTTTAATATATCTTTGCCGTTAGGCAAAAAGGTATAAAGTCAAAAAATGCATTTTAAGTTCTAGATTGCGTTTAACTCGATTTTTTTCTGTTTCGTTTCGTATTAATAACTTAAGCCTAACGCAACTACGTCTCATCGAAATCATTTGCTCTTTAGGCAATAAGTCAGAAAAATGCATTTTTTTTTGGTTTAACGAAAAATTCCAGTGCCTTAAGACAATTTTGTCTAACTTCAACGATATAGCAGTGCAATAAAACTACTTTTATTTAATGTCATCGTATTTATGAAACAGTTACGTTGACCGAAAATATATGAAGAATTATAATATTTAGAATTATATTCTCAATGTCCCGTTAGGTACTTAGGACTTTAACTGACACATTTTTGTTTTTTCCCATATAAATTTTTAATTTAACAGTTTGTTAAATTTTACATGGGCAATAATTAACCTGGAACAGTGTTGCTAAGTTAGAGGTTTCCCCAAAGATTTAGGGGGTTTTTAGTAGCTTGATAGGGGGAAATTTGGAGGGTTAAAAACTAACTGTTTCAAAAAGATAGGCTTTATGAATTGTTTCTTAGTTTGTGCATTTAAATTTAAACTTTTTTTGGCTTGATAATGAAATTTAAGTGACTTTACTGGACTGTTAAAATAAAATGTTAGATTTTGACTAAAAAAACGGCGGAAACCAATTAAACTCTACCGATATCAGCTTATTTTACCACATTTATCAGAAAAAATTAAATACACTCACAATATTTTTCCGTAAAAAAGGGACTACCCGATTAAAAATTAACATATATGCATGCATCCATTAATGAACATCTATAAACTCATTCATGCTCATATATGAAGTGATTTGAGGTCATATATTTCCATATAACACCATATCGGATTCATATATGTTCATAAGAGTACATATGTGATCATATTTATAAATATTACCTCAATGTTCGTTAATGTACACATGGGACCATGTATGGAAATGTATAGTCATGGATGATTATATATGTAAATATTATCTGAATTTTCGTTAGTGCACACAGTTGAACATTTATGATTCCTCATATGAATATATAAGAATCGTTTATGAACACATATGAATCATGTATGGATGCATGTATGGATCCATCTGAATATGTATAAAGCATGTGTGTTTATGTATGCATCCATATATGCCGATTTTTAACAGGGTACTTACTTTTCGTTTTTTTAGTTTATTTTCAACTGTTAAAAAATTAATTGACAAAATTGTTAAAAAAAAGAACAATACATTTTTTCTTTTATTTCCATACTCAAAAAGTTTTTTTTAAATAGAAAATTTTAACTTGAATAGTTTAACTAATACCGAAAGTCCGTTTTTTTTTTGTAAGAGACAGAAAAGTTGAAATATATATTTCTTTGGTAATTTAATTATATATTCAACTGAAACCACTTTACGGATTTACTTTTTAAATAACTGTTGAACTTTTATGGAAAAGTTCTTGTGAGAGTAAAAACTTTTAAAAATTAACAGTTTTTAGAAAAAAATTAATTTTAGAGGGATTTTTTTTGGCAGTAGAGTAAATTGAGGCGTTGTTATGGAGTATTTAGGGGAATTTTTAAAAAATACTCGGCTACACTGACCTGAACTAGGCCAAGGCAGAATAACGAAGAGTTTTATAAATATAATAAAGCTGTATTTACAACAGCTGTACTGAAAATGAAAAATAAGTTGTAAACATGAAATTTTAAAGAAAAGTGTGTACTTTAAAAGCTTGTTTTTTAATTTTTGCGTTTTTGCTGCATTTCTGGTTGCCCTGGTAATTACACCGCAAAAATTATACTTCGGACTTAAATTTAAGAGTTTTATATAAACTTTCGATTTTCTTTAAATATTGTTCGGATTTTGAGCCATAATATTGTTCGTATATTGTGCTAATTTGAGGAAAATCGGAATTCAATTTTGGCATACTCCCCTTATCACAAATGTAACTGCTTTTGTATGTTTCGTGTACAATTCAAAAAAGGAACCAAAACCCGAATTATTTTAAATATCTTTTCTGCCCATGTGAAAATGATCATATATTATCATATATATAGTGCCATATATGTTCGAATCTAAAAATTGAAGCTATATGGCCATATATGGCTCATACATGGATATATATTTCAGTTCATATACATATTTATTTTGTATATTTTTGGATTTTTATTGTTTGTCTCTGAGGTCGCACTAAATTAAAAACTATTAAATTATTTTTTTTTTTCTTTTATTGCTCAATAAAAATTAAATAAGAGTTTTTTATATAATCGGGTCTTAGAGCCAAACAACAAAAATCAAAAACTATTTCTTACAACAACTAATGGCTGCTACTCCGGCATTTAGTGAATTCTTTATATTGTAACATTCCGGAACTTGGTGTTCCAATTTAATTTTCAATAAATTTAAAAAAAAGACCCCAATTAAATTCTTATTAAAATAAAAAAAATAATTTCTTCTATTTTTTTTTTTTTTTTGTTTGGCAGAAATTTCGAACATTTTCATTTTGTTTTGAATAAAAAGAACAGAAAAAAATATGAAACAAAATTTAAAAAACTCAAAATATTAAGTTTTTTTTATTGAGATTTTTAAAATGATAAGTTTTTTATTGGGATCTTTAAATACACCATTTCCTGTACAAAATAAAAACTGACTGCCCAGGTGAAAAAGTTCATATATTGTCATATATGGCCACATATATGAGTTTATATATGAATTCATACATGTTCGGATCCGAAATTTGAGGGTTTATGGACATATATGCTCATATATGGACATATATGAGTGTTCATATATTGTCATATATTATTACTTTTCCTATATTCTCGTATATAAAAAATCTTTTTTAGTTTTTTTTTTTCAAAAATATTCTGTTTATTAAAAAATACAGCTGTTATAATTCTACAAACATGTTACTGAATACAGGAATTTTTTTAAAAACCTAAAATATACTTCAATACAAGAATATTCTACACCATTTTTAATTGTATCTTAAAATTTAAATAGTTCTGTTTAGTTTTTCAATTATTCTGAAACACAACTAAAAATGGGAATGTGGGAAGATATTTTATTTTTTAAATACAAAATATAACAAATTAAATAAATCCAATTAATTCATCTGGTGTAACCAGTTTTTGAATACTGAGATCAAAAACGTTGGCTTAAATAAAGTTTAGCCGCATGTTTCCAAAATTAATGAAACTTTTCCACGCTGCCGATGGTAAAATCTTTTGGAGGACCTTATTCGGGAGGGAGGGGTTCAAATTTGAAGTTTTGTTTTGCGATTTTATACAAAAGTTTTGAATGGATTGCCATCATTTAGGCATCATCGGAAAGGTGTTTTAAATGAGTAATATATCCCCATTCATTTGCCCATTACGAGTCAGTTTAACATGTGGTATTTTTTTAGTTTTTTCCTGTTTTTCAGAACTTTTGTATAAAATTGCAAATCAAAATTTCAACTTTGAACCCCTCCCCCCGGAAAGGGGGACTCATTTTCTGCAATCGTATTTATAAAGTAATAAAACATTAATTTATATATTTTTGTTAAGAATTCGTAGACCGGCAGAGTAAGGGTTAAAAATAAAAAAAAAATCATCCTCATATATGGTCATATCTGATCAAAAATTAAAACATATTAACCATATATGGAATAATATATGAATTCATATATGGAGATATATGGCATATATGAACCAATATATGAACCAATATATGCAATATATTATCATATATCATCATATATGGTGTCATACATATCCATTAGGCCGGGTCGATTTGTGGGGAGGCAAAAAAATCGCCCAAAGCTCAGTGAAAATCGTATTCTAGGGATCAAAATAAGAAACTTTGCGGAATTAACCATACCTCTAAAACGAATTCTACTACCCCGAAACTGTTGACTTTTGTCCCGTAGGGTCAAGTTTTGAAAAATCCCACTTTGACCCATGTAGAGTGCCCCAATCGAGTCCAAATGTATGACCGACCCCCACTAACTTTGAAGGGCCGATCCACCCATGCTCGTGGCACACCCCCCTGGAACTCCCCTGGGGGGTTCCCCATACAAACATTTCAAAAAATCTCCATTTTTGGCACTTTATTTTATTATTTTTTATTTATTTTATTTATTTTTAATATTTTATTTATTTTTTCTCTTTAGAAATTTATTTAGTCAGAACATATGTAAATGAAAAAATTAATTTAACTTAGTAATAGAAAAGAAAAGATAAAAATTACTGTTTGAAGTCTTTTTTGCTTTCAAGTCTGGGCAATTTCGCACGGCTCTCTAACGTCGTCGCCATAACAGCCTCTACATTTTCCGGTATAACTCGTTTGGAAACGCTAGCTAGCAATTGAACGTGTCGTTCTGTTCCTTGTATGTGTGATGGAATTTTTGGATCATTAAACGGTGGATCATCTTGATTTAAATATTCTTTCAAAGTATCGTATGGAATGCTTCGAGTGAATGGTGGTTCAAATACGTCATTTATGTCATTCATATTGATCATTTCCGTGTAACTTGTGCAATAAAAGTTTATATCTGGTTTTTTATAAGCTCTAAGTCCCGTTGGGTCGTCAACATCGGTTCGATAGCGTAGAATTATCTTGATAGCACAGTCGCGCTTTTCTTTGCTATCATCAAACAACATTGATAACAAGATATTTTCCGAATGCGCATAATATGAATTATCTGTAATTACTTTATTGACAATTTTGCGTAAACGAGGTTCTAGAAATCTTGACCAACTAATGAATTTGAAAAATAATCTACTACCGTACACGACAGAGCTGTAATACTTAATATTGAAGTACATTGGCACATAACATGTAATTATAAATTCAACCAGTATTCTTAAATTTGCATCTGGATTTTCCGTTGTCACATATAATCGTAATAGTCTAGCGGCCTTGGTGAGCCACCGAGAATGTACAATTTTCCCTGGTTTGATGTTAGCCAGATCCACTGAAACCACGCCGCTAGAAATTGCATGGGCCATGTCGTATAAGTACTTGGAATCGGTGGAAAATTCAATTTTTTCTGGAGCAGGGGGCATATTTTTCAACTCAATTTTCTGAAAGCCGTCCACCACCTGAAAATATATAAAAATAAAGCAATTAAAAACGGTTGACAATTATAATAAATGAGTGATAGCAATAACTTACCGGAAGAGTTTCACAAGTTTCGATTTGACGGCTCAATTTTCCGGTTGCCGATCTTGGTCCAGTGCTGGTTGATTTATCCAAAGCTTCAAACAAATGCCGAAACGGAAGTTCGTTGAAGTGTAGAAGGCAAACGAACCAATGCAATGGTCTTTTTAACAGCAATTCGAATCGTCGTATAATTCCACCGTGTGGGCCAGTGTTTGTTGGCTCACCGTCAACGCATATGCCAATTAATTCATTCAGTGATATATTTTTATCGTTAAAAAAATCATTTAATTTGGTTGTTTTGTATTCAGCGGTTTCATGTTCCAGTCTTACGTAACCAATCAATTCAGAATTCGGTTCTCTCAAAATAACAAGATGAGGTTCTTTTACCATCCTAGTATGATACTTCTCATCAATTGCATCTCTCGTTAAAGTATCATCTTTTCTGCCATCGAATGAAAATGCTAACAAATTGGTATCATCTAACCGTTTGCGAAGCACTTCTTGTCTGCATTTCTCTTTTTCTCGGCGAACTTTCGATTTATCCATGATGAGAGGTTTGCCATGGGTATCTTTCATTTTAAAATCTTGGAAAAGAGCGGTTCCCATTGCTGATGCTACTCTATCAGGCACACCAAATCTGTCACATACCAAGGCAAAGTTAAAACAATCGTATCTCTGTGTGTATTGTGAACTTGTGCTTATATCCAAATCTTCTTGAACCGGTGGCGGTGCGTATGTTGAATCATCGGGATCTTGGTATGTTGGCATTGATGACATAGACGTTGCTCCTTGCTCTTCAATTTCCATCGCAAATCCATCCATTGTTAGTCTTCTCTGATTATGTTGATCGTGCATAAACTCTTTGAGGCGTTCGGGAACCAAACCGCATGCACATGGAGCTGCCTTCAAATCGCATTTACATGTTCCAATGAAAAAAATTGTTTCCAGAGATTTTACATACTCTGTAAATTCTTGGTGTTTGTTTCTATTCTTGATTTGCTCTTGATATTTGACAAGCAATCTATTCAATTTATTATATACACTTTTTTTCAGCATTATTTCCATACCAAGTTTTTTCCAAATTCCAATCAACTTAATTTGTACTTGAATAGTGAATGATTTATAGAGCAATTTTTTTTGTTCGCTCAAGTAAAAATAATATCTCAAAATATCCAGATGGGTTGGTAAATTAAGATCAGTCAAATCAGTAGACACACCAAAAACAGTAACATCATGCCTGGGTATATGACTCATTGGGTTTTCGATAGTTGTTGATGTTGTTATTGCTTCATCTTGCGGTGTAAAGGATGGTGGATTCATTGTAAACTTTTTGATTTGGAATGATTTTTTTTTTTAAATATTTTTTTATCTGAAATTAGAACTTCACACTTTGAGTTCTTCACAACGACTTAATGCATTCACAAAAACTGTTGCGTTATATATGGTCTACGAGGTAATAAAAATGAAATGGTAATTTTAATTCTACCTGTAACCGATTTTGTTGTTAAAACTGCCCATTAAATACTTACATGTAAATTAAACGTTAATCTGACCACAAATACTGTTAAGCAAGTGCGCCTTTTATTACTTCTGGAAAATCCTTTATGATAATTTTATGCTTTCTGTTAAGCAAGTGCGCCTTTTATTACTTCTGGAAAATCCTTTATGATAATTTTATGCTCAATTCTACCTGTAACCGATTTTGCTTAAGTAAGTTTACGACATGCAGCTGTGTCTTGTGGTGGCTTAAAAAACCCACACAACCTATTTTACGACCTGCAACAGAACGACACGTTCAATTGCTAGCTAGCGTTTCCAAACGAGTTATACCGGAAAATGTAGAGGCTGTTATGGCGACGACATAAGAGAGCCGTGCGAAATTGCCCAGACTTGAAAGCAAAAAAGACTTCAAACAGTAATTTTTTTTATTTCTTTTCTATTACTAAGTTAAATTATTTTTTTCATTTACATATGTTCTGACTAAATAAATTTCTAAAGAGAAAAAATAAATAAAATATTAAAAATAAATAAAATAAATAAAATAAATAAAAAATAATAAAATAAAGTGCCAAAAATGGAGATTTTTTGAAATGTTTGTATGGGGAACCCCCCAGGGGAGTTCCAGGGGGGTGTGCCACGAGCATGGGTGGATCGGCCCTTCAAAGTTAGTGGGGGTCGGTCATACATTTGGACTCGATTGGGGCACTCTACATGGGTCAAAGTGGGATTTTTCAAAACTTGACCCTACGGGACAAAAGTCAACAGTTTCGGGGTAGTAGAATTCGTTTTAGAGGTATGGTTAATTCCGCAAAGTTTCTTATTTTGATCCCTAGAATACGATTTTCACTGAGCTTTGGGCGATTATTAAATCGACCCGCCCTAATATCCATATATGAACTTTTCATTTAAATGTATTTACCCATATATGCTCCCATACATTACATATATGTTCATATATGCTCATATATGGAACCATATATGCGCATACGTGAAACCATATATAGCAATATATGATCATATATGAACTTTTTCACCTGGGTGGTGAAGAAAACCTCGTAACCGTGTATATCAGATGTCATTATGAAAGAAATTTGGAACAAATTTTTGCAAAATATAAACAATTTGGAAATTATTTCTGCAAAATAGTAACACATTACAACACAACTTTAAATATAAATAACCAATAATTTGAAACAAAAAATAAATGTTTTTATTTTCGAAGGTATTTGGAGTTATAAAATTAAATCAATTTTAGATTCTGCGACTTAAAAATGTAACTTTCAACAACTTTAAGAAACAATAATTGTTTATTGTCAATGATAATTGCAAATTTTTCTAAGCCAACGATATATAAGTAAATATATAATCACATATTAATTCACATAATAAAATTAATATAATATATGGAACAATATTTAGCATATATTTCAATACATAAAATATGTTTCCCTACATGGCATACATTTTCATACATTTTGATTATATGAAACAATATATGCTCATACATGGAATCATGCATATTCATATATTACCATATATTATCATTTTCACCTGGGTGAGTACTGTTTTAATAGAAAAAGAATGAAGAAATTTAATACAACATTTTAAAATTTTACTTATATATTATGAGTCCATTTCTAAATCATTTTAGAGCTTTTTGCGGGGCCAGGCGCATTATCTTGTGTGTTTTTGTAACCGAGATTGTAATGGATACCCATAAATTTTGGGACATCTCGAAAAAAAAGTAGTTAGTATGAAGAATGATACAAAACTTGCATTATATCATCTTTTCGTGAAATGGGAATTGCTCCCCAGGCATCTTAATAATAAAAATAAAATTATTTAAATTAAACATACATTATAATCGACATAGATCATCATCTGTATTATCATCAACGTCAGCAACATATTTCTCTACAGCACAGACAGCAGCAGTGGGAAACGTAATAAATTCCCATCATAGACAAAGTAATGTTAAGTAAATTAAACGTCTGTTTGTGTCTGGGTAAACATATGATTTAGAGGGCCATTATGTGTGTGGGCGCCCGTGATTTTTATGAATGAATTTCCAAGTAATGTAGTCGAATTTGTATTTTTATTTCTTGTAACACTGACAAATATTTAAGTATGAGTTTATTATAATTTTATATTGCAAAAAGTTCACATGTCATACATTTTGGTTTGGTTTGACTTTGAATTTTAAACGTTTGTTGTGATAGAGGCTGGTGCATATTTTATTTCGGATACTGGACTAGACTAGACATCCGGTTAGATGATCGTTGGTTGCAAACAAAAAAAAAATATAATTATGTGCATATTTTATTATCACTATATTCAAATTTAACACACACTAACAGAAATATATTAAAGTCTTTTCATTATTTTTTTTTTTTAATATGATCTTATTTTATTTTAAATTAACAATCGTCCACAAAAAAAAAAAAAAAAAAAAAAAAAAAAAAGATTTAAACGTGTGTCAAAAATCACAACATTTGTTTATGAATGAATTAATTTGACAGATTACTAAAAGCACTGTTATAAACTTTGTTTATTATGTATGTCATAGTTTTGTCATATGTTTAAGTGATGATAATGTGACACAAGTTAAAGGTGATCATGTCAATCTACATATTTTGGAATTGTTATTAATGTTTATTTAATTTTTAAATACACTTTTGTTAAAGGTTTATTTGAATAATATATTTATTTTTTATTTTTTTTTTAATTGTTGTGTTTGCTTTATTTTTGGTTTGTTGTTCTTTGTTTTATTTAATTTGTATTTATTTAAATATTACGGTATTTAAAAAAAAAAGTACCGTTATTTTGTACTGCGCCATTGAAGCAACGGAATGAGAATGTCTATTTTATAATGTACAATAAATACGAACACACGACGACCGTTTTTAATGAAGAAACAACAACAAGAAATCTACGTTTTTTTTTATATAAAACAATTCCAAAAAACGAAGTAGCCAACAATCATACAATATTGGCAATATATTTATTTTATATTTCTTTCTATTATACACTTCACTTAAAAAATTCCATATTTCCTCTTCCTCTTCTATTTCAGTAGTGTTCCAAAAGAACTGTTGTAGCAGACAGCCAACAAACGAATGAATGAAAAGAAATGATGAGTTCATAGACGAAGTCCAAATGTACGAAAAAAAAACCGTAAACGAATTTTTTTTTTTTTCTTCTTTTTCTACTACTGGGGGAAAGTCTGAGTAGCAGTGATGCTAAACTATACAATCTAAGTTTCTCTTAAAAAGCTTGAAAAATTGAAATAACTACACATAAAAACCGGCTTGCTCCCCTTGCTCCACTATGTGAGAATATACATGGAGATACTCTTTTTTCGTTATAACTCTTTCAGCCTTATCAAAAAACATTCTTACTCTTATTTCAACTCTTTTTTAATACATTAAACAATGAGTTGGAAGTAGTATGAGAGCGTAGGTCGTCTAGAGGCCGTTTGCTAAATATGTAAGCTTTAATTTTCAGTTCCACTTAATGTTTGCATTCTTAAAACATACCAAACACAGGCATAAACATGACCAAACCATACTAAATTTAGAAATCTGCTTGCTGAGCTGTTTTTACATGTATTAATGCATGGCCTAATGGAGTTGGCACGAACTGTACCACTTTTTATATCGACCACTTTTCAATCTAAAAAGTACCATTGAGTGTGTACTAAATTAAATGTCTTATATAAACTATTAGGTTCCTCACAAGGAACCCATCTAAGTGAATATTTAGATTTCTCTAAAATTTTTAAACATGTTAAAAGAGAACAATTTATCTACAAAATAGAAAACAGCGGATATGAAATGGGGTCCATACACATATATTCACAGAATACCGGTCAATGTAATTTTTATTTTATCGAGGAGGCTTAAATTTGAGTATGCTCCGAAATTGTTAACAGTTATCTGAACTTTCAGTGATAGTGCAAAATAACAAGTTGAAAAAATATTTTATGTAAAGTACCAGATTTCGCCTTACAAGGAAGGTATCCCAACCCGGACCGGCTATTTGCAATTAACTTCGAATATGTTGTAGAGAATAGATATTAAACGAGCCCCTGTTTTTTTTTAGCTACCCTATCTCATGTTTAGGCGTTACTAAGTGGGGTAAAAAATGACCCCAGTTTACGCTTTTTTTGGTTCATTATTTCTTTCTATTAAAAGTAACTATAGACAAATTTGATATCAAATGAAAGGTTTTTTGAAGACATATTCACTGGTCTACAAAGATTTTAAAGTATTTTTGTTATTTTAAAAAAATGTGTTTTGAGTAATATTAAATCTGATGTTTTATTAAGGAATTTTAGTTGCATTAAGCTAAAGAAAATGTATAGCAATGCCTAATTAATTTAATAGAGGCGGTGTCTGAACGTTTACCGATATTCGAAACCGTTCGGTTTTTGTGCAACTTTTCCCGAAAAAGCTTTTTTCCTATATTTCAAATAATTCAAAAATGTTGCAACTCGGGGTCTACTATATGGCAATATGGATATCAAAATTTTTGTTTTCTTGAGTACAAATAAATCTAGTTTTCGTAAATTAAAGACAAGTTTGCTTACAAAAACAAATGAACTTTAAATCCTACTTTTTAATACTTAAAAATAATTTGTGTTTTTATTTGCTCCTTTACAACATATCCAAAATCTGCGAGTTCGCTCGGGGTACCTCTCTTAAAGTACACTGATAATACATGTATAAAATTACGAATGGTAATAAACAATATTACGGCTCACTACACCCCACACTCATAAAAATCCATGGTAATAATACAAAAAAAAATGTCAAATGTTTTTTTAAAATAAACAAAATTTCGTTTATTTTACGAAAATTTCTGTTATTTTGATTATGGATTACTATCATGGATTACTATCAATGTAGGTAACCATATGCTTAAATCAAATGACGATACATGCCGATGGTGCGGTGAGGATGTGGAGGATAGCTATCACTTTTTATGTAAATGCCATACACTTTCTTTTTGAGAAGATTTAATATGTTGGGCTCTTATATCTTTCACGACCTTCTTGATATTCGCAGAATTAATCCCTTCAATTTAAGGACGTCAAATTAGGACGCGTTATTATATGCATTGTTATAAGGAGGAAGAAGGATAGCGGGCATCATAATGGACATTTTTGCCTCTCTATGGACGATGATTATGATATCAAATTTGACGCATCCCTATTAAAATAACCTACTTTAGCTTTTAAAGAGACCTGTCCGGTCAGCAAATAGATTACAAGAAAAAAACAGTCTTGGTGGACTCATGATCTACGACCATGATCTCTGGGAAAGCTTTTAACAAAGCTAGTAAGTACAAAGACGATGAATTACGGACTGAATAAACTGAAAATCAATTAAGGGAAGTAAGAATATGCAAACATATTCAGGACACTTCTAGATTACAAAAGGTGCTATCGAAGCACAATCACAACACAGGAAACTTTAGTAAGCCTGATAGTATCTGGATGAAGGAAACAGGATAAACACTAGGTCTACTGCTTCAGAATCGGTAGCATGTTACTCCTCACTTACAGGTAGAGAGTTGTTAAATTTTTCCTATTTAAATATTCAAGGGGCGACTAACTTTTCTTTCAATAACCAGATTTTAACTTTAACCACACATATTTCCGTATAAATTTGATATTCATTACTATGGCTAAGTCCTTAACTTTAGTTTATGTGAGATTCGTAATAACCGAATTTCAGTTGGAAAATAGCTAAATTGTTCTATGTGTAATACCAACCTATTACCGAGATTTGCTGGGATAGTTTTAGGTATCTAGAGTGAATCTTCACCACGGACAAAATTGACAAAGTGCAGTAAAGTTTAAGTTTTGTTCATTCCTAGCAAATATAGCTGCAGGTTTTTCATTTTGCTTTATGACAACATCAAATAAATTATTTTATTGAGCTTTATACTAAATTCGAAAAGGTATCAACAAATTCTAAGACTTTAAATTTTATGGAGCAAACTAAATTTTCATTACCTCAAAAATCATTATATAAAATTTCAAATTTTGCGAATTTAAAAGAATTTAATATAAATAATTTTATATTTTTTGGTGGTGCAATATATATTTTTAAATGTAATAAATACAATGATATCTATTTTTATTATCTAATATTTATTTTGCTTTAAACTATTTTGCCATAATTTTTGCGTCGTTACAGATAAATTATTACCGCGGATGAATTTAACATGCTTAAACATCGGCTAACACATACACGAAAAAATTTTTGAAAATATTTTGACTCAAAGTGTGGAAACTTTTAGAAGTTCATCATATATTTTTTATTCAATTTCTCAATTTATCTTATTCATATTCGATAAATGTTGTGCATCTCAAATTCTCAGTAATAAATTTCTTCATAACTTTAATGAAAATTGTCACTGGAACTCTTCAATTGAAACTTTTCATAGAATCTATGAAAAAAGCAATATTTATGAAATGTTTCCAGAATTAATGAAAATTTCTATAAAACTAATGAATCATTCCGAAAATGAAGCGTTTATAGAATTTATGAAAGTTTCATAAAATTTTTTAATATTAAGAAATTCCCTGAATTAACAAAACTCTTCTTGAAAAATGCATTAGAACTAAGCAAATGAACCGATCATATGATTTTTTAAACAATTTCATAGAAGACCAAAATGAATACAAGGCTACATAGAAATAATAAAGCGCTTTGTAAAATATGTTGAACAGTTGAGAATTAAATGTTAACGCTAAAGTTTTAAATGTATGAAAATTAATGAAGTTATGAAATTTTATGAAAAACAAAAAAAAAAAAAGTCTTTGAAATAATTTCTTAGCTCTAAAGAAATTTTTTTATTACATTTATGAAGAGAAAATTTATGAAATCAAATGATTTTTTTATGAAGCTATGAAATGAAAATTATTCAAACTCGAGGCCATACTCTATATTTCTTTATTAGGATATTGTCCTACCAAATAATCTATAGAGTTTTTGTTTTCAAATTTATTAATTTACCGTTTTCAGGAATGTGTTGATAGATCTATTTCGGGAATTTTCTAGGTTCCCATCATCAGAACACGTGTTGAAAGAATTGTCATATTACCTAGTTTTTCCACTAAATGCGATCTAATATATGAGCTCGAAGTTAAAGAGTATCACCATTGATCAAACATAAATTGAAAACTTGTTCGTCGCCTCGAACTTGAATAATTTTCATTTTCATTGCACAATTAAAGGTCGAAACAACCTTTAATTGTGCAATAAAAATTAATACAAATTATATCACACTTGAAACTATGAAATTTTATGAAAAAAACTATGAAACATTTCTTAATATTAAAATAATTTCTTGGATATAATGAAATTCTTCATTGAATCTACTTAAAAAAAATTCTATGAAATTGTTTCATTAATGTCATGAAGGATAATTCTTTCATTACGCGTATGAAGAATGATATTATATGTATTCTGGGATTCATAATACGAATTATAGTTAAAACATTCAATGTTTTAATATTTGAGATGGACAATATGCAACGAATATTTTCGCTAAACAAAGCCAAGGTAAAAGGTGAAACGATACAAAAACATTTGATTTTTTTTTATAATTAAAAAAAATAATAAAATTTTAGCCGATTTTAAAATAAATTGAGTTTTCTTTTACACAAAAAATTCACAATTAGTTCAGAATTACTAATTTGCTCAAAGTAAATTTTGGTCTATTGACTACAAATATTAATTTGCCTGAAAGTCGCTGGCCTGTTATAACTGTGTATTTTACTCCGTTTTGTATTATAAATAATTTTTCATTGGTTGGTTAAAAATGTACATGAAGTTGGAACAATACCCATCACTGGCTTACATGTACTTATTAAAAATAACGGAATTGAGTACAATTTGGTTCTCATACATATAACCTAAAAAGAAAATTATTTCAAAGCTTAAATGTCTCTTTTCTTCAAAGAAAAAAAAAAAAAAAAAACTTGTAATAGATTTGTAAAATCTCTTTTACCTAAAAAGAGATGACTAAAACACTCTTTTTCACTTTATTACACACATGTAATGTGTGTGTGTTTCTCTTGTTTTGAAACCAAATCATGTGTTTTTTTTTCTATTTAACTGCAAATCAAAGTCGAGGTCGTTGTACGACCGAAAGAATGTTGGAATGGTGCTGATGATGTTAAATTATTTTCTTTGTTATTTGTAGTTGTGGTAGTCGAAGTAGTGGTTGCGTTACCGTTTTGTTTGTTATAGCCAACACTATTGCTGCTGACTGCCTTTTTTTTTTTTTGTTGCTGTTATTTCTGTAAAAGCCGTATATGACTATTTCTCATTCTTATTCGTTGAATGCCAGTCGTGATAACTCTAAACGGTTAGTTGGCTTTTGTAGTTAACTTTATATAGATTTTTTTGGTTTGTCTAGTTTTTTGTTATTTTTTAATAATTTTCAAACTAATAAATATGTAATGCGATCATTGAAATTAAACTTGGTTTTAATTTTGGAAGTTTATTTTTTTTGCTCAAATAATTTAATTATGTACCCGGTTGAAAATCAGCATATGAACATGTATGAACTCATTCATGCTCATATATGAATTGATTCGGGGTAATACTTGTCCATATACCACCATCTAGGATTCATATGTGATCATATGTATAATTATTACCTCAATTTTCGTTAATGTACCATGTATGTAATGTAATATATGGAAATGTATAGACATGTATGATTATATATGTGAATTTTAATTACCTCAATTTTCGTTAAAGCACACATATGAACATTTTAAATTCCTCATATGAACATAAAGGAATACTTTGTGAACACAAATTAATCATGTATGAATGCATGTGGACATGTGTGTACTTGTATGGAATCATATATGTCGATTTCTAACAGGGCTTTGTAAAAAATTTCATTGCAGGCTTTGTAAAATATGATTTCTTTCTTTTTGTTCTTAACTCTGTATTCTTTATCTTGGCTAGAACAACAGTTCATTGTAGAAGTTATTTTTTGCTTTTTTGTCTATTTCTAGTTTTGTATTCAGTAAAGACTTGTTTTCACATTTCTTAACTATTTCGACATTAAGTTGTCTAAGGAATGTTGTCGTTAGAAAAGCAGTAAATCTTGTCTTTGCTTGCAGTACTTTGTTTTTTTTCTTTTGTTGCTTAATAAATAACGGTTTGTTATATTGGTATTGTGATATTGAAACAAATTGAGATCGGATTGCGAAAATCTAACAGGTACTGTAAAAAAAAAATGTTGTGTTTTATACCAAAGTATTGCAATATCAGGCATCGGTTTTACATAGAGAAATTACAGTTACACAAACAGTTTTGAGAAAAAAGACTCTTTTTATAAAAATATTTTTTGTGTGTAATTTTTAACATGAAAAGCCAGACTTCCGGTAGAGAGCGTTCGAAATTGTTACAAATTCACTTTTTTATAGTTGAAGTTATTAAAGGCAAGCCTTAGATCCGCAGGACGATTTTCAAGCAAACTGCTGCATTTTAGTGAATACATTTTTGTATATTTTGTTTTGACTTTAAGTGAAAATATTAGCAACCAAAATTGAAAGTTTGACAGATTGAAAATAGCCGACGAAACAAGTATATAGTCGTATATAGTTTGATATGGTATGGTGGTATCTTATTATATATATGGCCATATGTAACAATATACATATATACATACTTATTTGAACGAACATTTATAATATGCCGCTATATATAATCATATATCATTAGATCTTATGTAATACATAACTTGTTTTTTTTTAGCGCATCATATATAATTGATAGAGCTAAATATCAGATCTGATTTGTATCAGTTTCAATATAAACTGATACCATAAGATACATAACTGATACAACCTAATACAATTTTATCTGGCTATAATTCGGATTAAATTGTACTTGACATTTATTTAATTGTGTCAGATTAGATCTAACCCCATATTTCGGGCCCATGTTTCAGATGAAATTTAATAAGATCACATATAGCCTCATATAGAAATTGATATAACTCCATAAAACATCATATCAATTTTTTTCAATCTAGTTTGCAAATTTTTATTAAAAAATGTATTTATCTGTTTTTCGTTAATTGATTTTTAATTTTTTTTTGGAAAATATCGTGGTTTTTTACCATTTCTTTAAATAACAATATGGAAACCACTCAGATTATAATTTTTATAAGTTATTTATGTTTGGAGTGAGAACGAAATAAATTTTGAAATATTTTAAATTTTGTGTATTTGCAAAGTTCATGTTCCAATCGATCAGATTTTTATAAATTATATACCATTGATAAACTAATTTTTAGCATCGCAAATGGAATACTTGGTCAATAATGAGAATATTTACTTATATTTGCTATATGGGACCAAAATGCTGCAACACCAATCAAGTTAATCTCTTTTTAATGTTTTAAATAAAATTAACTTTGATCGAAAAAACTCGAACACGACTCCAATAATCCGGTCGAAACCGAAGAAATAAAAATACTTTTGAAAATCCTTGCAGCAAAAACAACACACAATGTCGTTATAAAGAATATTTATCTACTGGCAAAACTGATCGTACATTGTAGCTAAAATTGTTCCATCCTTTTTGCGTGACAATTTCTGACTGGGTGGCTGCATCTATTTAACTAACTTACTGATAATATATATTGTAAATATTATTATTAACAAATGACAACAGCAAAAAATAAAATCGCAGTTTATAAAGTAATTCGCCATTAGAATGCATTCAAAAATGTAAGGCCCCCTTTTCGTCCCTAATTAAACAATCTTAAAAAAAATTATAACAAAATTAAGTTTACGTGAAGTTCACATAACATTTATATTGTTGGTTTAGTTTATTTTATTTGAATTGCTATCCTAAACACCGATACACTATTACATACAGTAGATTTTCGGTTTGAAGGACTCGAGATTTACCCAATTCGCTTTTTTACAAATAGGCTACATTTAGAAGAGTTGGCCGAATGACATAATATTTACCGTCTTAAATTGGAACAGAGCGGACAAGTTGTACGCACAGAGAATAATTCAGCTATTTCCAAACTGAAATTCTGTAACTACGACTCACTTTCGGTTATTACGAATTTCAGTACCTTATCACACGTTTTCACAACAAAGTTCGGTTAATTTAACAAAATGTTAGTTGCAACACCCAAAATAGGAAGAAATGGAATGTAAATGCCATTGTACTAATTGAATTTATAAGTTGTTACCACTGAAATACACTTTTAAATTCGGTTGTATGGGCCTTAGGATATCCATTGAATAACTAGTTATCGATTTTTTCATTACATCCCCCACATTAATCGCTAACCCGTGTCATAATCTAGTTAGATCTGTTTTACCAGATCTAAGCAGATATCATAGCATATATGATCAGATCTAATTAGATCTCAAAAATGCATACACATTTGAGATATAATTAGATCTGATCAAATCTAAGCAAATCTGATTAAATTTGTCCAGATCTGATATTGTTTTGATTTGAAGACGTAACCCATGTGAGTTTTCCTAAATAGGTAAATATTTTTTTTTTAATAGACTCATTCCATATAAAACCATTAAAAAATATCCTCTACCCTTTTCAATTTTAACCAAACTTGGTATGGAAGGTAAGTGTCATATACATATGTCATCGTACAAGTTTTGGGTTGTTAGCTCTAACGGTTGTGGAAATATCGCATTTTAAAATATTAAAAAAAAATCGAAAATTTATCAAAAGTAGTCGTACTTATCATCCATTTCTTTTGAACGGTTAAAGCAATGGTGATACCTAATTTTAAAGCCACTGTCGCCGTGCTATAAATAGAATAAGCAAAAAAATAATTTTTTGAAGGTGAAATGCATTTTTTTTGAAAATCCGCGTTTTAAACCGCTGTGTTTAAAAAAAAAGGTTTTTTTTAAATTATCAAATGAAAATATATGATAATTATAATTATTTCCACTATGCCGCTGTAAAATAAATATGTGAAGCCCTTACGGAATTCAAAGTTATGGATAAAAATCTAAAAATAAGATACTAAACATAGTAGAAAAAAAGATTTACATAAAAAAAAATATTTATTGAAAAAAATACAAAATAAAAGTTTTGCAAAAGTAGTTACACATAATTAGCCATATTTTTACGGTTTAAGCTACAATAGTTATTTATACCTCATTTTAAAGTATTTCAATCATGGTTTAACTGTTTTACAAAATTTTCAATTCAATTCTTCACGGTACAATGCATTTTTTCAAAATCCGTTTAAACCGCTGTATTTCAAAAAACTGGTTAAAATTCTTAAAAAAATATATGCTATGTGGTACTTCTGCATGTTTCAGAATTATAGGCTTTTTAGTTAATTTTTTCACATTTTTCCTCATAACTCAGGGTACCGTAAGAACTCTACTTAGGGATTTAGACTCTGCCTAGGGAAGTAATTTATATTTAACATATATTTTTTTAAAAATTTAAAAAAACAGTTTTTGAAATACAGCTTTTTGAACCGCGGTTTTTGAAAACAATGCATTTTGCCGTGGAGAAGTGAATAATTTGTGTGCTTTAGTAGAACCGCAATTTAAGTAGCATTGAGGAATCAATGACTCTCGCAGCTTAATCCGTTAAAAAGATATGGAATATTATGTACGACTCATTTTTTAAAATTTTCGAATATTTTTCATATTTTGAAAAGCGATATTTCAAGATCCGCTGGGATTAGCTGTCCCACATTAGGACGAGGTTAAAGTTACATGCTGTACATCTGCTATACCAAGACTGGTTGAAATTAGAAGGAGTGGAGGAAATTAAGTCGTTGATTTTATTTGTTTTCTGTCAATAAGAGGTCACCCTAAGACTTTTAAGCGACAAAGCGAAAGTTTTCAAATTTTCCACTTCCTTAATTTTTTGCAGACTTATCAACCGCTAACTAGCACCTTGGGAGGGGGTTAAATTTTACACCAACATTTTTTTAAAGTAGTTTTATCCTTTCTCATCCTGTGTCTGAAAATTGATTAGCGATGCCTCTTTTCGTAATTTAGCCAGATTATTTTTACGATGGCTTTCTTTTTGGGTTTTTAAATAGCCATTAGTCCATAATGAGTTAAGCTTATTTAATGCTATTGTAGTTTTTTTAAATTTCAATCGAAAAGCCATACAAACTTTTTTTTATCACCTTTTCACTTTTTTATCACATGGGTGTTCTTTAAATCGGTATCCACTGTATGTATACAAGTATTAAAATAAAAATACCAAATACATCTTCCAATGAATCGACATTGACCCAGGCAGAAAAATACAATCGGCACAATGTTGGCAAAGCGTCGACGGCGGTCGGTTATGAGTTAGCAGAACGTGGAATTAACAATCTTGACAGTATTGTCCTGTTACCCCCATTGATAACAGTGGCCAACCGTTGTTTGACCGCACTTGCCACCGTTGGTATAACGTTGATAGTTTCAAAAATGCTGTGCTTTAAAAAAAGCTTAAATTAAATTCATTTTGATAAATATGTTTATTAAATCACATTTAGACAGCAGCAATACAATTCGTTCTTATTCGTACACTATGTTTCCACTGGAGGTGTTTTGAAAGTGTTTTGAACGTGTTCTGAAAGAAAACCTGTTTTGCACAGGTTTTCTCATACATTTTTTCTCACCAAAACAAATGTTTTGATGAAAACATGTAAGTTGATGGAAACACAGTTATAACATATCATATTTAAATGGGTGAAATTTAATTAAAATATTTAAAAAAAAAATGCTTACAATTGCTTGTAATATTGGTAAAAACAATATTGGCAAAGAAATTTTCGGTTGGTCTGGTCAAACATATGTTTTGCAAACAAAATAGTGTTTTCCCAGTAAAATATTAGTTGAAGATTAGTTGGTTTTTACAAAAATCGTAGTGGTTTACCAGTACTATTTTTTTTTTTTTTTGGTACGGTTGGCAATTTCTACCTGTGTATTTTTTGTGAGGTATTTGTGTAGTCACGTTGGACAATCCCTGGTATATAATAATGATGTCAGTGATGATAACGATTAGAATAGGCGGATACTTGAAGTGAATGAATTGGCAGAAATTATTACAAATAAATAATCTAGAGTAGAGTAAAGAGGTAGCAAAATGTTATTGACCGTGTGACATGTAGGAATGTATTTAAATAAATATTTGCTGATGAAGGCGTTTTTAGACTTTTCTAAGTTTAGTGCGATACTTGTAACACAAAAGGAGGTTGGCTAACTAAATAAGGGAACTCACAATTTATATATCTATGCATTGATTCGTCAATAAATCATATAAAAATGTAGACCATATAAAAATTTGACTGCTTGCTAAACATTGTAAACATTTTATTTAATACACACAGAGAAGTAATCAGTTGGAAAATTATCACAATTACTAGTTTTTTATAGCTACAAAATAATCTGACTTAATAAATATAATAAAATATCAGATTCATTTTCCGTTAGCAACGAATTCGGTTGGCACAACGAATCTGTTCTGCGTGTGAATTAAAAGGTATTTGTGAAAATAAATATATATAAAAGTGGATTGGTTTTTATCTGAAATTCCTAATTTTGATATTGAATTGTAAACTTTTTATGTTATATTTTTATAGGACTTCAATTGATAAACTGGTTATAAATTTCAGGAAACTGCAATTTAAAATTATATTGTTAAAATCAGCAAAAAATTTTATAAATGTTACACCCAAAAAAATAAGTTAGTAGAAAAGTTAGTAAAACGTCTTGTAAATCAGGTATACTATTTTTTAGCAAAATTTTTTGCTAAAATCGTGTTTTCTGCTAAAATTTTTGTTATACTTATTCAGCACTTAACTGTTTTATACTAATGCTTTACTAATATACTAATGTTTTACTAATTAATTTAGCTAAAAAAAAATTGTGCTGATAAGCACATTAATAGTGTGGACGACAACGAGATTGAAAGATATACGCAGAATGAAGTAGATGTCGCGGCATGTCAAGATGTAGTAGAGAAGAGCAAAATGATACTAAAAAGTACAACTCTAATAAGACATATAAAAAAATCAACCATGGAAGTTTTTGTATCTCTTTTTCATACATAAAACAAAATTGAGGATTAAAATAACTTAAATTTTACGTTGTCACCGCCTTGTGAAAATAATTGTCTATTAATTAAATAAAAGACAAAATAAAATATTTATTTATTTAAACTAAATGTTTATATGTGTGGTCAAATTGCAAACAAACATATACAGAAATGTAGACAGAGTAAAGTGAAAGACAAAGACACACATCTTAGTTAGATTTTTATGGTTCCTTTTTCTTATTGCAAAAAGGGTTTTTTTTCGTTTCGTTTGTTTTTGTTTATTTTTTCGTTTCTATAATTATCTTCGGCAGTTGCGATAGCATCATTTAGACAACCATTAATGTAAGTAATTGAAAGACAATTTTTGTTATGTTATATATATTTATTTCTATATATTTTCAGATATTAAATTAATTCATGTCGTCAATGTGGAAAAATGAAAATTTTTATATTTCGTAAATTATTTGTAAAAGAATCACAAAAATATGTTTTATGATTTTCAGCAAATAAATTAACTAAATTACAATTTTTCTACAAATTTTTTGCGTTCTTTTCAGTCTACTAAAATTCAGCAAAAAATTTATTAATTTTTAGCAAGGCTTTTGTATTTCTAATCTACTAAGTGTTAGCAAAACTTTTGCTGAATCTACTAATTTTGTTGCTAACAATCAGCTCGCTGATTTTCAGCAAGCGATTTTGCTGACATTAGCAATTTTTTTGCAAGCACCCTCCTGACTAAAATGTTGCTGACTCAGCAAAATTTTTTGCTTACTTTACTAACTTTTTTACTATTCTGATTCTGCGTATATCTTTCAATCTGGTGTCCGTAGACACTTATGAGCACAATTTTTTTTAACAAAATAAATTAGAACCCTGCTGACTAAATTTTTGATGACTCAGCAAATTTGTTTGATGACTTTACCAACTTTTTTTTTTTGAGTGTACTTTGCCCAAAACCAGTCAAAATGACTGTTGTTTTTTTAAAATTCGTAAAAATACATTTTTTATCCGTTGCGGTTTAAGCAGTAATGTAATCTAAGAGTCTAGCACTTCAAAACAGCATTTAACCCTTTGAGACCCAAGCTGCATGCAAAAGTTCTTGATTTTTCAAGTTTTTCCCTATAGTTATATGTAGTTTATGAAATATAATTTAATTCTTCTTATTTTAAACGAGCTTAAGATCATTTATTTATTAATTATAATTATTTCCAATATTTCGTCTCCACATTGGGTGACTTCTTCAGGGAACAAAGAAGAAGTCACCCAGTGTGGAGACGAAATATTGGAAATAAATAATTATTATTAATAAATAAATGATCTTAAGCTCATTTAAAATAAGAAAAATTAAATAAAAGAAGATCAAAGAGAACTTAACATTTTTCAAGAAATATAATTTAGTTAAAAATAGAATAGCACTTTTTTCATCACAATAAATTTATTACTATTCGAAATATTTTCCGTTTTAGGAGAAAACATGAAAGCTCACAATCGAGAGTGTGGATCTCAAAGGGTTAAAGCGTTTTGAAATATTGTTTTAATGTAGATATATGCCATTTTTGATGAATTTTTAATTAGTTTTTTTAGGGTTAACCGAGGATTTGTAAATAAACTACTGGAAGAACAATTGTTTACGACGCTTGTCAGCGTGTTAAAAAAGCGTTTTACCAGTATTTGTTCCACAACAATTTAAGTGGTCTGAGACCACTATGCCAAAAGTTGGTAAAGTGTGTTTTCCCAGTACTATCCTGTCAGAAATTACCAACGGCTCAGAAGTCTAACCACTGATAAAGCATTTATTTTATAAAAATGTTGATGCTTTGTTTGATGTTTGTAGTCGGAAGGTTCCGAGCTCCAGCGCGGTTTCAGGCAAACATTTTTTTTGTGATTTTTCGATTTTACTAAATTTTAGCTAAAATATAACTATTTATTTTTGCTATTGTTATATTACTAATAGTTAGTAAAAAAAATCTGCTATTATTAGCAGTTTTTTTGCAAGGTCGTTTTTAACTAATTTTTAGTAGTTTTTTTTTTTTTTGCTATTTTTACAGGTTTCTTTATATGAGTATATATATTTTATTGAAGTTTGGTTTGATGCAAGCGACTTTTCTCAAAACTTTTAGGCCTTTTTGGCAATACGTGTACAGATTGTCATAGCTGTTTAACAAAGAACCAAATATCTTTCTACTGGTCGAAGTACTAAGAATTATATAGATTCTGTTATTTTGAATAAAAACAGATATTTTGGTTTTGTTCCCAGGAATCCGGCGGTTTGTTTTAATGTCGCTATCCAAGATCACATAATTAATTATTATGGAGTTATAGCAGTTTGCAACTCGAACATTCTTTGTCTTTAATTTCGATATTAATTGTATACATTATCAGATCCAATCTGACTTTCTTGCATGTCAACAAAAGGTCCGCCAAATTGAATCATGTTTAAAGAAATGTAAATATTTGTATGCTAAATTTTCATTTATATGGTAAAACATTTTACATCATGCCGGTGAGGAGTCAGCAGAAGAGTCTGCAGGAGAGTATAGCAGTATATATCAGTATTTTATTAATACACACAGAGAAAAATTTGGCTTTTTGCCAACTGAAATTTGGCAACTGCGACTCAAATTCGTTTATTATGAATTTCAGATGGTTGGCACAACTTAGAATTAGTTTTCACAACAAAGTTCGTTTAATTCAACTGAATTTTAGACCCATAATATTTAGAAATCTAATATAAATATCGTTGTAATAACTGCATTTATAAGTTGTTCCCATTAATTCGGTTGGCACTTTATTTCTCTCTGTGTATTTATATAGTCTTATGGACTAATTTTATAAAACAAAACTTTTAATAAGTTGGTATGGAAAAATTTATAAATTTTTCGTATTATTGATAGAAATTTAATTTAATTTAGATTAATAACTTACCCTTTTGACAGCATTTCCAAATAGATTTTAATAAACTGGTTCCAATTAAATATTAGTTTTAATTCTGGTTAAAATTTGTTGTTAACGCTGAACATTTTTTTACTGGATAGACACAAATTAAGTAGCAATTTGCGTAATAGAGATTTTTTGCACACACATTAACATTTTGTTTTCTTTCTAAACTTTTTGTTTAACTTATAAAATAGAAAAACAGTTAAAACAAGTTTTGGCCGTTATTTTCAAACATTAATTTTTTTCTACAGCGATTGTTGTTCAGTTTTAAAGCATCGACCAAAAGCTTTAAGACACTTGAAACGCGCACACATACTTGACACATGGGGTGGACTAACGACTACTTGAAAGTTACAGCCAACAACTTAACACAATTAAAACAGATCGTAAATTAAATGTTTGTCAAGAGATTCAGGTTAAATGGAAGAAACATTGTATAAATAAATGTTGGTAGCAGTTCTAATAATGATAGACACTAAAACCGTTTTTATTAGTTTTTTTTTAATAATTTTTTTTTTAATTTTCTTGTTTTTTTACACATTTAAGACATTTTGAATGACGTTTTGGTAACACTAGTAGTGGTTAAATGTTTGTAATGTAACAGCAGTTATAAAAATTGTCTAGCAATGCCAATTGTTATGAGTAGGGCAACCAAAAATAATCTAGAACTTTTTTTTTAAATTGAAAGGATAGAGTTATTAAAACTAATTACAAGTTCTGATCATGAAATGATGACAGCTTTAAGCTATATTTGTTACAGCTTGTTTTGTTATTATTTAATTTTGTAAATATCGGCTAATTTTTCGCATTTTTCTTTAAAAATTAAACTTAGCTTTTTTATTAAAAAAACAAAACTAAAGCTTTCTTTTTGCTAATTTTTAGCAATCGATATTTTGAAGATTATTTCACATCATAAGTTTTAATAAAAGATCAAAAAATAAACTTTTGGTTTTAATTTTTTAAAATTTAAAAGTAAAACATTTGATTATTTATTTTTTTATTTGAAAGTGGAAAACTTAATATTATAGTTCATGTTGTTGCATTATCAAAACATATTTTGATAGACCAATTTAAACTTTGGAGCTTAAGGAAAACTATTTATCTACTGCAACTTATGTTTGACTAATGAAGTTCCAAAAAAAAAAAATTATTTGTAGTAACGATTTTAATAAAAAATTTATTAAATTTAAAAGTTAACTTTCTTTTAAATTTAACATTTTATTTTTTTTTTTTTATTTAAACAGTTTTTTTAACTGTATTTCGAAGTTTTTTAAGCACTTAAAACATTGTTTTTGGAGCTATTTTTTTGGTTGCCCTAGTTATGAGGCAGGCACTTAAAGTTTCCATACATGTTTAAGAGTAGTTAAATGAATGAATGAATGGTTGAATGAACTAATAACTGGCAAACAAATCCAACGAATACCAATCAAAAAAAAAAAGGCCAAACTAAATATCGGTTAAGACGGCGGGTGTACTAGTCTGTAGACATCTTCGTCGTTTATTGTGCATGTTGTAACATTTAATTGTCTAGTAGGCATCTAGGGTAAATAATAATAAACCGAGACGTTCAACGACCGTTGGACGAATGAATATTAGTACGGTGAACGTCATGCGATAAAGCCATAAAAGCAAAATATGAAATGATTTTAGCACGACGATTGCAGGGAATAAAAATTGCACGAAATCATCATCATCGTTGTCAGCAGCGGCAGCAGCATTAACACCAACACCATCTACTACTACAACTACTATTGCTATTGGCATTAATTCTACATCATCGACAACTTGAATGAGTTTTCAAATATTAGCACTTTTTGATAAAGAATTTGAAAAGAGAGTATATAACGGAACTGGTTCATGATTTTTAACCCCTACCCAAAAAAAAATAATGGATATTAGGGTTATAACTTGTATCATGCTAAATTTGTAGCTATCACCACGTGATAGGCAATACTATATTAATAAAAAAAAATCGCTTTTTCAGGTCATTTTGCAGCACAAACCTCTCTCATGAAGTGAATTTTCTGAAAAAGCATTTTTTCACGCTTTTGCATAAGTGGAATAAAATTAGTACACATATTTTTTTAGAATAATTTACAGGTCAGGTGCTTATTGTTCTGCGTATTTTCGCGAAATAACGCTTTAATTTCTCTCTTCTCGAAATGCGTGAAAGCCGTCAAATTTCAGCGCCTTTGTTTCCTTTAAGACCGATACGATCGTTTGAGTCTAATTTCTTTACAATTTTGGTGAAATATTGATTTTTAGTTCAGTATAACAACAAATGTTTAGAAACTTCAAAACGGTCTATGCGGGAACTTTTTGAAAACCGCGAAATAGTAATATTACGTTTCTTAATATTTTTTATATGTAATTTTCTCTGTGTAGGCGTACACTGAGAGAATTCTCTGTATGATATAAATGAATTTTCGCATAAGAGTCTAATTTCTTTACCATTTTGGTGAAATATTGATTTTTAGTTCAGTATAACAAAACATTTCTAGAAACTTCAAAAAGATTTTTGCGGGAACTTTTTAAATGTTTTCTTAATGTTTTTTATATGTTAATATGTCAGTGTACACTGAGATAATTATCTGCATGATATCAATGAATTTTTGCATTAGATCTATGAATTGTCACTGGAACTTGTCCATTGAAACTTATCATTAAATGAATGTAGTTTTTCATAAAATTTAATGAAAAATTTCATATTATTTTTTAAAAATTTCATTCGACTAATGAAAAAGTTTCATTAAAAATAGTTCCATTAGAACTATGAAGCTTTTTTAATGAAGTTTAAGAAAGTTGTCATTTACATTGTGAAGAAAACTTCATTAGTTTAGTGAAAAATTTTATTAAAACTTAACCAATGAATTCTCTCTGCGTAGGATAGGTAAATTTTGATATTTGCAAAAAAAAAAAACCGTCAAAAGTTGTAACCCTAATGGGGATCCTTGTTTGTATAAATTTTAACTTTTTGAAATGCATCTTTCTATTTACTTGAAAACTAGTTTAACATAATAAACATTTAAGGCGTATCACTTGTATTTAGACTTATCATCGCCATCATCAGACCAGACCAGTGTCTTCTTGACAAGAAACCCACCAACATAAAAAAAAACTTACACACCGAGCTGTCAACTTGGACGATTTGTCTACATTTTGACGATTTTTTAGGTGAAATATGCTAAAAAGACGATTAAATATGGTATGAAAAATTGATTGTATGAAAAATTACGATTTTTAAAAATTTGCAAGTTTTAACGAATTTTTAAATTTTTTTCTCTATATTTTACTGACTGCAGTGATCCGCGAAAATTTTTGTCAAGTTTCTTTTCATTTAAATAATCTACAGAAAATGTGATTAAATGATCTCAAATCGAACAGAAAGTATTTATTTACCGATTTAAAGTTCAGCTTCATAGAAACTTCAGCATTTTCAAAGACTTATATTTTAGTTTTATTTAAAGAATAACGATAACCGATGGGATTTTTTATATATTTTAGGAAGTTAATTGCAAAAATGTTAATTTTTTTTACTGATTTAAATCATTTCCAGCTAAATCAATTTCTTTTTTGAATGGCATTTTTTTATGCACAAATTTTGTAAAACCAAATATTGAAAAAAATAAATTTTAAAATTAACACTTTGTCATGGAATTTTGCAGATTTTAAAATAGGTCGGTTATTCAAAAATGTTTTAATTTCTGTATTAAAAATGCAAAAATTGTTTTTTCGGACTTTCTATATTTTCATATATTTAGTTAGAATATTGTTCTACCTAGAGTCCAATATGATATTGTCAAATTAGATTTTATTTGTTGCTTTTCAAAAAGTTTGATTATTTTCTTGATAGACAATACAATTGTTTTATTGGCATCACCCAATTCCTCAGTTGTCTGCAATAGAAAAATTAGACTTTTGGACTTGAGGTAGAACATTGGTGTAACTAATTATATGAAAGGATTGGTCGCTGATTTTAAAATTCTATATCGTATAATGAATATTGTCCGTTCTTAGACTCGGAGGCGTTTGTGAAGAAGCTGATCTTATAGGCCATTAAAATGGTGAAAAATTTACAAATTCAGGGATTAAAGCGAAGTTTTGAGTAAACTTTTCCATTTTTTTTTTTTGAAACAAGAAGTTTTCGGAATTTCGATTTTTTGACGATTTTTCAAAATAACGATCTTGACGATTTTTTCGGCAAAAAATTTACGGTTTTTTCCACAAACTAGATGGGCAACACTACCCATACACATCACAAATTGTTACTAACTTGTATTTGGCTATGGCAAATACTGATTGATTTGCTTGACTTTCAAATGTGTAAAGTTAATTTGTATTTTCTCAACATAATAATGATCATGTTTTAATTCAAGATAATGATGATAATAATGATGTTGCAGTATTAAGTGGTTTATTCACTAACCGCTAGTTAAACATTTCTTTCCATACATATATAAATTTTCTTGTTTTTTTTTTTAATATTTTTTAGAACGGTAACGCTAGTCTTTATGTCCAGTAGATTTATTTTTTTTTTCTTTTAAAAGTATTTGTTTGAATTTCTTTTTTTTTTTTGTTTGTTATATTTCACTTTAACTCGTCTATGTGTTGATTTAGAGCCATCATTTTCAGCCAGCCAGACGAGTTATTTGAACCGTTCCTTGTGAAAGTTCCGTTTTAACTGAAACGCTTGCATGCCAAACTACAACTTGAACTTACTCAACGAGAAATGTGTGTATTGCAAAATTTTCAGTTTTATATTATTTTAGTTTTTCATTATATATTGTTTAACATTATCAGCACCGTTTATCAAAGTCAGTCGTCGTAGTTGCTGCAGTCATCGCTGTCGTCGTCGTCATCATTGTAAAAAGAAATGCTGCAGTTGCAGCTCAGTTTTACTCCCATTTCTTGTTTGTAAAACAGAAAAATGAATAAAAAAAAAGGAAAATAAAATAAAACAACAAACCAAGCAAGCAATTCATTGCATTTACATTTATTAAGAGAATGAGTGATTTTAGTAAAATATTAAGGTGACCATGTTTTGCATAAATATTCCCGTTAGTAATGTGAAGTTAACCGCCATTTATATTTAAAAACACAAGAGGATTGCCCAAATTTGTTTCTAAAGCTGTCAATTAAAATTAATTCCAATTGCACAATTGGGGTCAGAAAAAACTCGTAAAAGAGCCTTCAAACCTTCTAAAACCATAACTATATGAAGGTGTTTTTCTCTGCCAATGAAGCCTCTTTCTATTCTCTCTTTTATGGCTCATAAAAGACTCCCAAATATGAGCATTATTGTAAATTTCAGAATTAAGCAATTTATGAGCCATTTACCATTAAATTTTGAGTCATATATACAGCAGTGGTCAAAACATTTGGAACTGAGATCGCATTTGTTGTTTTCATTGATTTATTTTCTTCAAATCACACTTAGTTACTAAAATTTATTTTTTACATATTCTTCATACAGTAGTTTTGACTTAGCTGCACAACCAACTTCTGCACGAATTTTTGTGCAGGTAAGCCAAAAGCGCTGCTAACTCAAATTGGTTACCTGCCTTAAAGTGCAGGTAAACTAAATTGTTAAAAACTGCAAAGACCAGATATGATTTAATTTATTTTCATTAATTGTTTATTTCATACAATAGAATTTATATAAAAAACAACAAAACGAAAATAAAAAAACATTCATAAAAAATGTTATAAGGTTTTTACATACAAATTTATATAGGTACAAGCGTTAACTAACCAAACTAACTAAGTAAGCAAAACATAAGAGGCAGCTAACGGCGATCTTTTGTATGAAAATAATGTACAACTGCCAAAAACATGAGGCACTTATTTTAAATGCGCAGGTACACACAGTGCAATTAATGAAGGCAATTGCATACGTAATTTTGTAAAATAACAACGAAACCAAAATTTTGTGCAGTTATGTGAAAAGTGCACGTAAGTAAAAGGCAGTTAAATCAAAACTACTGTATATTGTTTTATGTTAAACAAATAAAAAAAATTAATTCCGTTAAATTAAAACAACAACAAAATTAATAATAATAGATGTATTCAAAATGCAGGCGTTTAAAACATTTGAAACTCTCATTATTCTTACTCTTACCGAAACAATTTATACTAGCAAATACTAGGATATAACGGTAATCGCATTCCTTTTTAATATAAGATTCAGGCCGTTACATTTTTAAACAAATTTATTACAATTATTGTTCTTTAATAGTTGTAATAAGATGTTGGAAGCATAAACATCGTAAGAATAATTTTTGTAAAAAATGGCAGGAAATAAATACAATTCTGATTTTAAATCAAAAGTTTTAAATGATTTTCAAAATGGACTTTCCCAAAAAGAAATTTCTTTCAAGTACTCCGTTCCAAAATCAACGATTTGCCGCATTGTTAATAGTGGTTACATCCACACAACTCAAAAAAGTGGAAAACCCCGTATTACAACTGTAAGAAAAGATCGGAAAATCAAGAATTTTTTTTACGAAATATCCCAAAGCAATTCCCAGAGAAGCTAAAACTGAACTTTTAATAGATGGCAGTCTTCCCACCATTAAAAAAAGAGCCCGAGAATATGGTCTTAGAAGTTATAGATGTACAAAAAAAACCGTTTGTGTCGGAAAAACCCGAAAAGCTCGGCTTAACTTTGCACGCACCCATTTGAACTGGACTCAACAGCAATTGAAAAATGTATTGTGGTCAGATGAGTCTAAATCCAACCTCCGGGGATCAGATGGAAGAGCCAATGTTCGAAGACCACGAGGTGAAAAGTTTAATCCCAGATACACAACCGCCACAGTGAAGCACGGAAACATTATGGTGTTTTCAGGAAATGGGATGTGCCCAATTCACCGTATTACTAGCACAATGCCGGCCACAATCTATAGAGATCTTTTGAGTTCAGTTAAATAAAAAGACTTTTTGATTTTGCTTTTTATTATCTTTGCATAGAGCGGATTAAACGCTCCCGATGGTGTTATGCAAAGAATTGATTTTATTGATTGAAATCGAGCTTAATTTATAGTACATAATTGCTTACTCGACATTTCTAAATACAGTGGAAAGTGTAGCAATAGACTAGGTACTTTTAGTTAGATTGTTAGTACAAAACAACGATCAATGTACACTACCAGAAGGGTTGACTGTTAATCAATGTGTACAGTGGATGTTCAACAGTCTGACTGAGCATTCTCAGCTTAGAATGTTTGTAACCACAGCAGTCGTCGTACAATGTAATAAGTGTTGATCGTTGTGTAATATGATCCTTTATACTTAAAGAACTTGAAAATATTCTTGTAGGTATTAGTCGCATACAAGTCATGCTAAACATGCTACACCGTATGCTGAATGGGAAATGCCACTCTCATGGACCTTCCACCACGACAACGACCCAAAACACAAGGCGGGGGTTGTAAAAGTTTGGCTGCAGGAAAATGAAATTAATATCATATCGTGGCCGGCTCAATCTCCCGATCTCAACCCGATTGAGAACATGTGGATGATTATAAAACAGAATATCGGCAATAACGTATTCCGAAATGGCGATGAACTTTTCGTCGAGTTGGAGAATTAGTGGAATGAAATTTCTGACGATTATATTAAAAAACTGATTGCCTCAATGCCTAAGAGGTGTTCAGAAGTTATAAAAAATAATGGATACGCTATAACTGAATTTAATAAAAAAAAACAAAAACTTATACCACAAATCTTTTTGATCAAAAAAATTATAATTACCTAAACCATGATTTCAGTTGCAAATGTTTTGAACACCACTGTAAGTGTTAAGAAAATTTTGAATTAGGCTCCTTAATAAGAGTCATTTATGAATCTGTGAATTCATTTATGATCCAGAAATTTGAAAGCTTAGAAATTTGTCATATCTTAGAGTCTTTAATTAGTCATAATTTCTGAGTGCTCAGAAATGTGTTGACTGGGTTGAATCAATTAAATACTTGCTTAAACCTGCAACTCGCATGGCAGTTTTTTAAACTTTCGCATTTTCAGTCCCGGAAGTTCGCAAACCCATATTATTAATATTGTCTTCAGTTAAAATAGAAAATTTTTTCAAAACTAAACCAATTAGCTGTTTTAAAAGCAGTCATGCACGCAAGATGTGAATGCAAGACCCGATCCTTGAAACCGATTTCGCAACCCTTCCGTTATGGTCGGGAAAATAGGTTTTTAGAAATACAAGGAACGAGGGAGTGGTATTTTCAGACATTGGCCTTACATTTATCAACATTAAGGACGATGACATCAGCTGGAAGTTTATTCCACATGAGGCAAGTTTGAATTATAACAATAATAACAAACCAATTTGATCAACTTACTAGAAAAGTGGTTATTGCAAAAGATAGCTCGTACTTTGGAGATAAGTTCACCTATCTCAGTAGAGCACCTCCAATGGTAATATCGACAAGACAGTAATACGCAGTCCCCATTTCGACCATATTCCAATATATTTGGATTCCCCCTACTGATAAATACCAACGACCTTCTTTAAATACAGTCCAAATGTCCAAAATTGAATATGAAGCTTCTTCCCATATATAGAAGTTGTATTCTATTTTCGATCCGGATTTTATAATTAGTAAGAAGATTAGATGGGATAGAGTACTTCTTGCACCGTTTAAAGAAACATGTGCATTTAAATTCTTCAATCCACACATTCCAAAGAACATCGCACTGAATTTTGTAGCATATAACGTATATATTCAAATTTGGTTTGTAAGCTTCATCACGATCAGGCATGCATTGCTCCGGCTCTGGCTCGCCGCTATCGGGGTGAGATCTTGATCTTGACAATGCTATATCACTACCACATAGAAATTTCATATTTAATTGAGATGCATGCAAAAGAAAAAAAAATGGATTCTAAATAAGTAAAACAAGAGGAACCGGAAATAGCCTAAAATTAGGCTTTAATAACTAAAACTAATAAAATGGCAAGGGAAAACGGTAGAAAAGTAGGCATTAGAGTAGAAAATAAAAAAACTAACATATACTATTACAAAAATTCACAGTAGCCATGTTTGTTGCTTGTTGATGTAGTAGTAGCAACACGAAGCCCACCCATCCATGATCATCATAAAAGGCCCATAAGTACTTAGCGATGATCCCTCACAACCCCCCACTACTTACGCGAAATTACCACAAGAAATCAATACTAAAGTGAATTAGAAATTCATTATAAACATTGGTTTATTAAAAGGTAAAACTATGAAATATACAATAAATTCTTATTACCTAACGCTATCAGCGTATTTCAAATTTAACTTCAAGTTTGATTTCGTTTATAAAATAATCCATAAAAAAAATCGTATGTACATATTTATCGAAGAAAAATATTATCCTAATAAATTGTAGGTCCTATATATACTACACTATACAAAAAAAAAAATAACTAACAACCTACGATGACTTTAGTATCCGCAAAAGATACAAAACAGATTGATGTAAACTTTAATTGCAAAAAGATGTTAATGACGTAATAAATCAGCTGATCAGATTATTTTCTTCTTTATAAAAACCTAAATTTTAACAAAGTTCAATGAACTCTTAAAAAAATAGTAACTAAAGAGGGCAAAAAAATAATAGGGTTGCCAAGGGGGAATAAGTAATTCAAATGAGTTGGGATTCACGATGGGAATCTAATTTGTTCAAAATTGATAAAAGTAAAAATGAGCGTGGACTAATGAATGTTCTAATTTAATTAACTATTAGGTTCGTTGCATAAAAAGGTAATTTGGCGCTTATAAAATCAATTCTGTTAATATTTTCAGTGTTTTGTTAGTTGTTAGTGTTAACTTTTTTTTTCTTTAAATTTGAAAGTGAAAGAGGGAGAAAATAAATAAGCAAGAATTAACCGAAGTAAATTAAATGTTTTAGTTTTCGTTTAAATACTTAATTTAGTGAGTTTATTATATATGTTTACAGCATTTATTTTTATAATAAAAAATAAGCAAAACAAAAAATATTTTGACTGTATTTACTAATAACTCTTTTTACTATTTTTTTTTAATTGGACTTATTGTTTATTTCTCACTCCTTCGCATTCCTTCACAAAATTTTGTTAATACAAAATAAAAAAAACAGTAAACATCACCAGTTTAGTACCTTTAAATTTTAACTATAGTTATTTAGTTATAGTTATTTATAGTTATTTATAAACTATAGTTTATTAAAAATTTACAATTTATTAATTTTTACTCCCTTATGGGCATTTCAACATTTTATTTATTATCTTTTTTCAAACTTTTCTTTATTTCGTTTTCATGTTTTTTTTTCCACTAAATATTACGTTTTTTTCAGTTTTTTTTTTTTTAATGGTGATGCTTGCAGGTTTGCGGGTTAATTACTAAAAGAATACCAACTTACTTTGATCGAAAAGCTGCTCCCACGTTGAATGTACATTCAGCAAAGGGTTTTGATGCGTTAGAGTAGATTAGTTATAATGTTATTTTCTTGTTGTTGTATTATTAGTAGTGTCTTTTCATTAATAACCCCTACCCTACCACATGATGTTAAAATTTATTTTTTTTTTGTTATTTTTTTCAACCTTATTCGCGCAACACTTTCCTAGCAACATGCCTTTGAAACATTTAGTTATGTTAGGCTAGCAACATTTAGTTGCGCTAGTCTAGCAGCTAATGTTGATAGTTTTAAATAGTTAATCTGTCTAATCGACACTCATATCATCAAGAACTAATATTTACACTAACACTTGTATATGAAATAAGGACTTTTGATTTTCCTAATTAAATTATTCGCGTTTTATAGACAAATTTAACGTTTTGTGTTCAAATTTTAAAATTATTTGGGACTTGAATTCAACTTTAAGAGAGCTTTAGGGATTATCTCAATTAAATTTTTTCTCAATTAATTGTAATTTAGCTAACCCGTTATTTTATTAACACGTATTTCTCACTATTTGATAAGTTTTTTCTCTAGTTTCTTCTTTTTCTCAGCAATCACTTTTTAAAAAAATTCTATAGAAATAATTCTTCAAGATCACAAAAAAAACTAAGATCTATTTTACACTTTTCTTTAGAATTTTAAACCTTGCGACACTTTCTACATTAGTTAGACACTTTTTCACTGTATTTTATGGCTTTTCGATGAATTTGGCTGCCAGTTTAATATATTTTAAAAGCACGTTGAAATCACACTCCACTATACAAAGGGGTTTTAATAAGAATTTGGTGCCAGATCTGTGAGAGATATATATTTTTTCTTTTCTCAATAATGTGATTTAAAATAATTAAAAAAAAATCAATTAATTCTTACCCGCAATGAATATGGCACCAAAAATATTAAAATAAAGGTATGCAAACTTTTTCACCTTTTTATTTGAATGAAAAAATGTAAAATTTTCGTTTAATGAAAATAAAAATTCCAAGAAAATATATATTTTTGTTTTTATTAAGGAATTTTTTTGAGCCAATAGACCAAATAAATGTGGCTTTCCTTTAGTTTTCCTTCTGTTTGTTGGAACAGGTTTTTTTTTTCTACGTGACTTTAAAAATAATTTTACCAAAAATATATTTAAACCAGAGTGTAGACTTCAGCGTTCAAGAGTTAAATAGAAGGTTATAAAGGTCGTTCAGATCTTTTAAATGCAATAATACTAAATGAATCAAATAGCTGAATTTTTAGTGGCGTGATTTTTACAATTACATTTACAATTTAATATACCAATAGACACCAGTTTGTAGAAAGTGGTGAATTTAGCTGTAAGTTTTGAGCGAAAGGTGCAAAGAAAAATTTCAAAATAATGAACAACGCGTACCAAAATTGGCACAAAAGTACAAAAACACTAAAAAGAAATTATTCTAAAATAAATATATTTTGTCAGAATATTTTTTCCACGTCATGACCAAATTCTAATACTTTATTATCAAAAAAAAATCTTCCAGTAGCAAAAAAATAAAATCGTAAATAAAAGGCTGGTAGCGCCTCTACAATTTCCATGCCCAGAACATCAATAATATTCGATTCCTCGCTATTAGTACCACACTTATGTACAAAGGGCAACAATGACCACACTCAGAGAGTTTTAAAAGGTGACGATCGAATGAAGATGAATGACAATTGCTGCGGTCATCTGAAATTCGTTTGAATAGATTTCATCTATAACAAAACGTATAAAGCGATCGCTTAAAAAGCTCGAATTATTCAAGAGAAATCACTACCGTGAAAAGGAAAAGTCACGCCATTGGCAGCCTGGAAAACACGCTACAGCGAGGGTCTTGAAATTTGGTTTGTGGGTCGGTGGTCTGACCAAATCAATAAATTGAGGAACTTAAAATTTAGTATGTGGGTTCCCAATTCCAAATAGGCATCACATGATCAACTTGCTTAAGTGATGAACTTGAAATTTGGTAATAAGCTCCTTACCCCGCGCAGAAAGCCGTTTAAATAGGATTTTCAGAAATTATTATTAGAAGGGGTACGTAGGGGAACAATCAACTTGAAACTTAGAAATCCACGTAGACAAGGTTATTAGAAATTATTACCGCTAAAACGACGATCGTGAAATTCGGTATTTGGGTTCCTAATTCCGCGTAGATATCCGCTTGGCCCAGATGTTTGAATTTTCATTCCGGGAGGAGCCAAACCGCAGAAGCTAGGAAGTAGCTATTGTGTTTAGATTCATCTTTGCTGAGATGGGGATTTCGGAAACAGATACGGGAGGATCTAGAAGGTTCAAAAGTAGAAAAGTTTCTTTTAATGTCCTGCCCAAAACTAAAAAAACTGAAATTTGAGTAAATTTTCCCCGGTCCATTGATAAGACAATTTTTAAAATCTCCAATAAACGCATATCTTAAATGAAGTTAAATGGGAAAATGTTCCCCCCTCTGTCACCCAGATCCCACCACTGAAGTTAGGAACTTTAAATTTGAAATGTAGTCATTCACTAACACTGGGATTTTGAAAATGTTTACAGTGAGGAACTAAGAGAGGATGTTTTTCAATTAAAGACCTCTTTCTTATGATAACGGTCTTCATCAATATCACTCATGTTAACAGAAACCAAAATATCTGGTAACCTTTTAATGTTTGTCCAACAGACATTGTGCTCAAAGTCAATGAAGAAAACATCATTGCTGATGTAAACGGCAGCAGAAAGCAGCAGACAGACAGAATGCAGCTAACGTCATTGGTATTTGTGTGTTTAAGAAGCCAAAAATCAAATCTAGGCTCATAAAAGAATACACTGGTGAAGATATTTCTAAAAGGCCCGTTAGCGCATACAGTCTGGCGAGTAACAGAAGAAAATAATACGAACAAAAAAAAACGAAAAACATGAAAACACAACCAACCATAATATGCGTCGGCGCCTTAGCACCTTAAAGTTTCTATAAACAAAAAACGAATACCGTTTAATATGTTAGTATCAACACTCGTTACAGTCACTGGAACAATAAACTCTTGTCAGTCACACCAAACACCAACAACAACAACTACAACCGATGAACAAATACTTAGCGGGACATAATTGTAGGGTGAGTGTTGTTGGATGGGTACGAGTACTAACTCGTACTTGTATGCAATATAGTAGCAGTGGCTGGCTGAGGAGACTATGCTGCAGACGACCTTATTCCCTTGTCCGCAAAATTTTTAAATTTCTATACATACGAGTAGAGTACCATGCATATATTTGTTTACACGCGCGCGTACTAATTATCCAAATATTTGAAATCTCTATCTTATGCACTCACAAGTCCGTATATGAAACTCTTTTTTATATATGTTTGTGCACTTCTCTTACTGAACTCTTATTATTATATATGGGTATCGTGGAATTTGTATCTCATCGTTAAATGCACTCTCACATTTTAAATGGCATGCGTTTTACTCATGTCTCTGCATGTGTGTGGTCTTGTCGCACCCGTTACCTTTGCCACCACCTTGCCCATATCAAATTGTGTCTCGTCTATGGTCTGGGTTTGTGCCAAACAAAACTGCACGAAGCGTCATCGTGTTTTGGAATTCGTTTTAACATATTGCTTGCCCTTAGAGCACTGTCGCCCCTTTTCGATGTTCTGCAACGAATGCATATTGTAGCGTAAGCACACACGAACTTATAGAAATTTAAATTGTAGACGAGCAGCATATACGATTATAAAGGAATTCCCCGAAACCAAGCGCCGTTTGTTAGACTTTGGACCCCATTTAATTGCTGGAAGTATTTTATTACGCAGCAACGGAATTCGTTGTAGTAGTTGCTATTGTAAAAGTATTTTTTTGTTGTACTGCAACCGATTTGTTTAACTCAGTCAGTCATCGTTGTACTCTTTAATTTTTTGTCTTTGTGCTTTTCGGGTTTTTTTTCATTTCGTTAATATGAATTGTATTCGTGTGCTTGTTGGTATGTGTGTGTGTTAGTGTGTTTCTTTGTACTACACTGGCATTCAACTGACGCCCTGTGGTCCTTACTCAATTTGTGATTACGGGTATTACAGTTATTTTTTGTTAAATGTATGTAAGTTCATATTCGTGAGAGTGTGTGATGGTTTGTGTCTGAAACTTGGTATAATTATTTTTATTTTTTTCATTTCAATTTAAACTCTTTCTATGCTCTTTAGTCAGGTTTGAAGGCAATTGGGTTTTTATTTTTGTCTTCTGCCGTTGTTGGTTGTGATAATTTTTGAGTTAGGATAGGTTAGGCCTTGATTTAATGTAGTATATATGTATATTGTGTATGTATGTAAGTAGTACTTATTTAATTTGAATATTTCAAAATTTAATGTTGGATTTCGTAATTAATTATCTTAAAGTCTTGTAAAAATTAACCTGCATTATATGCTCTTTTGCATTTGATTTTATAAATCATTATTTTATTCATGCAGAGGTCACTCATTGGTGAAATGATCTATAAACTACATTTTGTGAACTATGAAAGAAACGCCATTGTATAGTGGTAATAAATAATATTAATAAAATCTACAAATTTATTCTAAATGATTTTTTTTTAGCAGCTGCAAACACTGATAAGGCTGCAATTAATATTGTAATATTGCTTGCTTTATGGGCTTTACTAATCCGGCTGACACATGAGGGTCCGATATACTACACTCAAAAAAAATAAGTTAGTAGAAAAGTTAGTAAAACGTCTTGTAAATCAGGTATACTATTTTTTAGCAAATATTTTTGCTAAAATCGTGTTTTCAGCTAAAATTTTTGTTATACTTATTCAGCACTTAACTGTTTTATACTAATGCTTTACTAATATACTAATGTTTTACTAATTAATTTTGCTAAAAAAAATTGTGCTGATAAGCAGAAGTCGCGGCATGTCAAGATGTAGTAGAGAAGAGAAAATGATAATAAAAAGTACAACTCTAACAAGACAAGTAAAAAAATGAACAATGAAAAAAACATATTCGTTTCGTTTGTTTTTGTTTATTTTTTCGTTTCGTTTCTAGAATTATCTTCGGCAGTTTCGTCATTGAAAAGATAGCATCATTAAGACAACCATTGATGTAAGTAGTTGAAAGAAAATTTTTGTTATGTTATATATATTTATTTCTATATCTTTTCAGATATTAAATTAATTCATGTCGTCAATGTGGGAATATGAAAATTTTTATATTTCGTAATTATTGTAAATTATTTTTAAAAGAATCACAAAAATATGTTTTATGATTTTCAGCAAATATATTAACTAAATTACAATTTTTTTACAATTTTATTGCGTTTTTTTCAGTCTACTAAAATTCAGCAAAAAATTTATTGATTTTTACCAACGCTTTTTTATTTGTAATCTACTAAGTGTTAGCAAAACTTTTGCTGAATCTACTTATTTTGTTGCTAAAAATCAGCTCGCTGATTTTCAGCAAAAGATTTTGCTGAAATTAGCAATTTTTTTGCTAGCATCCTTCTGACTAAAATTTTGCAGACTCAGCAAAATTTTTTGCTGACTTTACAAACTTTTTTTTTTCACTATTTAGAGGCGATTGTTGACGTTTGTTTGCGGAAACTGTTGGGAGTTTCGTTTTTCCAAAGTTGAGCTTTGCAAATGAATTTAATTGCACCCCAAGTCTAAGTGATGTAAAAGATACACTCATCAAAATCCATGCTAAAAATAAGAAAATATTGTCAAAACAACGAAAACTTTCGTAAAATGAACATATATTGATTTGTTTTACTAAAGTTTTAGTTATTTTGACATTTAATGGTATTTTTATGCATGGATTATTATCAGAGTATTTCTACAAAAAGCGTTTAGTGCACAGAAAAAAATATGTCACTACTTTTTTCAATTACATCGGTTTGTTAAAGCTGTCAATTAAAAATTTAATTGAATCAATTAAATATTTGCTCCAATTCGGAACTTGCTTGACATTTTTTTATATTATCTCTTAAAATCAAACATCAACACATTGTTGTTGTTTTTTGTAATATTTATATAGTTGTTGTTTGCAAATGTATATGTTTAGTTGTATTAGTAGTAAATATTTTAAATTCATTCTTATTAAGTTTATTACTTTATAAAGTTAAGTAATTTAGTTTCAGCTGTTTAAATCTGAATATTTATTTATTTATTTTAAAACATTATCATAAAATTGATAATGTAATTTTTAAAGTTTAATTTTGTTTAATAAAAATTTAAATTTTTTTGTAAGAATAAACAAATCAAAGCTACACCCAGGGCACAGATTTGGTGTTGACAACCGAATTTCTTGCCCATCGGTAGTGGTAACCGAATGTTTTCAGTTGTGACCACAGAGACAACCGAAATTTGGTTGTCGCAGTCAAATTACTCATGCACCAACGAATTTACGGTTCTCACAACTAAAATATTCAGTTACCAAAGCATAACCATTCGGTTGGCGATAAATTCGACCGCATTTGAATTATTATTTTTCTGGGTGTATCGCTGAAATCAATAAAAAAAGTTTTGTTGCAACATTCCTTTCCATCATCATCAGCATTTATTCACGAAAAGACCGAGTTTTGGCCTCCAGCAACGAAAAATTACATTGAAACACACAGAGAAATAAAGTGCCAAACGAATTGAAAAATGTATTTTAATGGTAAATACTTTTAAATTCAGTTAGTACAACAATATTTACAATATAATTCTAAATATTTTGGAACTAAAATTCAGTTGAATTATAACCGAACTTTGTTGTGAAAACTAATGTTCAGTTGCCCAAAGCCACTGCAATTCGTAATAACTGAATTTGAGTCCTAGTAACCAAAGCTACATTTTTCTATGTGGGAATTACTCTTTGAAATTTGGAATAAAAAAGAGTTGCCCTTGTTAGTATCAAAACTTTAAATGACAGAGATGCTGTTTCAGTGAATGGCAGGAATTTTGACGATTTTCTTGCCATATTTGTTGCTCTGAAAGGCACTTGTGAGCAGATGTAATTATTTAAAATAAGAAAAGAAAAACATGTGCCAAAACACATGTTTTTAAGTTTCGCTGCATTTGTGAAAATCTATTTTCAAGTTTCTTGGTGCTGTAGCCACCAGTCAATACTTTCAATTTCTTGAACATCTGTAGATATTGTTTAAATTAGTTATTTAGCCAAATTTATCATTTATCTCATGTTACCGCAACAACAAATTTTAGTTGTACTTGAACTTATTTTTCAATCTAATTCGTAATTCTAATTCGTGTTTCTAAAATTAACACATTTGACAGTTATTTGAAACCACAATTGTTTTAGATTTTTTTTGTGTCTCCGCCAGTCTGACTTGTAGATGGCGTTATTTTCTGATAATATTTAATTTACAATCACAAATAGGCTTTATCTCGGAAACAAAATGGACCAAAAAATAGTTACTCCGTTTTAGTTTTTATTAACCACCTATACTTCCGGTAATAAATATGAACCTGCCTCTCAGATCTGGGAAGACATTTTTAATAGAAAATTTCTATTGATTCGTGTCATGATGTCAATATATCGAGATGTTCATACCAAATATTATGAACACTTTGTTTCATAACCCGAAATAAAAAAGTTCTTAAATCCGCGTGCAATTTTTGAAGAAATCTGACGTCGAGTAAACGCACAAAAACTCATAATATAGCATTTGAAATTTTCTACAAAGCCCAATCTTTTAGAAAATATTACAATTTTGTATTGGTTTTTTAAAAAAGTTCCAAGAAAATTGTAAAGAAAAAGAGTACTTTTTTAAGCAAAAATTAAAATTTTGAATAAATTTCTTAAACTTCGAAAGTTAATGATGTTTCGCATCTAAACTATTAAAGCTAATTTCAGAAATTTTGCTATATATTTTACCGTGATGTATTATTATCATGGAGAATTTTTTGTTTTTAAATTAATGAAATAATAAGGCTTTTTTGGCATGGCAAAAATTTCAAATTAAAATTTTTATTTTTAAATTTAAATAACTTTTAAAGTAGGTCCACATTTGCAAAAGGTACACGCCCCAAAAGGTTTTGTATACAAGCTAATTAGCATAAACCTGATAATATGGATTCTACACAATCATTGCATACTCCGAAATTGGTCTTACAAGAGATGCATAATTGCTTATATGATATAATTTGTGTGGCTAATATATTCAAGTCTACGATACAACTCGAAAATTTAGCTTGGAAAAAACACGAGCAAAAAAGTCGAGCGCACATTGGGATATTTGAAAAAATAAGTGTAATAAATATAGAGCTTCTTAACTACTGATGCGATCGGTGCAAATCAAATTGGAAAGTGTAATATTGTAACTGGGTCACCCTGTAAACTTTGATATACTGTAAGTACACGCTGTGGTAAAACAGGGTGACAAAGTTACAATATTACAAAAGATTATCACCTCTGGCCTTTTTTGCTCGTGTTTTCTTCAAGCTAAATTTTCGAATCGTATCGTGGACTTGAATATATTAGCCACAAAAATTATATTATATTAGCAACTATGTATCTCTTGTTAGACCAATTTTGGAGTATGGCTCGACTGTGTGGAATCCATATTATCAGGTTCATGCTATCTTGCTTAAGTCCGTGCAGAGGCAATTTTTGTTATTCCGCCTACGTGGTTTGTATGATCGTAAATTTTCCATCTTTTGAGCAAGGATTAAAGCTTATTAGACTTCCGACTTTGGAGAGTAAAAGGGCTATGTTTGGTGTTTGTTTTGTCTTTAACCTCGTTAATGGTGATGTTCACTGGGAATTTCTTTCATCGAATATGAATTTTCATGTACCTTGCAGACTTACGTGATATTTTAGACTATTATCACACAAATTATGCCAACTCATATCATTTTCGTAGAATTTGCAGCGCTATATTAAACTCCTTAATTAATAGTTGCTTGTTGTTGCATCAAATTTTGTTAATGAATGTTTTTATTTGTGCTATTTTTATTTCTACACCATTTCTTGTTAGTATTAATTATCATTATCAATTGATGATTTAATATGTTGCTGATTTTACGGAATATTTCATGCCATTTCCATACTTATCATTTTATAATCCGCAAAGGCTCGGGCCCTGGTGTGTACGTGGTCTTCACGTTATGGGGACGAGCCCTCTCGGTCGGGTAATTAAAATAAAAAATACTCCTTTACAATTTTGGTTGGAACTCACTTATTGCTGTTCTGCGACTAACTTTTATATTTTTCGAAAATCTTTTTTATATTTTTTATCAAAAAATTACATTTGACTGTGAGGAAAATTTGTTATATATATTTTGCCATACTACATACATATTATATAATTATAAGAATGAATTAATTGTCTTATGTTAGTCTTATACTAACTACATCTAATAATTACATTAAAAAAATGTCCTTACCCGGTTAAAAATCAGCATATAGGCATTCATTTATGAGAATGTATGAAGTCATTCATGTTCATGTATTAAGTCATTCTAGGTCATACATGTAAATATACCACCATATATGATTCATATATGCTCATATATGTAAATATCACCTTCATTATTGTTTTTACGATTGTATATGATGAATTTCATATCAAAACCGATATTCGTTGAACCCGATCCCCTCAGAATTTGATGGAATTATAGCATTGCAAATAAAAACCAAATTCAAACGGGGAAAGACCTTTATCATTGGGCTTCACAAACTTATAAGACCTCCATAGAAGTTGCTTATGCAGACGCTGACGACTATAGCAAAACAAAAGAAGAGCTATTTTAAAGGTATACAAATGCTAAAACTATTACAGGAACTCAAAGCTTCCATTCTTTTATACCTTTAGATGAAATTTCACTAAAAGTTAGCAAATATTCCGAAAGTCAACAGTATGCGCAAAATTATATATTAAATCTAAAAAATGAAAGTAAAAAAAAAATTTACCAAGGGTAAATCCATATTTTGGGGGTGTCTGAAAAATTTGATAATACGATTCTTGTTCTAATCTATTAGAATTACAAAAAAAATCTGTATAACTTTCAAAGTATAGCTACTTTATTTTTTTTTTGTCACACAATGATATCAAAATATAAGGAGTTAACAAGAGATGCATTTACTTAAAAAAAATTTAAAAAAAAAGAAAAAAGAACGCGATTTTAGTTTTTAGATATGTTGTATATATTAAATAGACCCTTCTAAAAATTTTTTTTTTTTGGAAAAAAACACTTGGCCTTTGAAGTGTTTTCCCAGTTTAAAGTTTTATTGTTGGCAAAAAAAATTTTCAGTGTAATATAAAATTTTTACAGTGTATGTTTTCGAAAGCTAATTGATATACCTTTCTAATGGTAACAAAATCTTTGAAATCGGTTCAGCCATTCCGTAGTAATCTCAGCTTGAAAGTACATGTTATCGTGATTTTTCAAAAACTTCGATACCTTGCCACGCCCACATATTTTCAAAAATGCAATTTCTAAATATGAGGTTGTGTTTGTATGGGTAAAATGTAGCTGTATGCAAAATTTCATCAATTTCTGAGGGGGTCGGGTTCAAAATGTGCCTTTTTTTTATAGGTTTTGATATGAAATTCATCATATGTAAATATTACCTCAATATGCGACATTGCACACACATTAATATATCCCGAGTAAAAACGTTTACATACATATAATCATGAATTATTTAACATAAATATATATGTGATTGCATGCTATTATAAGTGAATATACATATATGTTTATGTATGTTTATATATAAAAATTATTCCTTCAAATTTTTAAATACGATGCCACATATAATTACATCTTTTTACACATTGTATATGACATACACAATAAAAAATATATGGTTAATCTAGTTATGTACGAATACATGTATTATTAGATATAATATAAATTAAAATTATATATAAAATCATATAGTGTTAAAATTAAAAAAAAATTTATTTCATAAAAACCAAAAATTTTTTTTGAAGGTACCCTATGGGGAATGGGACAGGTTCTGCGTGTGCCACAGGACTAACCAAAGATGGACATAACACAAGACTGTCGCAAAAGAGCCATGTCGTATAAAATAAACGAAAACTAAACAGCTTCCAATGGGCAAAATTCTGGTCAACTGGCTTTTTCTTGTTAATAAGCCTTCTGGTCAGGTGGTATGTCCTCGCTTTACCAGTCACAGGATTGGTTTGGATTGACACTGCCTAACCCACTTCAGTATTAAATTATACCAGTCCTGTGATAAGTCCTTCATTAACCAGTCACTTTTAGGACAATTGACTCCTCATTGCCCATAGGGTGCATACATACTTATAGCAGCTATCCGCGGCCTTCATATTGCATTTTTAATATGCTTGGCAATGCTGAGCATATTATGGGAAAATCATTTATAAAATTTCAATTGATTAATTTTGGTCCACCATAGCATCATTTAGTTTAAAACAAGTTATATTATTTATTATTTGTTGCAAATTGAAAGATGTAGTGGACCACAATTACTCTATGCATATAAATATAATTTAAAAAATTTGCTCAGCGTTAGCAAACGTGGGCCCAATTTTGTACAAAAATCTGAAAACTACGTGTAGTGAACTGAAAGTATTCTCGTTTTTTTATTTTTCCCATAATCAAATGGATAATACTCATCGTTTGATGAAATTGTTAACTTCCGGGACACACTAATGTGCATTAAAACTTAAAAAAGATTTATGCCGTTGGAAACCGGAAAAAAGTAATATGTTTCTTCATAATTTTTATGGATATGATAGGATGATCATATATTTGTATGAAATTGTTTATATTTTCATATATAAAAATGGGCAAAATTTCAGTTTATGGGGGACACCCCTGGAAAAAAAAAAAATGCCACGCCCCCTTAAATGACCCCAGGAGTGCGAAATCATAATGAATAAGGGGGCTCACGCCCCTTATGGGCGTGGCAGTCGAAAAACGACCCGGCCCACCTACGTAGACAAAATGGGTATCAAATGAAAGCTAATGTCTTCACGATTCCAAAAATAGCCGTAGTTGCCAGATCGGGCAATTTTTGTAGCCGATATTGCCATTTTGGCAAAATTTGGGGTGGGGGAAATTTTTTTTTCTTTTTTTTTTGCTTATATTTTGTTAAAATCAAACAAAAATGGGCATTTTGTGCGAAAAGATTACTATTGTTAGCGTTACCCAGGGATTACCGCGTGGAGGTCATAGTAAATCAATCCCCTTGGAGAAGCATGAGAACTCACGTAAAGTTGTGAGTTTCCACGCTTCTCACGGCCAAGATGCCATCTGCATCTAGTCGTCTTCATCCTCATCTTCACTGTCTTCAGACTCATCTACAATCTCTGGTTATACTGGCTTCGCTTAGTAAAGTTTTTCTGCGTGACCGGCCTACGGCCGGGCTTAGGGGTTTTTAACTCCAGTATGTCTTAATTCTAGACGGCGGGGATCTCGAGTGCTCGGCCTCTGGCCGAGCTAAAAAGAAATAAACAAAAAAAAGTCCTTCCCCCATTTTATAAAAATTAACATATCTTCCTCAAATTCTGGACGATCTGGCAACTACGGGTATTTTTGGAATCGTGAAGACATTTCCTTTCATTTGATACCAATATTGCCTAAGTAGGTGGCATGGGTCGTTTTTCACCCCCGCCCCTATTTAACAAAAATGGCCGTATCGGCTGAAAAACCGCCCGATCTGGCAACTATGGCTATTTTTGGAATCGTGAAGACATTAGCTTTCATTTGATACCCATATTGTCTACGTAGGTGGGCCGCGTCGTTTTTCGACTGCCACGCCCATAGGGGGCGTGAGCCACCTTATTCATTATGATTTTCGTACTCCTGGGAACATTCTGAAGGGGATGGCATATTCAGATTTTTTCTCTAGTGGTGTCCCCCATAAACTGAAATTCAGCCTAAAAATGTTACATTTAGTGCAATTTTAGTGCAATTTTGAAAGACTAAAACTAGGATCTAATTATATTTAGATGTATAAGTTTACATGAAATTATATACAGGTCAAAATCGGGATACAATAATATCTGGTTATTATAAAAGTATATCTATTTGTATCAGTTCAGATATAAACTGATACAATTAGATACAAAACTAATACAATTCTATCGGGCCATAATTCGGATAAAATTAGACTGTACATTTATCTATTGGCATCAGATTAGATCTAAACCCATACAAACAAATACAATTATATGGGACCATATTTCGGATGAAATTTATTAAGATAAAGCTCCACATAAATTGTGTTTAATCGGGATATGATCCCCCATATGAACATATACGATTCATTTATGAACACATATGAATCATGTATCGATACATGTGGACATTTATGAAGAATGCGTGCTCAAGTATGGATCCCTATATGTCAATTTTTAACAGGGTTGCTAATATTTTCTATATTAAAATTATATTTTCAGATTTCAATGCATTGATGTCTACTAACTACTCTTAAACTACACTTATTGCAATTGACATACATACAAAACAGAATGATTTAATGATTAGTTTCAACTGTGAGTACAATAGGGTAGAAGGGGAGCATTCGTCATTTTTTTTAAAGCGCTGTCGTTACTCCACCAACTTTGTTTGGAAAACTTTTTTTATCTAAAATTTTACCCATCTTTACCTTTATTTGTATGTTTAAAAATTAAATTATATTTATTAATTATATTTCTTTTCTTTAAGATTTGCAAAGTAACTTAAATCTGCCCCACCTATGGGGTAAATTCGCCAAGTATATGTTTCCCATTTGTCAGCTATAAATATAACGGTTCCGGTAGAAAACTTATATTGTTTACTAAATAATCATAAAAATGGATATCAATAGCAGTAGTTTCAGCAACCAAATTCTTCGAATTCGTTAAAAAAAAAAAATCGTCTTACCAGTGCAACACATATAACCTTGAAACGAATTAATATTACGTTTCCACTCCTCAAACTTCTGCTTAAAAAATATGATGTTGCTTGGGTTGTAATACAGTTTCTTTATTTTTAATGTAAATATAAATAAATAATTTTTGAACAGTAAAAACAAATGATAAATGTAAGTTGAATTAAATGAAATGCTAGCCGTCCTTTCTTCAAGTGAAATTTCATTTATTTTTGACTACAATTGCTGTCGTCTTTGCCTACATAATATCCTTAGTGCACGTCTTTTAAAGTGCTACCAATTTTCGCTGACGAAACTAATCCACTTTTTGGTCTGGCATATGTGCCCCATGATCATCCGCTCACATAATTTTATTTTATTTACAATTTTTAGAAATAAATTTTAAAAAATTCGTGTTAATTTTAGTTATCCCAAATATACTCTCTATTATTTATATTTTGCTACCAAAAAACACGAAAACATGTCTACACTCAGAAAAGTTCTACAGTTACAACATGACAGTTTTTTGTGCTGTAATGCTTTTGTAGTTGTTTTAACTGCAATTGCAGTGTTTTTTTTACTTATATAAATAATTATTAATGTTTCTGAGGGTTGATTTTTTAAGCAACTTACCAAAATTAACGCAATTCAATAACAGTAATTTTATGCAGTTGTTTACATTTTTTGTACAAAGTGCATGTGTATTAAAAGATACAAAAAGAAAATGACGTCCGCAACAATCAGCTTGTTTATACATGTTCACTCTTTTAGCGCAAAAGAAAATGTTAAAGAAGATAGACAAATAAAATAAAAACGATATAAATTTTATTAAATAAATAAAATACTAAGGTAAAATTTGGAATAGAAAATAATTTTTTTTACTTTAGTATTACTAAATGTTGTATTTCCTTTCTTGTAGGTCAATGTGATGAAAAGAAATCAAAAGAACATAATTAAATCTCTTGAAGACAGACTTGTGGCAGAAATGATTTGAAAAATATTTTATATATATATATTTTATGTAAATAAAGTTTTACAAATAATAAAATCAGATTATATTTACAAAACAGTTTTCTTATACAACATGTTTTTAAATGCTTGTTATGTTTTTTAACTGCATTTGTAGTTGTTTTTACTACATTCGACAATTAATTTTTAACAGTTAAAAACAACTACACATTGTAGTTTATTTAAATACAAATGTAGGGTACACCTTTTTAACTGCAAATCTATTTATTTTAACGGCCATTTTCCGTTGATTCTAACTACATCATTTTTTTAGTGTATTTTTGTGAAGTATAGTTGTAAAATTTGGCGACCTGAAAGATGATCCATAACTGAACTAATTATCGAAATGAACATTTGAATAACTCTTTTAAATATCGGAGTGATAAACCGGGGGTTGCCTTACATCCCCATTCTACCCTATATTAGAGTGCCTCAAAAAAAAAAAAAAAAAATTATGTAAAAATAAAGATTAACATCTTTTATGATAAAATCATAAATCGTCATTATTTAGGCTCTAGCGATAACATTCCGTAAACTAAACCGTTTTTAAAAACCTCTAAACACACGATTTTATTAATAAATAACACAGGCCTACAATGATTTTGGTGCCGCTAAAAATAAAACAGATTTCAAGTACGTTCGGTACCCTGATAAAAAATTGATACATACTTTTTTAATGCTACGTGTTGTTTTTGAGATTTCGCAAGGATAAATAAATTAAATAACATTTAATAAATTTATTAAAAAAAACAAACTTTTTTACTACATATTCACCACAAATATAACAAAATGTATTTGGATTATTTACACAACACCTTCTCGACGACGGCATATCGATATTATCATTTAATCAAAGAAATTAATTGACTATAATGACATTAAGTATAATAAAATACATTTTTTAGGTTATGACCGATCGATACAAACCTGAACGTAGCTTCGCGATTTTGACAGCTAACCATGACGTCTTGCGGACTAATTAACCAAATTATAACATAGGCACCAAAGAAAAAAATTTTTTTTGTAGGCCTGTGTAATTAATCACTGCTACTTTTGTAAAAATTTGGTCAAATTTAAAAAAGATTGTAAAATTCTATCGTTCGGCATTTAAAAATTATAAAAACCGGATTCTCGGCTCGTGATAATAAGGTTTATATCTCATTTTTTATGTTTTTCAAATCGACTTTTATAAAAAATAAAGCAGCTCTCGCATTTTTCATCCGTTTTAAAATTTTGCTTTTAATTTTGATAACTGATTAACTTTTACTTGCTCTTTGGTACTCATGTTTAACACTCACTTTGGGACATTTCCTGCGCCAAAACTAAATTTTTCAGTACAAAAATGTGAAAAATGTTGACAAAGTTAATCAAAAATAATCTAACTTCCCTCCCCAAAATATTTTCTTGGATCCGCACCTGCTTTATATGCATAAAATATTTTTTTTAATACAAACATTTGTATATTTTTTGTTTAATAAAACCTTATGTTTCATATTTAAAAAAAAAAAATTAAAAAAAATTATTTTTTTTTTTTATTTTATGTTGCTTTGCAAATATTTCAGGAAATATTCAACGGATTTGCAATTTTAATACAAGATATTATGCGTAGAAGTCTCTAGTTTACGCGTTATGTAGAAAAAGGCACATATAATAGCCAAGGTAAAATCTAGAGACACGAATCTAAAAAATGAGAATTTTCTAGTTCCTTAAAAATTTCTGAAAACATCCTTGTATATTAAGCAACCTAGAGGTATTGCAATTGTTAGCGGCTGTCAACACTTTTCCCCATGTATATTAAAAATAAAAAAGAAATAAAAATTAAATTTTTTTTTTTTTGAAGTTTTTATAACAATAGCATTGAGAAACATCTAAAAGTTCCATAAAAATCTTATTATCTCGAGTGCAGAAGCTGTTTTAAATTATTTTTTTAAAGCAGAATAATTTTTATATTTTTATTTTTGACAAAGGGAGCATAACTAATTTTTAATTCGCAAAAAAATTGTGTTTTTTTTTGAGCCTTTTTGAAAACGGTTTAGCTCAGAACCGAAATATTTTCGGAGTCATCATAAAACGAGTTATTGTTTACTTTCAAGTGGGTGGGGGTCTACATCTTGCATTTTTTTTTAAAGCCTCAAACTGAGGCACTCTAATGTGTATATGATTTAAGTATTTAATACTTAAAATTAATTTTATTTAATATTTATAAACGATTTGTTTTTGTCATACATTTTATTTAACAAAATTGACTTTTAACTAGGCTATTAATCATATTAAAATGAAAACTACAAAAGAAGAGCAAAAAAACAAGAATATCTAACAAGGGAAATCCTTCAATAGTACAGAACTACTTACTATGCACAGTTAACTATTAGATCTAACTAGACCACCAAACTAGACCCCCAATGTAAAAGGCTGGATACTTACCGACAAGACAAAACTAGCAAAATTTTTAAAGGAACATAGAACATGAACACACGAACAAAAATTGCTATCGGTAGCAGTCGACATAGTTTTACTCTTATATTAAAGAAATATATACAAATATTATTAAGATATATTATTATGATATGATTGATAACGAGCAACGAAATATGGTGTTTCTAGGTCACGTTTCGCTTCAAACGAAAGAAAGCACAATAAAAAATACATGTAATATGTAGGTAAAGACCAATGCAAATATAGTTAAAAACAAATGAAATTTCACTTAAAGAAAGGACGACTTACATTTCTGTAAATTCTACTAACATTGTCATTTGTTTTTTAATGTTCAAAAAATTAACCACAATTGTAGTAAAAATGAACCACATGGTAGTAAAAAATAAACACACATTTATTTTATTTTTGTTTTTAAATAACAAAAATCTACGAAAAAAAATTAATGTAAAATCATAAAACAGTCATTTGATGTGGTTTGTTTTTTAAATGAACTACAAGATTAGTAAAACATTTAATTTGTTCTACAAATGACTGACATTTACAATAAAAACAACCCAAACAACTACAAATTTTTAAAGCACAAGTTCCCTGAATGTAGTAACGTTTGGCAACGAATGTCATAAGGGTTTAGAAAGGGATTCACCACTTCCTACAAATTTAAAAGTTATGACAGCACAGGCTGACAAAATTTTAATACTGGCTATACCCTGAGGCTGAAGTTTAGTTGTATAAAGGTTAGAGGTGCGCTGAATACGAATATGGCTTTAGAATTTCTCGATCACACATTATCTTAAAATGAACATAAAATTTAAAAAAAACCCCTTTGCAATTTGAGATTATTCACTGATAGATATATGTATATTTACGTCAGTAATGAATTTTTTCATAGCTTTAATAAAAATTGTCACTGGAACTCGCCCATTTAAACTTTTCATAGAATCTATGAAACAGTTGAAGAATTGAAATGTTTGAAGAATTAGTGAAAAACTTTATAAAACTAATCAATCACTTCGGCAATGAATTTATGAAACATTAACATTTTTTAAAAGTAAGAAGTTCCTTGAATTAACAAAAAACTTCATAAAAGTTTTGAAAAATGTATTGGAACTAAGCCATATGGTTTTTTTAAATATTTCATAGATGTCCAAAATTAACCCTAAAACCTTCCTAAACTTTTTTGCAATGAAATTTATACCACTTGTTCGGCACAAAACAAAAACAAAAATTTCTAACAAAATTTTGTTTGTTTGATATTTTGAGCGATATGGGCCAAAAGAGGGTTTGAGCGAATCTCAAAATCTAATCCATAAAAACTAATACCTTTAGGCGTAAATTGTTACTCTTACCAAGATATAAACACCGTCCAAAAATTACGCTTTTTGTGGGTTTACTTAAGAAGATATGGCGATTTTTGCGAAATTGAGCGAAAACGCACCTAAACTGCAACATACATCTATTAAACTTAAAGGCTTTGCTTATACTACTTAAGATAATGTTTTTGTCAAATTTCATAAAATTCCCTACACATGTTTTCGAGCTAAGATGATGTCCTTTACAGGTATCCTTTTGAAATTCTGTATGTCTTACACCAAAGTTACAGCTTTTTTAAAATTTTAAGCTACAATCTGACTTTGTGTTTAGTATCAGCGGGTTCTAGTTAACATAAAAGATTTTTAAGATTTTTGAAAATTATGTTCATTTTAAAATATTTGTTTTTTGAAATGTTACGAAATTTTTACTTTGACGCTTTCTCGCTTCCACACCGTGCCATGTACACTAAAAAAATTCCTTCACAGAATAATTGTTAAATCTAGTTTTCTATCGAAATGGCTTAAATTCTTATTATAAAAACCTCATTCTTTCAGTGTAGGAGTTATTGGGGGCCACAAGTTTGGACCATTATAAGGACATCTTATAAAATCTTATAATTAGTTTCATTTTTCCAAAAAGATTTTTAGAATAAATACATCTTGAGTTCAATTATGCACATATTGGCTTACCTTTGCACCACAGTGTATGAGCTCCTTGAAATATGATCAAACTTATTGATGAGGTAGATACATTTAGGAATTTTAAACTGGAATGTGGTAGAAGTGACTGATAAAAAGTCGCCCATTAACGCTCTGTTCCAAGGCTGGCAAAGAGTCAAAGTGTCTCCATTGAAAGTCTAAAATATATGTTAATTGGAATATGGCCTTATCAATGTCAATTCCTCCTTAGTGTCTCCAGTGTCAATTCCTCCTTAGTTAGGGACTTGAAATTTCGTAGGAGGAGCAACCTCGTGACTTTTTGAGATTCGCACGGAGACTGGTAAACAATCTTGACATCTTACCCAAATTGCTACGGCTAGAAACTTAATATTTATATCTCCTGGTGCAAGAATATTTTTTTAAAACTACAACAAGAACGGTATTTTAAATGGCTTAAAAATTAAAAATAGAAAAGTCTCCCCCTTTTATCGCCCAGAGGAACACTTCAAAAAGTGGAACAGTTTACCACAAAGCTTTCACTAATTTCTAGCGTATCTATGAGTGGGCCAAAATTGGATAACAGAAAGTTAGTTATACATGACCAGGGCAACCACTTTCATGCACGCCAAATAGAAAATATGCGTTAAAAATTTTTAGAATTTTTAAAATTTACCTAATAACTCTGGAACTGTTTTACTAATTATTTTACAAAATTTTTGGAGTGTGCAACATGATGTTGATCTGTCGAAGAATTCGCTAAAAGCTTTAAATGCAGATTCGTATTTGGTAAAGCTAAAAATTATACCAGTTATCCGTGAGCAATTAAAACCCTCACTTGAAGCTACACTGAAAAAAAAAGCCAGAAAAAGTTAAACGTTTTGTGAATCATTTTCCAGAAAATTTTTTGATAAAATTATATTTGCAGCTAAAATTTTAGATATACTTATTCAGCAATTAACTGTTTCCAACTACTGTTTTATTAATGTTTTACTAATTTATTTAGCTAAAAAAAATTGTGCTGATAAGCATATTAAGAGTGTGGACAACAACCAGATTAAAAAATATACACACAATGAAGTAGATGTCGCGACATGTCAAGATGTATTAGAGAAGTGGAAAATAATACTAAAAAGTACAACTCTTGTAAGACATATAAAAAATCAACCATGGAAGATTTTTGTTTCTGTTTTTTATAACTAAAGCAAAATTACGGGTTAAACCCACTTAAATTGTATGTTGTCACCGGCTTGTGATAGTAATTGTCTATTAATTATAGTAAAGACAAATTTAATAAAGATTAAAGGCGTATTTGGAAACTAAATGTTTATAATGATTATTAATTTAGTGTAGTAAAATTTTGAATTTGAAATTGCAAATAAATATACGTTCAGGTAGACAGACTAAAGCGAACAATGCACATGTCAGGGCCAGTTTTATAATTATTTTTTTTTATTCCAAAAAAGGGTCATATTCATATGTCCTATTTTGTTATTTTTTCGTTTCGTTTTTGGAATTATCTAAGGATTCCTTTACAAGATGCCAGCATTTAAACAACAATTAATCTAAGTAGTTGAAAGATAATTTTGTTTATGTTATATATATTTATTTCTATATATTTTCAGATTCTTGTCGTCAGTGTGGGAGTATGAACATTTTTATATTGTGTAAATTATTTTTTTTAAATAATCAAAAAAAAATTAGAATTTTTAGAAAATAAATTATGTAAAGTACAATTTTTCTTCAAATTTTTTTCTGTCTACTTATATTCAGCAAACATTTTCTTAACTTTTAGCAAGGATTTTTTAGTTTTGAATCAACTTATTGTAAGTGTTACTAAAAGTTTTGCTAAATCTATTAATTGTGTTGACAAAAATCAGCTAGCTAGATTTTGCTGCCATTAGCAATTTTTTGCAAGCAAACTAATAACTAAATTTTTGCTTACTCAGCAAAATTTGCTGCTTACTTTACCCACTTTTTTTTAGAGTGTACTCCTAAAAAATTTAAAAGACGCTATAACTTTTGCGGCCTTAATTGAAATCAATGGACGTAAACGGATTTAAGTTACAAATATCTAGGAGGATATGCGTGCAAAGTGTCATTAATGCAAAAAACATTTTAATTTTTTTTTAATCCCGTATATTAAAGAAATTGCATTTATCTCCCAAACCAATTAGGATACGGCCTTCAGACCATTTTAGAATTCGTATATACTTTGTTATTTGCCAAAACTTATACATAATGTACCATAAAAAAAATTTAACCATAAATCTTTTTACACTGAAGAGATAAATCGCAAATTTAAACGCAGTTTTTTAGACACTAATGATTAGGCCAATCCAAATTAAGCTAAAGCTTTATTTTATTTTACAGGATAGAAGTATTTAGACTGAATACAAGTTTTGATCATGAAACTATGAACGTATTAAGCCATATTTGTTATAGCTTTTATTTAGCTTATTTTTTGATATTTGCTTATTTTAGATTATTTTGTGAATATTAGCTACTTTGTAACTTATTTCTTCAAACATTTGGCTAATTTAAGTTTTTTTTTTAACTATAGATTTTTTGCCATTTTTTAGCAATCCGTATTTTGAAGTATTTTTTTTAATTGAAAATTTAATGTTGAGTGTTGTTGGGTAAGCAAAAAATTTTATGATAAACCATTTTGAATTTTGGAGCTTTAAAAAAACAATTTCTCTGTTGCATCTTTGTTTGTCTATCGAAGTTTGCAAGGAACAAATTATATACAAATATTTTTTAAGTTATGAAATTTAACGGTATATTTTTTAAATTTATCTTATTTTACTGCGCTTAAAACATTATTTTTAGAGATGTGCTTTGGTTGCCCTACTAATGATTATAATGCATATGTGCACACACATAGACAAATTTAGCTATTTTCCAACTGAAATTCGGATACTTCGACTCAAATTCGGTTATAACGAATTTCAGTCGGTTACTACGACTGAAAATTAGTTTTCACAACAACGTTTCGTTGCAACAATAACTAAATTTATAAGTTTATACCATTAAAATACACTTTTCAATTCGGTTGGCACTTTATTTCTCTGTCGGTTGGCACTTTATTTCTCTGTCTTTTGAAATTTACCAATAATTGTAATTTGATTTTTAATTTTCAACTTGCCGCTGTAACTTTCGCGGCCCTCAGTCAAACTGTTGCACGCGAATGGATTTAAATTTCTTATATTTAACACTTCAGGTCTACAAATACATTTTCATATATTTTCATCAACAAAACAATCAAAACTACAAAAAATTTGGCTTTTTATATATAAATAATATTTGAAAATGGTCCTATTAAAAAAGGTCGGAAACTGATTTTTTAAATAATAATCTTAAACAATTTTTTATTCCCGATTGTAGCTAAGATTTTGAGTAATTTTAGAGTTTTTAAATCAGATCTGTGTCAATAATGAGTTAATTAATTTGTATTTTTTTAAATTTTAGCGAATCCTTCTCTCGTTTAAGGCTGTTGCAAATATAAATATAAACGATTTCCAAGCGCAATGGATCTGTAGGGTATGCAAAAATAAAAAACAAATATTCTCAACGAACGCATTACAATATGCACTTGACTAGGAGAAGAAGAACAGAAGAAATAAAAAAGGGTACTTGAAGCAATGTTGAGTACTTGCAACACTTGCTGGCGAAATAAAAAAAGAAAATCAGAAATAGCAGAAGCACAAAAAAAACAAGAAAGCTTTCTTTCACAATAACGTCGACGATATCATCAAGAGACATTTCAAATATACAGCCACACAAACACACACTTACACCCAAATCAACACACATACGTACACGTTACTCTTGTAATACGAAATACAATTGTAAAACACGAATAAGTCCCTTAGACAAAAAACCGACTCAAGTGCAGTTTACCAAAGGCTGACATAAAAACTAAAAAACACGTTCATGTCGCACACTAAAGAAGAAGGAAAGACCTCATGAGACACACATACACACACACACACACTCACCCAAGTAAAGAAACAATATAAAAGGAAGCAATGGTTAAGGATACGACGAACAATTCTTTGTTACATTTGTCTGCTTAGGAAAAGCATTATTGTTCAAACCAAAAATGGAACTAAACAACAGACAGAGAGTTGAAGGGGTTGTGGCGGAAATCGACATAAAGTACCAAATTAACCGGCTTTTCGCACTAGCATCCTGAAAAAAGTTTAAAATTGGAAAAAGGACAATGTAATTGAAAACTAAAGAGTTACACATTGCATTGCATTGTATTTGGTAAAATTTGTAAGAGCTAATTGAAAACTTTTTATCTCTTATTAAATTATTTTATATTAAACTGTGCTCATTTAAAATATTTTTTTATTAATTTCCTCTCTGTCTTTCTCTCTGTATAGACATAAAAGCTTTCGGGTGCTGCTCTTTAAGGAAGTTATTATGGGAATACCGTTAAGGTAGGTCAGGTTGTATGGGACTAAAGCTTTTTTGGTTTCTTTCATTGCGTTAAATTATTACAAACCAAATTATAATACACTAAAAGTTTCATAATTGTCACCTGCTTTAATGGTCTGAAAAACTGATTCATGTACTACTTTAAGTGTCATCTTATTTTAACCATCAAACGGTTAACAGGTGCGAATTCGCAACCATGAAAATTTCAAAAAGCTGTTACTTTTTGTACAAATACTTTTAAGTTTCTGTTAGTTACGTTAAATATGTCGACAACCTAACAAATTCGCCAGGTGTAACCATATTTTAATTCGCCTGCATACAGAAGTGGGAGAGGCTTAAGAAAGTTGAATAGGTGCGATTTAGCACTAGTTTACAGTTAATGTGTGCCAAATGGTGGTTTATAAAAAAGTGATTTTTGTGCCTCAAAAAATTAATTTGGTTAAAAGTGAAGTAAATTTGTTCATTATTTTCACTAAAAATAAAAGAAAAAAAATATTAACCCTCAAATGGTACACTGGTGCGAATGAACATTTTAAAACACTGCAACTATTTCTACAAGTACCTTTAATGCTTTTCCCCTTTAGATTGTATATGTTTATTAGAGTTATACCTTTTTGTATTTTTTTTTTTAAATATCAAATATTATATGGCATAGTCGTGTAGACCCTGAAAAAATATTAAGGGGTGTACTAGCTTTACATTTTTTTTTTTTATTTTTTTTTGTTTCATATTTCAGTAGTTTCGAATTTTTACTATAAGCTTTGAAAATTTTGGAGAAAAAATCTCAGAAATATAAAAGTTGCAGTTTGTTAAACAAACTCCTTGCCCTATATTTTACATAAGCAATATTTACCTTAAATGTTTTTATTTTTCTCAAAACAATATATTGAAAATCGGTTCTCACTGCGCAGCATTAGGAGGCCCGATTTTCAATTGGTTTTTGTTGTTTTGATGAGGATTAAATAATTAAGTCCCTAACGTAAAGTTATTTTTAAATGTTTCCCTAGTATTTGTTTAGAAAAAAACAACGATTTTTTGGGGGTTTTTTTTTAATTTTTATGTTCACCCTCTGAGCCTTTTAATGCAAATCAAAAATTGTAAATTCCGGTTACATTAGGAACTAAAGAATTTATTCGTGTGTGAAAAAAATTAATAATAAAATTTCTCAGATGAGTAGCCAGGGCAACACGATGTCACCCGAATTGTGTATAATGAAATGGTTGCCAGGGTTTTCCTGGCAGTCTAAATTATAAATTATAATTTTTAGACTAAAATCTACTATTGTGGTTTTCTAACGCAAAAATAATTTTTTGAATAAACTATTTATTTATTTTTTGTAATTATAATTAGTAAACCCCTTAAGAACCATGATCTTACTTTTTCAGTAAACACAAAGGTTTTGTTTTGTACCAATACTATAATCAATAGAAATATTTTTCCGCCATTCCACATATTGTACTATTAAAATTTTATTTTTAAATAAAAAAAGTCAATGAAAATGAAAATTATTCAAGTTCGAGGCCATACTCTATATTTCTTCATTAGGATATTGTCCTAACAAATAATCTATAGAGTTTTTTTGTTTTCAAATTTATTATTTGACCCTTTCGGGAATGTGTTGATAGATCTATTTCGGGAATTTTCTAGGTTCCCATCATCAGAACACGTTTTGAAAGCGGTAACAATCCCATGCCAAACATCAAACATACATATGAACTAGTTTACTCACTACATGAGAACTAATATACATATGAGTTTGAAGTTAAAACGTGTTCTGATGATGGGAACCTAGAAAATTCCCGAAATAGATCTATCAACACATTCCTGAAAGGGTCAAATAATAAATTTGAAAACAAAAAAACTCTATAGATTATTTGTTAGGACAATATCCTAATGAAGAAATATAGAGTATATGGCCTCGAACTTGAATAATTTTCATTTTCATTGCACAATTAAAGGTCGAAAAAAACATAATTTTTATTTTTAATAAAAATTATAACAAACTTGGAAAAAAAGTCTTTTAGAAATTGGCTTCGGTGCTGAAGGTTTTTGCTCCGAATTCACTTTCAAAAACGATATTAATTATTCTCATTTAGTTATCAGATTTATTTATACTTATGTGAACAAATATGCACAGAAATAAGTTTTTTTTTTTTATTGATACGTAGGGAGTATGGCAACATTTTTTTGAATTTTGTTTGGCAAAAAGTATCCCTTTTGTTAAAACCAGAGTATTTTTTTAAATAATTTTTAATTTAGTTTTAGCATTCATTTTTCTTTAAATAAATTAATTCATTTTTATTAAACCAAATTTAACTTCAAAAATTATATTATCAATTTTTTTCATAATGTTTTAGAATAAATGAATATTAATTTTTAAACCACTAAAATTAAATTATTTGACTTAATTAAGTAATAAACTTAATGAGAATTACTAAAATAAAATTAAAACTGATTCAAAATATTTATTCATAATGCAAAAACATTTATAAAAATAACTACATACATAAATATTACAAAAAACTACAACAATATGTCTCGAGCGATAGTACATAAAAATGTCAAACAAGTTCCGAATTTGAAAAAATATTTAATTGGTTCAATTAATTTGTAATAGAGAATTTTTAAAATATTCAACAAATCGATTCAATTGAAAAATATATGGAAACATTTTTTTTCCTCCAAAATCATGGACCCTGCTCATCTTCTTATTCTTCAACTCCTAAGATAAAAAGTAAGAATCTTAATTTGCAAATGTGCACCGTATCCGTATGCTGGATTATAGTTTAATGTTGTGGGTTAAAAGTTAAAAAAACATAAATTTAAAAATTCTCTAAAAGTCTTTTTAAAAAAGTAAAACAAAAAAATTATATGAAAAAATTGATTCCCAGTTAGTATGTTTTAATTATCTGAAAACTCTATGTCTTGTTTTTTTTTTTTTTTTTAAATTAGGGTGACATTTATAGAACTTTAACTGTAGTCGCAACCACAAAAAAAAGCAATAAAGACGATCTGTTTCAAGTACTGCAATCAATACTGCAATCATTAAAGTAATTCATTATTAAATGATTGACATCATTAGATTATTGCACCCTTAACCAGAATAAGGTAATAGTCAAGTCAAGTTTTCAAAGATCTCATTATATAAATAAACATTAATTCTTATTAACCCAAATCTTTAAATTATTGTTGTGCCTATCTAGAAGATATCTGCTTTTGAATCAAATCAGTTTTTCATGAAATTATTTATTCAAAAATTCATACTACTTATGAAAAAGTTTAATTAAAAATAGTTTCATTAAAACTATGAAGCTTTTTCACAAAGTTTATGGAATTTTTCATTCACATTGTAAAGAAAACTTAATTAGTTTAGTGAAAAAATTTCATTAAAACGAATATAAATCCATTCATGTTTGTGGAGGAAAACTAATACTAATTTTCTTAAAACTTGTATGAAATTTTTAATGAATAATGAAAAGTTTTAATGGACGAGTTACAGTACAAGTTCATTGCTTCTTTGAAAAAATGCAGATAATTCTTTCAAAGTAATCTATCTAACCCTTCCCATTGTTTACGTAGTAATAACAGGAGTCTAAAGTCAGTATCTGCAGGTATCCAAAATTTTTTAAATTACTCATGTATTCTTGAACGTTTTTCAATTTTAGGCCGACTTAGCGGCTTCCGTCTGTCTATATGTTAGAATGGAGATCACAGAACAGAAACGCAAGCGAAACTTTACTGAAAAGATCAGTTTTGTGTTGTGAGCAAAATCGGTCCAGCGGTTCAAAAGATACCCAGCAAAATTATTTAGAACTGATTACTTCTGAATCTATTCCAGAATAGCTTCTTTTACCACCGGTTGCATGGAAGCCTTTCTAGAACAGGTTTCCGGGAGAAAAAGGTTTCATTGTCCCAAAACAAGTTAGCCTTTGCGCTGAAGAATAAGCTTTGTTAAACATTGTGTCAGCTATACAAGCTATACATGTGATTATAGAATAAAGCACACATAAAAATGTTGTTAATGATCAAATCATGTTTGCAGCAATCATAACAATTGCATTATTACCATAGCATAGTCCTAGTTATTATAGTATGATCACGGACAAGACTTCGTCATCTTTTATTACCATATTGTGATTATTGCAAACATATTATAATTATTTCGTACTATAGATTTAAAAGCACATGCATTTTGTTAAATTTTTTTTTCCCCTGAAAGGGTCAAATAACAAATTTGAAAACCAAAACTCTATAGATTATTTGTTAGGATAATATCCTAATAAAGAAATATAGAGTATGGCCTCGAACTTGAATAACTTTCATTTTTCTTTTCATCGTTAAAATTTTTCTTTAATATTTTTTATTTAACAATATTTTTTGCTTAATTACAAACAATTAAAAAATTAAGCAGTTTTTTTTTAACAATTTATACTTACTTTATAACTTTATTTAAGGGGTGCACGACAATTAAAATTTTGCGTATACTTCCAGCGGAAACCGGCTTGAGACTACAAACTTATTCCTTCTTCCGTAAAACAAATCAACATTGCAAATGACATCACTACGTGTTTGTCTATTTTTAAAGTCTTTTTGTTTAAAATTATTTAATTTGTTGTGGCTGACTGTTTCTCACAACTTCTTTTCACAAAATCTTAAACAAGAATGAAATAAAAATGGGGTATACGTTCATAAAAAAAACCGACTGATCATCCTCTAGTTCTCGCAACTATAATATGGCTGTAGTTAGTGATAGGAATATGATAATAAATGTTATTTTATGATTGTCGAAAATACAATAATATGATAACTGAAAAGAAAAAAAAAATTACTGTAACATGATGAAAGCAACCATATTATTATTGGAATATGATTGATACAACAATAATTTAATTGAATGAACTATTTATGGCTGTAGGAAACATAGTTTTGTGGCCGCAATCATATTGCAACCATAGTTTTTCTCTGCGCGTACTGGCAAAACTCATGCTTTGCAAACAAAATAGTGTTTTCCCAGTAAAATATTAGTTGCACCTTTGGTTATTATTAACAAGGTAGGTTTTATTAAACTATCAGTGGTTTGCCAGTACTATTTTTTTTTGGTACGGTTGCCAATTTCTAAAAAAGGTCGTAAAGCAGCCTGTTCTTGTTTGAAGGTAAAGAACAAACAAGAAAATTTGTTTGTTGGAGAAATTCACATAGATTTTTAAAAACTTAGTTTATATAAATACACTCAGGGATTTTCTGCTTTAAAAATATGTAGTTATTTGGCTTGTAATACAGTTTCATTATTTTTGATGTAAATGTCAGTCATTTGTAAAACAAATTAAATTTTTTTAGTAAACTTGTACATAGTTCATTTAAAAAAATCAAACCACATCAAATTACTGTTTTATGATTTTACATTCATTTTTTACAGTAGTTTTTTGTTACTTAAAAAATTAAAAAATATAAGTGTTTGTTTATTTTTTTTACTAACATGTGATTAATTTTTACTACAATTGTGTTTCACTTTTTTAACATCAAAAAACAAATGAGAATGTTAGTTGAATTTAGTGAAATGTAAGTCGTTTTTTCTTTGAGTGAAATTTCATTTGTTTTTAACTACATTTTCTTCATTCTAAGTCCGGTGAAAAACTTAAAATCGGATGATATTCAACTAAGTCACTGGCTTATAAGTTAATCAAAGTACGAAAAACCGGGTTTTACTCGGCAGCACTTACCAGAAAAATAGTATTTCTCCTAGGTATTTTTTTCTGTGTTACTTCAGATTTTGGGAGTGTATTCCTATTCCTAACTTTTGCATTTTGTAACACTATTTTTTAACGCTAACTAAATCTGTATTCTTTGCTAGCAAACCCCATTTGCTATTAACTAGTTTTTATTTGTATAATTCCAATAATATATTTTATATTTAAATAAAAGAAAAAAACAGTTAGTTATATGTGTTTTACCCATAGTTTTGAAATCCAGTCTAGCAAATAAAAACGTTATCTTTTGAAATTTTCAAACAATTATTTTGTATTTTGATTATTGTTGTAATTTCTATTTCTTTTTTGTACATCGTAAGCTCATTTTCAAATTACATTTATTTGCGTGCTTAGCTTAAAGTGGAGTTGAGTTGATGCTACCAATTTTACCATCATCCGTGAATTTAGTTCATTATTTAGCAATTGCTCCTACTTTTGTTCATACTTTTCTTTATCCATCACACTGGGTCTAGAAATCGAAATCGACAAAAAATAAATAGAGGTTTTGAAAGCACTAAATATACACAATCATAAAAATATTTTTAAAAAAGAATATCTGGACTAATTTGAAAGATATTGATAAGGTCAGATCTAAATTTTGAAGTCAACAAATTTTGTGATTAAAGCCTAATTCGCGATGTTATAACGTGTCGAATATAGTGAATCATAATAATTTTTTAACTTTATGTTAAAATATCTGATGTGCAGAAGTTTTTAGTTCAGCATTCGGTTTCAGCTCAACTCAGACCAACAGGAAATCTCAAGAACTGGATCGTTATAAGTTTTGTAGGCCTGTGTTGTAATAACTTTTATATTTATCCTCTGATTTTTATATAAATATGTTTTTTGAATGTGTTTATATAGTGCGCTCAAACCTTTTACTCTGATTTTGTGAAATATTTTGTGTAAGTTTATATTTCTAGACCATGTGTGCCTTTTGATATGAACATAAAAATATTATACTGGCTGTATAGAGTTGAAGGATGTTTTTCTTACATTTTATTATTTGTTTTCTTTCTTAGTTTTTTGTGCACTTTGTCTTCATTTTGAACAATGTAAATGATAGTAAGCTTGTGTCAGTTTGTAGAATGTATGCTTTTCTGCTGCTTTTCTTTAACATTAACGTATTTGCAGAGCTTTAAAGGAACTTATGGTGAATAATGAATTCACTGTTTGTAAGTCAAACTGCCCCGCTACAGTAAAAAGTTAATCATAGCAACTTACATTATTTTTGCTTCTGTATGATACAAATAAAAATGGAAAAACTTTTGCAATTTCTCTAAAAAGTGGGCGAAGTAGGCGTGATTAAAAATATACCTATTCATCGAATATTTTTAGTAAAGAAAATAACTTTTTTTATTGAGAATTTGAAAAAAATCCTTTTTGAAATTTAGAACTAGTTCTGAATTTGTAGTGTTATATACTGTAATTAATTTCTGTTTAAATAAACCCAACTTATTTAGCAGGAGTTCAGGTTCGTACTTTAAGTTGGTTAATTTGAGTAAAAGGCATGCGGATTGTAGAATATACTACACCAGTCTGGTTAATTCAAATTTCGAATGAAACTTACAAAAAATTCTCCAATCAAACACATTTTTAATCGGTTCATATCATAGTAAGATACAGTATCGGGTTTATAATTTATAATTGCAGGCTAAATTGAGACACTTTTGAAAATTTTGCCTCCATATTGGATCGGCCATTTTTAATTTTTGAATTTCCCTTAATACTCAATTTCAATCAGTTTAGACGACGTTATATACTTTTGGCTGAATACGTACTGCTTTTAGCGACTTTTCATGGATTCTCAGGGCCGCCATATTGAACTTAAAAAATCTCAATAATGAATCGGATTTAATATTGTTACAGATTCCTGACAATTTAATTTAGGGCCAAATCGATGCAATTACAAAAAATATTCAACACATTGTATCCGCCATTTTTAATTTTGGAATTTTTTATTAAGTTTTTGAAATCACCATCAATCATTTTGTAATTCAGAAAATATCAATTGAAACTTAGAATTTCCATTTGAAATTCAGAAAATATCAATTAAAATTTGGAATTTCCATTTGAAATTCAGAAAATATCAATTGAAATTCAGATTTTTCATTTTAAATTCAGAAAACAGCAATTGAAATTCAGACTATTCATTTGAAATTCAGAAAATATCAATTTAAATACAATTGAAATTCAAAAAATTTATCAATTGTAATTCAGAAAATATCAATTGAAATTGAGAAAATATCAATAAAAATTCAGAACACTTGAAGTTCAAAATACATCAATTGAAATTCAGAAACCTTACTTTTCAATATCATTTAATATATTCAGAATTTGAAATAATATTTTCTGAAATTCAATTGATATTTTCGGAATTTCAAAAAATGTTTTCTAAACTTCAGTTGATGTTTTCTGAATTTTAAATAGAAAATCTGAATTTCAATTGATGTTTTCCAAATTTCAAATGGAAATTCTAAAATTCAATTGATGTTTTCTGAATTTCCAAAGGAATTTCTGAATTTCAATTGATATTTTCAAAATTTCAATTGATATTTTCTGAATTACAGTTGCAAAAGGTGAGCAAATTAAAATTTTTAACTATATCTGGACTTATGAGCAAGCTACTTTGGTCAGTCAAATTGCAAAAAAAAAAACCATTTAATTCGCAACATATATTTTGAAATCGGTTCAGTAATTCAGATTTTCTCTAATTTTATACGGTGAATTCTTTATTCTGACGCAACATGTCGCAAACATTAAGATATTTTGATAACGTTTCATACACTGACTTAAAATGGCCACAGAAAAAAGATGTAATCATTTTCGGTATACATCTTTCGACCTAGTGTCCATATAATAGTCCTCTCCTAAAAAATTGGCTTTTATGCTTTTCCGTACGCTGCAGGCAGAAACATTAACATATTTCTACACTCAGGGAACTTCTGGTGTAAATATTTGTAGTTGTTTGGGTTGTAATACAGTACCTTAATTTTTAAGTGAAAACAGTCATTTGTAGAACAAATTTTAGTTTTAACAACAATTGTATTTCATTTAAAAAAACAAACCACATTAAACTACTGTATTATGGTTTCACATTAATTTTATGCAGTAGTTCTTTTATCTAAAAAATTAAGCAAATAAATGTTTGTTTTATTACTAGAAACCCTGCGGGAAATGATGGGTCGATTGATCCAAAGTGACGATTTTGTGATATATGATTGGGTGGCACGTCACGAAACTGGTGAAGCCGAAATTGTGGTGTACCAAAAAGTGTTAAATTGTGTGAAATGACCAATCACATGACTATAGTAATGGTGACCAAACATTGACAAGTTGGTATCAGGTATATCATGTAACTGGAGAAAAAGTAACATAACATTATAGTGTACTGAAGTAACTAGGGCCGATGCAGTTGAAGTTCTTACTGGTCATTGAACTGATTGAATCCCGTTAGCAGTTGATGAAAACATGGCAATTAGTGCCAAAGGATTCAGTCCCTTGACTGCTACAAATCGGATATAACACTGAAATAAACTTATTTTAAAATTGATTTTTGTTGTGCCTTTTTGAAGGTTTTGTGAACACTGTTTTGGGGAAGTTTAGTGACTGGTTCCGGAAGGACAATTTAGCAACTCGTATATAATATAACACACGGTGAATAAAAAGTAGAAGGTTATTTGCTAATTATTTTTCGCATACCCGGCGACACGTGCTCCCTAGACCAGTGCAGTGGTACTTCACAAATATAATCCATTCAAACTCCTCAGTAACAGCACACATTGCGATTAATATGTGACTAGTTTTCCATCAAAAGCTGTTCTTCAGTTCTGTGATACGTACACCTACACCAGTCACGTGATCATTATTTTCCCACTGGTCCTGTTGCATGTCACATAAATCCTAAAATTATCCTACTTTAATACTGTCTACTTCTAACTTGTCCAGTAGCTTATTAATTTCAGTCGGTACGGTGATAGGTAACCTTCATCAAGTTATTCGCCAAGTCACAAGGTGCTCCAAAGGTAGCAATTGCCACCTCCTATGACAAGGCCATGTTATAAGTACCGGTCACTTTCATATAACAGAAGCGAAACTAGGACAGATTCATACACACAAAGCTTTAGTCACGTGACCATACCAGTGACTGGTTCATTTCCCGCAGGGAATATTTGAGTTAAACTTTAAATATTTTATTATATTTCTGAATTTTATTCAAAATCGGCGTGTAAGTGTTGTCATCCGAGATTTTAAAAAATCTAAAATTTTGCTTTCACAGAATTTAATGTCGATTTCAACTACAATTAACTCAAAATATAAATTTATTCCTTTAAATGCCTGTCTATGTGTGCATTCGTATACTGGTGTACAATTGTATAAAATTTGCTCTTGAACAGTAGATTTTTCGTAATTTGAAAAATCCGATTTTAATGCAAATATTTAATTAGCCACACACTTAGGGCTGTATGAATAAATATACATAACTATTAAGTAGATAATGTTCTTTTTTTTTGTGCAGATCTCTTTGTCAGTGGAGCATTCCCACTTTATTCACTTAAAGTGGACTTTATTATGTAATGTTATATAAGTATTAGATTAATGATAATGAACTTAAAATTAACATTGTATTTATTCATGTCAGAAGTGTTAATGAAAACTCTTCATTAGGAAAAAAAAAATATTGTGAAAATTAACTTATACTAATTATGTAGTTGACAGGAACCAAGGAAAACTAATTACGAGAAGTTTACATTTAAAAGTCACTGCAAGCAAAAAAATTGCAGCATTTAGTAAAAACCTGATACAATTTATGTATATGAGGCTTTCTAAGACAACTGCCTCGCTGCAGGAAAAAGTATGTCGTATCAATATCAAACTAACAATATTTCTGGTCCTTTATGAGGCAAATAAAAAATCAAAAAACTTTTTAAAGTTTTCCAAAAAGGGGTCGATTTATGCATGGTTTAATATTAACAACATTATAATGTTAAACAGGAGGACATCATTAATATGAAAAATTAATAAGGTTATGACCACAAATTCTATCACAAATATATCAGGCATGTTGATTTTAATGGCGTACTTTACAGTTTTTCTACAAAAAATTTGATGCATGTAAATGCAGTTTTTTACGTATAAAAATGTTATCCAATCAATCTAATAAAACTGTAAAAAATAATATTTGAGCCAGAGTAAAAACTTAATTTTCTATAAAAACTTCGAGTTCTGATAAGATCTTTAGTCAGATCGAAATACTATTATCAACCTAACTAATATGTTTGATTTGCTTTATTTTGGTAAATATTCAGAGGTTTAAGGATCGTTATAAATTAAAAATAACAATAAAAAAATGTCTATGTATATAAAAACCAAAAGCTAATAACACGTTAAGAAATATTATTTGTGCCAGAGTAAGTTTAATAACGTCATGATGCTTGTTAGGAAAATACGCTAGCCATGTATTTGATTACTAAGAAGACAAGAATGGAGCAAAATTGATGATTAATAGGTTTTTTTTTGTTAAAGCTCTGCCTACTATGGAGGCTCTATCTTTTCTAAAACGTCGGGTTCTGATATGTTCTTTATCCAGATCGAAATACTAGTATCAATCTAGCTAATATGTTTTATTTGCTTTATTTTTGTAAAAATTACTCCTTTCTTTTTCAATGTAAAGACAACCCTTGTATTCTAGTATTTGAGGTACATAATTTTTTTGTCACAAACCGGTACACTCACAAAAACTCAATTGAACTAATTTTTTCTGTTGATATCGTTTAAATCTGTTATTAACCTAAAGTATTCAGTTATCTCATTTTACCACATGAACAAATTTCAGTTGTACTTTTATTAATTTGTTGTTCTAATATTTAATTTTATTCTTTTAATTATTTTAATAATTTGTCTCAAATATATGTGCGCTAGTGATTATGTGTGCGTGCATTTCTATAAAAAAACGCGGTGGTTGTTTTTCAAGTGTGTATACAATTTTTACATAAAAGCAACAACAAGCGCTTTTGCATAAAAACAAGTCAGTCAGAAGAAAAAAAATGCCGAGAGGAAAGCAAGACAAAATTTGCCGGCTAAAATATTGCATTAATAAATAAAATTTAAATAATATAATTAAAATTTTAAGGTAAGTATTAAAATAAAAAATGTATTTATATTTATGTGAATTTGAATAAATATTATTTTTCTCTTTTCGCATCCTTTTAATATTTTCATACAATTCTATATTAATGAAGAAAACTAAAAACAAAGATAGACAATAATGATCGAGAAAAATAACGGTATAGTTCTTTTGCAAATGACCCTAATATTAAATATTTTGTACCCTAATAATATAACCTAATATTTAGTAATTTGTGATTCTGAATTTTACAGATTTTACAGTTAATTCAAACCAAAATTGTTTTCAAATATAAATTGGATTTGTGTCTCACTTGTAGATGGCGCTAGTTTCTTATATTTTTTTTTTATAAAATCATAAAATTGACTTTATCTCGGAAACTACACTCATAAAAAATGTAGTTTAAAAGTCTGTTAAATGTTTTTCAATTCGGTTGAGCTAATTTTTTCTGCTGTTTTCGTTTAAATCTTCTATTTAACTAAAGTTGTTAGTTTAGTTGAAAACAAAAAATTGAAAAGAAGCAGACAGTATCATAAAATATTAAATAAATACAATTATATAAGTTTTAAATTAAAAATTCAGTGTTTTTATATATCGTGTTCAAGTGTGTTTTTTTATAGGATAATAAAATTAAAGGAAAAATATTTATATACATTTGTTTTCATTAAATTAGTAATTGGTAAAAGCGATAGCAATTTCAGCAGAAAATTTAACTGAACCTGTTTGTAGTTAACTAAAATTTTGCAGAAAACATGTGCTGATTTCAACTGATTTATTTTCACTAAAATTTAGGTCACTTAAATTTAGCAGAACATCACTCTCAGAACATCACTCTTAGCAGAACATCAAATTCATGTACTATTTTCTGTTGTCATAGCTAATTTTATACACTAAGGTCATTATGTATGTAAAGACGACAACAATTGCAGTCAAAAACTAATGAAATTTCTCTTGAAAAAAGAACGACTAACATTTCATTAAATTCAACTAAAATTTGTCATTTGTTTTTACTGTTTAAAAAATTACTAACAATTGTATTAAAAATAAACCACATATGTCAGTGAAAAATAATCAAACATTTATTTTTTTATTTTTTTAAATAACAAAAAACAACTGTAAAAAATGAATGTAAAAATCATAAAACAGTCATTTGATGTGGTTTGTTTTTTCAAATGAACTACAAGGTAAGTAAATAATTAAATTTGTTCTACAAATGACTGACATTTATATTAAAAATAAAGAAACTGTATTACAACCCAAACAACTACATCTTTATAAAGCACTTATATTCCCGGTTACAAATATAGACCTGCATCTGGTTAGATATGGAGAAACCTCTTTAGTTTAAATTGTCTGTTGATTTAGCTTAAAAATTCTGGTGATTAACCCAGGTAGAAAAATACAATCTTTAAAACGTTTTAAAAGCATTTTTCATGATGGTACAAGCGTTTTCAGAACATACCAAATTACAAATTTAAAGCGTTTTGAGAATGTGCAAAATGATAACCCAAATTTACGGTCTGAGGATGGTATTTTATAACGTTCTCAAAACATTGCAAAACAAAATTTTTGAAATGCTTTTTCAATTGTTAAATAAGTATTTGCAGAACATTTTGGCTTACAGTTATTAAGCGTTATGAAAACGACCCAAATGATAACCGCTTTGAGTGTTGTAATTTTGAACATTGTCAAAACGCTCGAAAGAAAAATTTGATTGAAAATAGATTGTTTTGAGCAGTTTCTGTACTTAGCAGTCGCCAACCAGCGGCTTGTCTGTGTCAAAATTTTGGATGGTGTTTCAGTTTCAAACTGATGTAATAAAAAATCTGTAGAAAATAAATGTTGTAAAAAAATACTTTTTTCACAAGTTATGTACTTATTACCCTTTAATTCTTCATATACTTGGGTTGAACTGAAATTTTCTTTGCCTACACCCTTATTTGGCTTTCCGCATCCACTAAACTGTTGTTGCAACTCGTTTGACATTATAACAGAGAGAACAGCTGCAATCGCAAAAAAAAAAAAGTATTTCTAAAGTACTATTGGCAAATGTTAGAAAAACGCTTTAACTCAATGATTTTACATTGGTTTTATTTTATAAACCGTTGTAAATTTTGTACGATAAGAACTTCTTAAGTACTTTTTACAAACGTTGGAAAAACGCTTTGAACCAATGTTTTTACAGTGTTTTTATTTCACAAATATTTGTAAGTTTTGTATAAAAAGTATTCCGAAAATACTTTGTCCGAACGTTCGAATAGCAATCCAAAATAATGTTTTTTAAATGCTTTTTTTCGTATTATTTGCAATTATCGCTTTGGAAACGCTTTTATTTTAGTACCATCAAAAACAAACGTTTTGAAAACTCTTCGTTTTTTGTACCATCCCAAATTTCTACCTGGGAAGCTTAGTTCTTAGCTAATTTACATAGTATTGTAAACAGTCTAGTTAGTTAAAATTTTTTAGCTTAAATTTAGGCCAACCGAATTTAGCAGAATACGAGTCTCAACTTTATAGAATTCTGCTGGCGCAAATTTAAGTACTTTTTCTGTTGTCGTAACTGAATATGCATTTGTACTGGCTTTTTTAATGTGTTTAGTGCAAAAGTTATAGTCCATTTAGAAAGTAGTTTTGTAAAATGTAAAAGTTTTTTTTTTTCAATTTATTGAAACCTAATTTGTCCAGGCTCTGAAACGCTTCGACGAGTTACTGTCGAGTACGACAGTTATAGTGAATTTCATTAAAATCGGAGATTGTAAATGCGAAAATGTCATTTGTGCTGAGTTGTCATATTTTCGGTGAAATTCGGTTACTTCGAGGCAAGATCGGTTATTATGAATTTCTGTTGGTAGGCATAACTGAACATTAGTTTTCACAACAAAGTTCGGTTAATTCAACTCAATTTTAGTTGCAACGCCCAAAATTTTTAGAAATCGAATGTAAATATCGTTGTTCTAACTGAATTTATAAGTTGTTACCATTAAAATACCCTTTTCGATTCTGTTGGCACTATATTTTTTTCCGTGTGTCTTTAATGAGTTAAAGAACGTGTGAAAACATCACATTTATACTTGATAAGTAACAAATAGTTTAGATTTTAACGAACATTTTTTATATCCGTCTTTTTGACGGAGTTACAGAATTTTAAGATATACTCATTTTATAGAACACTATATTCTCCTACTGGTGGCTTTTTATTAATTAAGGAAAAACTTTGTGCTATACAGATTTTTTATGATCTTATTACATAATATTATTCCTTTATCTGGTATTTCATATCCTGTAACTTCAAATCGTTTCATAGTTTTAGAAATTCGGCAATGCTTCAAAATAATTTCTTTAAGTATATGAAAACTACAGTCAAAAACTACCGTATATATTTTTTGTAACTTAAAAGTCAAATATTTTTTTATTAAATACCAAATTTCCAAATTACTGCATATGTAAATTATGACATTCAAATACATACGTTAAGGTGACCCTTAAAAATAGATTTGCAATTACATCCACGAATTTTATTACACATGTTTTCAAATGGAAGAAATCGATTTGTTTACCACAAGTGGTCCGAAAATGGCCAATTTTGAAAAAAAAAATAATTATTTATTTAATATAACCAAATTTATTCAGATATGTAATTCTGGGTTTATCGGCTATCAGTAATTAACTTAAGTCTGTAATCCAAAATGTCCCACAAATTTTATAAAAATGAAAAGACGTTTTTTTTTTTTAAATTAATTTTAAAGTCTGTAATCCAAAATGTCCCACAAATTTTATAAAAATGAAAACACGTTTTTTTTTTTTTAAATTAATTTTAAAGGTTTTTTAAAATGCCTAATTGGAGATGTCTCTATTTTTATCAGAAAATAGTTACTAAGGCAAAAAATTGATTTGAAAAATGATAATTAGAGTTTGTGTTTGGAGCTACTCCTTTCCAGGACATTTTTGGAAAATTCCTTCTTTTGTCAAAAATTTAAGAGAATTTAATTTTTTTTACAAAATTTGCATATATTTCGGAAACGTATCACTTAATCTTTCAACCGTCAATATTGCAATTGGCCACAAATGCGCCAAATAAGTGATTTTTATAGAAACCCAAATTTTGTAAATATTTTGTGAAGTAAGTTTTTGTGTACAGTGCTCTGCTTGAAAGCGAGAAAGTGTTCAAGTTAAAATTTCGTAATTTTTCAAAAAATAAATATTGGGAAATAAACACAATTTTCAAATATCTTAGAAACATATTTATGTTAACTAAAAACCGTTGATATTAAACACAAAGTAAGATTGAAGCTTAAGATTTTGAAAAAATCTTTTATTTTGGTCAAAGGACTTACAGAATTCTCATAGGACATCCACTTAACTCCAAAACCTACGGACGGATTTTTATGAAATTTTGCAGAAATTTTAAACAGTTATACTCGGTTATAACAAACACCGTTTATAAGTAACATTTTTTATTACGAACGATTTTTCTAGTCCCAAATCATTTACTAACATAATTCATACAAAATAATACGGTTATAACGAACATCGTTTATAATTTTTTATATAACGAACTTATTTTTTCCACCCTCTTACGAGTTTTAATATAAATTTTTACAAACACTTAAAAAAATCGAGATTTTAAAAGGAAAATTCTGCTGCGAATCTTTAAAATTTTAGCTTTTTAATTACAAATTTCTGAAAAGAATTAAAAACCAAATGAAACGTGACTTAATGGAAGAATTGTTTTAGAATTATGAACAAAAATTTTAAAATTCGGTGAATTTAAAAAAAAATCTTGAAATTTTAATAATTTTTTGGAAAATGTTTACCTCGCTTATGGCGCACTTCGCTTATAACGAACTAAATCGTTCGGTCCCCAAAAGTTTGTCATAACCGTACTCCACTGTATTTAGTAGTAGTAACATAGCCTTTAAGTTTGATCAATATATATTGAAGTTAAGGTGCTTTTTCACTCAATTTCGCGTTTATCGAAAAACGAAATTTGCCATATCTTCTAAAGCAATCGCGCAAAAAGTGTAATTTTTGAACAGTATTCTTGTATATCTTGGGAAGATTAATAATTTATGCCTAAATTTATTCATTTTGATGGATTAGTTTTTGATATTCGCTCTAAACCTATTTTAGCCAATATAGTCTAAGGTATTGTTTTTTTCCCTACCGAGCACGTGGTATAAATTTCATTGCAAAAAAGCTTAGGCTGGTTTGATGGTTAAATTTGATTAGATAATAATTATATTTCCTTTAATCTAAAAAATTTTCAGTCCTTAGTTTCCCAACGCCACTAGTATATTGAGTATATTAAATGAAGTTAAAAACAAAAATCGACTAATGTTTATTTTAAGGGACTTTCTAACATACATACACATAAAAGTCCATTCGAACACTGTAGGGTGTCCTGTTAGAAAAAAAATTAAGTAATATCACTCAAATGATGAGTATTAAAGAGCTGAATACGGGAAAATTATGAACAAATTTTTGAGGGTAATTTAAGGTCCCGACACGCGATTTAAAATTTATAAAATGGTACGTTTTGCTCAAAGTTGTCTTACTTTTTGTCGAAAATATGGTCAAAAGTTTCGTCGTTAGAGCCTAATATGGGAAAAATATTGATTATTTTTGAAAATGAAAATTATTCAAGTTCGAGGGCATACTCTATATTTCTTCATTAGGATATTGTCCTAACAAATAATCTATAGAGTTTTTTTATTTTCAAATTTATTATTTGACCCTCTCCGGAATGTGTTGATAGATCTATTTCGGGAATTGTCTAGGTTTCCATCATCAGAATACGTTTTGAAAGAGGTAACAATACCATGCCAAACATCAAACATTGATATAAACTAGTTTACTCACTACATGAGAACTAATATGTGAGCTCGAAGTTAAAGATTAATAAAAATTATATCAAACTCGTATAAAAGACAAAGTACAGTCTAGTTTACTCCCCCCGTTTTTGTTTATAAACAAAATAAAAAATAAAAAGGACAAAAAAACAAAAAACGTATATTGAATATCCACCAATGGTGGACCTTGCACATAACAAAAAAATTAATTTTTTTTTTATCAATGGTGATAATCTTTAACTTCGAGATATATATTAGTTTTCATGCAGTGAGTAAACTAGTTTATATGAATGTTTGATGTTTGGCATGGGATTGTTACTTCTTTCAAAACGTGTTATGATCATGGGAACCCAGAAAATTCCCGAAAGTGTAATGGTATTTTTTACGCTAATTTTGACAAAATTTTAAAGGATGGTGTTTCAAGAGAAGGAAAAGACTACACGTTCAAATCAAATAAAGGCTATTTCTCGCCGGATGGGGTTGGGTTCTTTGTCTATCCTTCCCCCTGCAATACCATATACAACAATTGAACGTGTTGTTAAGAAAGAAAAATAAATATCTTGAATAAAATCTTTTATTGCACGGACCGACGATAAACGTTATTCTAAAACGGAAACTAATACAAAATTTATTTAAATGCACAACAAAAGTTGATCTATAGATGTCAAAAGACCAATGCCCACTCCAACCATAGTTCTTAAAATTTGCCCTGCACTTTTGGTTAAGAACCCCTATACCTAAGCAACTACTTTTGGATGGCTCTCTTCACTTTAGAACAACAACATTATTCAAAATCCATATTAAATATTTTATTCACAAAAACTTAGTTATGTGACATTTTACTAATTCTAAAGGTATATTATGGTATAACAATTTAATTTTGATAGTATATTACTATAATAAATGAGACAAAATATTATATTGCCTAAATGAAAGTATAAAACGGACCGTTAAAAATAAAAAAAAATATAGTCTTATGAATACTATTTGTCTACTCAAAGAATTTATGGAAAAATAATTAAATATCAATAATACCAAATATTAGGTTTAAACTTACTCTCTTTTGTCATCCCTCGATGCTCAGGCCTGCGCATTGATAGTAGATGGTGTTTTTGTTGCTTTTAACTCTTTTGAGCTCTTGATTTTAAAAGGGTTTTATCAATTAAATTTCCATAAATTTCCTACGTATTAATTTAAGAGAAGTGATGATCAGCCAAAAAAAGAAGTTTTATGAATGAAGAAAAAAAAATTAAAATACTATACTCTCTTTTGACTGATTAACACTAAACAATATTAGAAAACTAAACTTAAAGATAAAGAAGAAAAAAAAACTTAAGAAAATAGGGATGTGACAGCTTACGGTACGGTACTATTTAATAGTAAAGTACAATTTTCGACTTTTAAACGGACCGACTTTAAAACACATTAGAAATTTAAAATTAAAATATAAATGAAATTAAAAAAAAAAATAATTATAGAAATGTTAGAAGGTCAAAAGGGTTATTATAACTATATATTTATGTATAGTTATATGCAAATTGTATCAAATTAGGATTAAAGGGTAATGCTATAAGAAAATAGGCAACCATATAGACTTATAATTTTTTTTTAAATTATTTAAATGATTTTTAATCAAGTTAAAATACGAAACGATATGTGTGCCGGTATACGACAATTAATTCCAAAATTCGTTTTAGGACAGCGTAATGTCCGGTTGCCAGTAAAGGGATATTTTCCTTTAAAGTATGGTAATTAATACGGAGGAATCAATAATTTATATGGATTTAAATTGATGATGAAAATATAGAGAGGCATGGTTGAAAACATGTGCGGTGTTATGTAATCAATAGCCTAGGTTGTAGCTATTGATGCCTCAATAAAAAAAAAAAAAAAACACGTTGACAAATTAGAGCACGATGACAAATCAAATGACGTTGGCCAGATAATCACTTTGACCAGTAAAGCCACGCTGACAAATAAAATATCGGTGGGACCTGAAGAATCCCATTCCTCAGAATCCCACTTTATCAATAGTTGTATAAAGCCTAAAACAAAATTTAAAATTAATTCGAAGTTATCGAAATAATATTAGAATTTTACCTTTAGTCTTCAACAGTAACGATTTTCTTCCAAGGGTATATTATTCTGCTTTGATTTTTAACTAAATTGGTAGGTGAAGGTGTCAAAATTATTTGTTACCAATTGTTAATATCCAATTTGCCGAAATTCCAAAATAATTAATCAAAATTTTGGATTTACTTGTTTCAAAGTTAAACGTGGGAGTATATGTAGATATAGAATATAGTAACACGTTGTTTTAATGAAAAAATTTTTAATAACGAAATTTTAATGCCTCACCTTCAAAAGTCACATTCGGAATAATATGTACAACATGTTTTAGGCGTTGCCTTACGTCCTTCATGATAATTAGAAATCGCAAAAAAATTAGGTACAAAGACACTCATCTCCTTTACTCATTCATAAATATAATACTATAAATCCATTCATAAAGTGATCGTATTAAATTAACGGTACAATCAATAGTAAGTTTTAATTCATTTATCCCGTTGATTAAAACTCAGAGAGCAAATAGTGTAAAATAAAATTAAAACAATGGAATAGAAACTCTGTAAATGAGGGAACATTTTAATATTGAAACTTTAGGGATGGTAAACGTAAAATAAAGCATAGTGATGGAACTTATAAAACAATGCATATAAATAAAATATGCAGAAAATATGCAATCGTCACAACACAGATTAATTTTAATTAAATTTCTTAATATAAAATTAAACTGAAAACGGTATACTGAAATCGCTAAATTGGCCTTAGGTCTTTGGCATGGTACGTGCCAATCTTTTTACCCTGCAAATCTGATATCTCATAGTAGCAATTTCCAATTCGTTTATCAATCCTACATTTTTTAAATTTAGGCGCTAACTTAGCATTAAAACTATCGGACTTACTGCTCAAAGCGAAATTTCTCCTGTATACCTCATCTCCAACTGTATATTCTATGGGTCTCGGCCGAAGATTGTACGACTTTGATATGAATTGTAGGCACTTTCCAAATTTTTCTTTACATTTTCGCGAATAGTTCGAAGTTTATCCGAGTGCTGAATATTCTCACCATCTTCTAAGGAATCAATTTTTCTCAAGAGTTCATACGACTTTCCATGAGTAATCATAGGATGACCAAACAAAACATGATATGGGGAATAGCCAATAGAAGTATGCTCTAGACTTCTTAACGCAACAGAAATATAACCAAGATGAGAATCCCACTCACGCTGATCTTGTTTCAGATAAGACCGTATAGCCGCCAATATGGAGCGATTTAAACGTTCTGATGAATTTGATTGAGGGCTATACACTGCGGTGAATATGTGTTGTACCCCATATTTATTTAGCAGATTTTCAAAAAGTACCGACTTAAATTGTGTACCGTTGTCGGTGACAATAAACTCGGGTACACCAAACGAATGAAATACATGGGTTTCAATAAAACTACAAATTTCCATAGACGTAAATTTTTTCACGGGTCCCAGAATAGGATATTTGGTAAGATGATCCAATATCACCAAAATACCTACATGTCCCGTCTTGGACCGCGGATACGGACCAAGAAAGTCCATGTAGATCCTTTGGAAAGGCCTTTCTGATTTAATCATATTACCCATTAATGGTCTCAAAACAATATTTGGAGCCTTCGACTGTTTACAAATTTCACATTTCGATATAAAATCTCTGACATGTAAGGACATCTTTGGCCAAAATAGGTTACGTCTGATTTTCTCCAAAGTTTTCCCTACGCCACTGTGAGAAGAATTAGGCAAAGAATGCGCCCTGCGAATGACTTCACAAATCAGATCAAAAGGCACCCATAATTTCCAAGAAGTGGCTTCGCTACATGGATCGCCATTTGGAAATTCTGTGCGCTTATAAACAAATTTCTCTATAACTTAAACATCAGGAAAAGCATTCTCATTGGCCAAAACGGAATTTCTATGTTTCAAATACTCGACGCTATCAAAAGAAGGAGATTGTAAATCGATTTCAGGTTCTACTTCTATAGGAGAAATGGCTTCAAGAGAAAGTCGAGATAAGGCATCGGGAACAGTTTGAAGGCTGCCCTTCCGATGTTCGATGGAGAAATCAAACCCTTGAAGTCGTAAAGACCATCTCGCTAATCGTCCGTTTAAGTCCGTCTGTCGCATAAGCCATTGAAGACTTTCATGGTCCGTCACGACTTTAAACGTGTGGCCCTCAACATATTCGCGGAACTTTTCAATGCATTTCAGTGCAGCTAAACATTCAAGCTCGGTAATGGAGTAGTTTTTCTGTGCTTGATTTAGTTTATATGAGTAGAAGGCAATCGGTCTTTCAACCCCTTCAGTATCTTCCTGTGCTAAAACTCCTCCAATACCAAGCTTGGATGCGTCGCACTGAATTACAAAAGGCTTGTCAAAATTCGGTGTTACTGGCAAGGCCAAGAAACTTTCTCACTTCGCGGACGGACTTCGGAGCTGGTAAATCCCTAATTGCTGAAATTTTTTCTGGGTCGGTTTTGATGACTCCATTGCCAATAATGTATCCTAGATACCTCACTTCTCTCAAACACCATTTACATTTTGCAATGTTTAACGTGAGACCAGATTTTCTCAAAATATTTGCCACTTCAGACAATAGATCTAAATGTTCCTTAAAATTTCTAGATATCAGAAGTAAATCATCTAGGTATATAAATACCTGATTTCTTAGGGTAGCCGGTATTATTATATCCATGAGGCGACTCATGGTTTGTGGAGCGTTTGTAAGACCAAATGGCATAACTTTGTATCTATATAGGGGTCTGTTGGGTATAGTGAAGGCAGTCATATCACGGGAATCCGGGGCCAAACTGATCTGCCAAAAGGCGTGTTTGAGATCCAAGGAGGTAATGAATTCAGCCTTTGGTAATCGCGACAGTATATTACTAATTTTCGGCTGGGGATATGCGTCCCTAATTGTCACCACATTCAACCTCCTTGAATCCAAACACAACCTTGATTTCCCATTCTTCCTAACCAGCGTAACTGGGCTACTCCAAGAACAATTTGGTGGAGCCACCTCTATGACGTCCATGGCCAACATATTATCTACCTCATCGTGAATCAATTTCTCGATAGCCGGAGAGACAGAAAAATATCTCTGTTTAACCGGCTTCGAATCTTTTGAAATTTCTATCGAATGTTCTAACAAAGAAGTTTTCCCTAAACCATCGCGCTCATATGAAGGAAACGATTTTATGACGTCATCCAGTTGTCTACGCATTAAACTCGTTAGGTCATGACAATTTTCCAAGGAAGTGTAGTCAATACTATTTATTTCAAGCAAATCAAGTCTCATTAAGTTAAAAGTTTTTACAAAATCACACCCTAGATACAGATCTTGTTTTAATTCCGGTATTATGTATACCCGAAGTGGTCAGTTAATTAAATTGAAAACAAAAACTATATAGATTATTTGTTAGAACAATATCCTAATAAAGAAATATAGAGTATGGCATCGAACTTGAATAATTTTCAGTTTCATTGCACAATTAGAGGTCAAAAAAAAAACATAATTTTTATTTTTAATAACTCGTATAAAAGACAAAGTACAATCTAGTTTAGCATTGACTAGCAAAACAAAAAAATTTTAAAAATACTTTTTCCTTAATAAAAACTTCGTATTGAAAAACTTTTGAGCCCAATGTTGTTAAAAAATTTATTTATTTCGCGATTTGCGGATTAGAAAAGTTATTGTAAGCTATTTTTAATTATTTTCTTTAAATTTCGCTATTAGCGAAGTGTTATTTAAGTGTTCTGTTAACAATTTCCAAAAAAAAATGTACACGCAGAAAAAAGGACATCATGTTATGTTATAAAAATTATGCTATGATATGATTCAAATAATCATATTATGATTCCAGATGATGATAAAATCGTTCCCAGTAATCATAATATAATCAGCCAGAATATTGTTTATCAAAAATAATGTTTTTCAATCATATATTTTCTCTGTGTGTACAATTAGTATGTACCTGCTTAAAACTAAAAAATGTTGTAATGGAACAAAAGTATTCTTAAAAAAATATGAATATTTTTCCCATAATAAGCATTACATAATGAAACTTTTAAACCCTTTTTTGACAAGAAAAAAATAAAACTACTTTTTTTTAGCAAAACGTACAATTTTTTAAATCTTAAATCGTGTGTCGGGACCTAAAAGTACCCTCGAAATAAAATTTCGTTATTATTTCGTATTCAGCTTTCTAATACTCATCGTTTGTGTGCTATTGCTCAATACAATTCACAAAAACGCCCTTTGTCGGGACATCCTAGTACACAGTTATGTGTATTTGGAAATAAATTGAATTTGAAAAACCCACAAAACACTTTCATGGAATAACGCCATATTTACTGTTACAACCACATTATCATAATATTCACACATAAACCAATTATTTTAGAAAAATTAAAATTGCATTTTCGGCATTATATGCAACCAAAAATGAAAACTAATATAAAATGTTTTTCATTCATTTAAAAATTTTGAATATGCGGGTGAAGATGTTTTACGAGTTTGCATGTTGAACATGTAAAAAACAAATATATGCATCTGCATTTTTTTTTAGTCATTGTGGTCAAAATTATTATTAAACCAAATTGTTGCTGTTGCAAGCACATCTACGAGTATGAACAGACAAATGAACACGTGCAATTACGGGCACGTGTTTGAATGTGATATTTATATAAACTTAATCCCAAAAGTCTCCAAAATTTAAATAATAATTTCGAGTGGTTGATGTTAAGAAGAAGAATACGTTTTTTTCTCTAAAAATTATAAACACTACTAACTTTCAAATCAGACTAAATTTGTTTCTGCCTTTTTAATGGATAGTCGCCATCAGAAATTTTCCATTTAAATTGTATTATTCAGGGGTGTCATGGAAATCGAAATCGTAAAACGAAAGAATTTTAAGAGTCGTTTTTCAACAAGATTTCTGTAATAAAAAAATTTTATGACAATTATTATACAAATAATGCTCTATTAAACAGAATTTTTTAACAAAAATTGTAAAAATTAGATTAAAAGTTTAATAAAAATAACTGCCAAATTCTTTCGTTTTACGTTTTCGATTTCCATGACACCCCTGATTATTTGTGTTTTATAATTGTCAGATTGTCTCTACATGAAACATTTTTTAACAACCTGTATGTCGTAAGAATCGAACCTGCGTTTATTCTTACATTACAAACGTAACAATACCAAGTCATGATCACACATAAGTATGGCATCGAATGCAATGCAACTAAATTACAGTTTTCGTTCCTATATATCCTATATTTTATATATCGTAATATATTAGGTCATTCCTTAGGTCATTAATTTCTATCTTTTAAATTCCATTTATACCAAGATTTTATAGAAAACCAAAAGATATATTTAATAAATAAACGCATACCTTACAACAAAAATATTTTAAATTGCAGACTTTTTGCCTCAATCGTTTTTGCAGGACGTTAAGAGAAGACTTTTTCTTTTGGCCCCTACCTGTAAACATTTTTTAATACCCAGTTTAAGCGGATGCCTTCACCCAATTATAAGTTCCTTAATTCAACGGTTGATGATATGTGCATTGACAAACCAAGCTTAAGATCATTAATTTAGGGTGTTTTAGGAGCAGACATTTCCCCTAAGAAACCCGCACTTTATTCCGTTAATTTCAATAAGGGATGTTTACGCGGCAGTCCTTCCGCTTTTCGTCTCTCCTCGAGAAAGTTTCCAAAAATCTCGTAAATACAGATGTCCGCTATATACAGATGTCTACTCCTGAAATAATAGCTCTGGCGGTTTGGAAAGTCCGCCAAGGGGGAGACTTTTCCAACCTTTCCGTGATAAGGAACCCACATACCAAATTCAACATTCCAAACTTTAGTGGTATGACCTATTCACCAAGGGGAGAGTTTTCCTTACTTTAACACCTATTTTTGCCACGTTCCTGGCAGAAATCTAAAAAGCATTATAAAGGGTCCGCCAAATAACTTTTTTTTTTGAACTCCTGAACCAATTGGACTTTGTATGGCGTCATACCAAGGTCTTTATGCAAAATTCGTCTCAATGATGTCTGCGAAATGTTCAGTTGTTGAGAACGACGGTAAATTGATGTTGATGGCGCTTCACGCACACTTTCTGCCACAGCAGCAATATTATCGGGTGTACGCACTGTTTTTGGCTTTTCACGCTTTGGTTTATCGATGAGGATGCCAGTTTCTCTCACTTTTTTCACAAGATAACGAACATACGGACCATATTCGTTCAGCGGAAGGATAAAACTAATTATCTGTCAAATCAGACATGAGCTAAGTGTTACCATTCACGAAATAAGCACTAGTTGAAAAAAAAACGTTAGATGACGGACCGGTTAGAAGTGAGCTAGTTCATATTAGAAGAAACATATATTTTTTCTGACCAAATGGATTTTGGCAGGCAGCCCTTTATATCACTCCCCGATTAAATTTCCAAAATATGTTCTAGATAGATGTCTACTTCTGATTAGAAACTCATGTACCAAATTTCAAGTTCCTATTATCAACGGTTTGGCCAGACTGCCAAGCGAGATATATTCCCCATTTTAGCCCCTTCCCTGCTGAAATTTCCAAAAATCCGCTATGTACTGATAGATGCCTTCTTCCACTTAGGAACTCCTGTACTAAATTTCAAGTTCATGGTATCAGCGGATTGTCTAGGTCGCCAAGATGGAGATTTTGTTGCCCCTTTCCCCTTACTGTCCCGCCCCGTAGGAATTTAAGCAAATCCGCTATATAAACACGTTTACTCCTGATTATAAAGCCACATAAAAATTTCAAGTTACTAGCTTCGGCAGTTTGGCCAGGCCGCCATGGAGGAGATATTTCCCCTTTTTGACCCTTCGCCTGGAAATTTCGAAAAATCCCGGCAATACAGATATCTACCCAGATATCAAATTTCAAGTGACTCGCCTTGGCCAGGCCGCCAATCGGAAGGCTTTTCCCCTTACTGCCCCTCGCCGTAGGGATTTTCAAAAATCCGCTCTATACGGATGTCTACCTACTTTAAGTTCCTAGCTTCAGCGGTTTTTCCAGGCCGACAATGGGGAGACTTTTTCCCCCTGTTAGAACCCTTTTTTATTCACCTAACTGTCCAAAACTCCAAAAAGTACCATATCAAGGATTTGGGCCATATCCGAAAGAACACATACTGAAAATTTGAGCTCTTCCTCTCCCAAGGGGCATAGTCAGACCGCCAAGGGGGAGACGTTTTCCTTTTTGTCCCTCCCCATATGAATTTCCAAAAATCCCGTCTTAGCGGACGTCTACGCTGGAGGATGGACCTACATGCCAAATAACAAGTTCCTAGGTCCAGCGGTATAGGCTGGGCGATTTTTAGTCAGTGAGTGAGTGAGTGCGTAGCGTTATGACAAACACTAACAAACACTGACCAACAGATTGACGTATGGTTTTTACTTTCAGTGTAGCCAACTTTGCGTTTTTGTTGAGACATCGCCACGGGGTAAATTTAGTAATGTATTTTAATACAGTGTGCAGTGTTAATAATAATTTAAATACCAGTCCTAACAAATTTCAATTTTGATATAAAGGTACCCATACACTTTGCAATATTATTGTATATATCATTACCGTTATTATTGAAATTTTGCACTACACAGTTCAATAGGGTGTACAATACTGTTGTGGAGCGATATAAAAATTGCACAATGTAGCCAACACACTATAAAATATTTTTACCATTTCTTGATTGCGCAATAAGAATTAAAACCTTTTTGATTTTTTAGCAATATATTGTACAACCTTGCAATATGACAAACACACTGGTAATATTTTCCACAATAGCAAAATTTGCACAAGAATATAGCGTAGTGTATGGGTATCTTAAGAAGTAAGTACATTTATTCCTTTTTTTAAAATATTGTTATTTTATTAAGAATATTGTTAAAATAACTGATACTTTTTGAACACAGTTTAAATATTAACAATATATAATTGCAAATAATTTTATTACAAACAACACTCACGTACAATACTACTCATGCAATTGCAGAAATTATTCGTAAAATACATGTATATTTGAGTGTGTGTATTAGTGTGTGTGTGTGTGTTAGTATGTGTACCTTGTGGTTATTTAAAACATTTCCTGCATATTGTGTTTGGTATTTCCGTTGAAATGACAAAATATCGTTAGATAATATTGTTATAAAGTTGCCAAAAAATAATAACTACCACTACTCTTAAACTCACACCTACATACACGTACACATAATAACACACACTCATACATGTTCATTGCTATATGTGTTAGTGTATATTAATGCTTAACCAATTGCATTGTATTCTATGTTCTTTATTTTTATTTAAATCTTTTTTTTTTATTTTTTGATTATATATAGAACATGACACACAACCAGCAGCAACTTATACCGTAGTTGTTGATAATAATATTGCTGTTGTTTTAGTTGTTAGTTTTTGTGGAACCAGCAACATACAATTACAAAAACAATTATTGTAAACTATATTTACGCGCATAGATATTTGTGTAACGAGTTCATAAGTTATGCATACCCTTATTAGACAGAGCGGCAACTTTTTTTAATTTTACATAAGAAAAAAGTGGCTTTACATATACAATACTTTTTATTTTGCTTGCGATGACGTTCCTTGTACTCTAATAATTCCCACTGAAATTATGAAACTTATTACATATACCCGATTAAAAAAAATTTATATAGAACTTTATGTAGTCATATTAATTTCTATGTGACGCTATATGTAATCTTATTCAATTTCATCCAAAAAATGGGCATGTATAATTGTATCTGTTTGTATGGGTTTATATCTAATCTGCTGCAAAATGTCCAGTACAATTTAATCCGAATTATGGCGCGATATAATTGTATTATATTGTATCACTTTATATCTTAGCAAATAGCCTGTAAGAATATGTAGTTTTATCCAAAAGAAAATCTATATTTTTCTGGCATGGAACGATGTATAACTATGAATAGGTCAAAATATCGTGTTATCCAAAATATATATTATTATCAGTAACTTCATGCACTAAAAAGTGTGATTTATGCGCCTATAATGTGCATGAAAAATCTTAAAAAATTCACTAACAATTGTAAAAATATGCCCTAATGAAAATGAAAATTATTCAAGTTCGAGGTCATACTCTTTATTTCTTTATTTGGATATTGTCCTAACAAGTAGAGTTTTTGGTTACAAATTTATTAATTGATCACTTCCAAAAAAAAAAACATAAACATAATTTTTATTTTTAATAAAAATTATATCAAACTTGTATAAAAGACAAAGTACGGTCTGATTTACTACTCCCCCAGTACATTTTGTTTTTAAACAAAACAAGTGTAATAAAAAGGAGGAAAGAATAAACGTGTGTTGAATATCTACCAAAGGTAGACCTTTTCAATTTATTTTTTGATCAATGATGATAATCTTTAACTTCGTGCTCATATATTAGTTCTCATTTAGTGAGAAAACTAGTTAATATGAATGCTTGATGTTTTGTATCGGATTGTTACTTCTTTCAAAACGTGTTCTGATGGTGGGAACCTAGAAAATTCCCGAAATAGCTCTATCAACACATTCCTGAAAGGGTCAAAGAATAAATTTGAAAACAAAACATTGCTAGGTCTGTCAAAAAAACAGAGTAGTATTTGGAAGGTGATAAAGCCAATTATGATAAAATTTTGTTGCTGTTTTTGTTTTTTCTTTGATATTTTAAATTTTGAATCACGCTCCTAGACGAGGACAAGAAATTCTCATTGAGTTTGTGATTTAACATAACAAATATCTCTAGAAATTCTAATAACAAAGTCCCCTGAATATTTCCTTGGGCAGGAATGAAATCCGGATAGGGATAAGCCTACAGCAGATTGTTTTTTAAAATTTGTTAAATAAGAAAGATATATAGAGTATTGCCTCGAACTTGAATAATTTTCATTTTTATTATTAAATGTGTATTTGTAAACTAAATGTGTAAACTAAATAGTGTTGGTCAAATTGCAAACAAATATACATCCAGGTAGACAGAGTAAAGCAAAAGACAAGGACATACATCTTAGGTAATATTTTATGTTTCTTTTTTTCTATTGCAAAAAAGGGTAGTAAGATATATGTCAAATTTTTTCCTAGAATTATTTACTACATATGTTTTTCTTTAAAAGATGCCATCATTTGTACAACCATTGCTGTAAGTAGTTGAGATATAATTTTGTTTATTTTATATACACTCAGGAACTTTTGCTGTAAATATTTGTAGTTTTTTAAGTTGTAATGCAGTATATTTATTTTTAAATGAAAAAACTGTATTTATTTCATAGTTGTTAAATAAAAAAAAAAATGAAATGTGTCCATAGAATAATATAGAAAAAATAAGTTTCCAATTTACTTAGTAACCGCAGTGACCACCACCACGGAGAGACATTTTAGCAAGTCGGTCTTCCATGGTGTCTACTTACTTCAGGCACTCTTCTGAACTAAATTTTTTCCAGTTTGAAATTATGCAATCTTTTAATTGGCTTAGATTTTGGGGTGCCTCCTCAGCAATACGAATTTTCAGCATAGCCCAAGCGTTTTCAATTGGAGAAAGGTCTGGGCTTTGAGGTGGCCACTTCAAAAGGGTAACACTTTTCTCAGAAAGATAGTCTACCACTTTTTTTGCAGTATGTATAGGCGCATTGTCCTGCTGGAATATGAAATTTTGACCTATTAAGCGATTTTCCTCTGGAATGGTGGTTTCTTCTAAAATGTTCATGTATACCGCAGCATTGACTTTTCCTTCTAATACAATTATTTCACCTGTACCCCGTGCAGAGAGGCATCCCCACACCATTAAGCCTCTGTCTATCGCTTTAACAGTTGGCAAAGTGCACTTATAAGACAATGCGTCACCTGCCTTACGCCAAACGTGTACCATACCATGAGAGTATTTCATCATGGATTCGTCTGTCCATAAGATATTGTACCAAAATTCTCGTGGTTTTAAAACGTGTTCCTCGTAAAAATGCATTCTTTTTGTCATATTTACTTTGCTTACGTATGGAATTTTGCGAGCTACACGGCGATGTTTACCACTGGCTCTGAGTCTATTACGAATTGTGAATATTGATGGGGAAATTCTGCCTTCGTTTATCAACTGAGATCGAATCTTTGGTACAGATTTTAGTGGGTTCGCCTCCGATATATCGAGTATTCTTATGTCAAGTCTTTCGCTTGTTATTTTAGGACGTGCTGGTCTCTTTTTAGCACAAACTCTGTTTTCATTTTTATAGGCCACAATCACTTTACGTATTGCGGTGTGCGACTTACCAATTGTTTCGCTAATATATCGAAAGGTGTGGACATTTTTATAAAGATTTATAATTATTTTGCGTTCTTCAGTAGTCAATTGTTTCTGTCAAATTATTTCTGTCGTAGTATAATATTCAATTTGCTTTAATATCTCGAAAACAAGCAAAAATATTAATTAAATTAAGGATAAATTTACCTTCTATCTGTTTGTTAGTACATTATTAGAACTAAATTGATCGAAAACGATTAAAGTATTTACGAAAATATTGTTAATATGTAACAAATCACCACATGTTTTCTTTTGGAAACTTACTTTTTCTATAAGCATATTACTTGTTTTTGTATAATTTGAATTACCGTTATTTATATTAAAGAGCAAAACTTCTCAAACTTCTCTTATATAACCTTACATAAAAGTACTTTTTAAAATGATAATGATCTGTTCCCATTTACAAGCATTAGGATGATCACAACTTATTAAATATAATATGCGACATTGGAAACTTATTTTTTCCACATACTGTATATATACAGCGATTTTTTCTGATCTCGATTTACATTAATAAAAAAAAGATAAAGGAAGTGATATTTTAAGCGTAACGCTATTTTAAGTTGTTCCGGTAACGGTATTTTAAGGATAATGCAATTACAATTATTTTAGCTATAACGCCATTTTAATTAATTCGGTAAAGGTATCTTATATATCGGTACTTCAGTTATACCGGTAGCGGTATTTTACGGATAACGGTATTTCAATTACTTCCGTAATGGTATGTCAGGGATAACGATAGTCAGTTGAAAGGGTTTTGAATCGATAACGCTATTTTTGCAGAATTGTCTGACATCCCTGATTTTGTTTATGGAAAGTTTTCCGTCCACTTTATTACCTTAACGGTGCACTTTAAAAACTGGGAAAAAGTTTTTTAAATAATTTTTGGCTTAGAATCGAATGTCGGGTTCTGTAGTAAAAAGGACCCTTAATCAACGTTTTTAGCCACAGCGCGCAAGTAGAAGGAGTTGAAATATAAAAAATATGTGTTGTTAGTGTTGTCACTTCTGAGTATAATATACAATAACAGAAAAAGCTAATAGGAAAGAAAACCTGCAATTTAGCTGCATTACATTCGAGGCCATACTTGGGTGTGATCGCTAAACGGTCATGCCTTGGTATTGTTACGTGTGTAATGTAAGATGAGCGCAGGTTTGATTCTTACAGCCGCAGGTTGTTGAAAAATTTATCATATAGAGACAATCTGACAATTATAAGACACAAATAATACTACAATTTAAAAATGGAAAATCACTGATGAGCCGGTCCATAAAAAGGTAGAAACTAGTCTAGTCTGATTTAAAAATGAATAGTGTTTAAAATTTTTAGAGAAACACGGTTATTTTTTTCTAAACCTCAACATTTCTAAAATAAAAAATATAATTACGCCGTTTTTTTTAATGTAAAAACCTTTAAAAAAGTGATGATATCCAAAAATCTAATTTTCGTGACGAACACTAATAAATATTATTTCATCTTTTGAAAATTAGATTTTACAAAATCTAACTTTTAGTTACGTCTCTGAATTAATATACATAAATAATTGTTAATTGTCATACATACATATATATATATATATACTCGTAGTAGTACATTTAAAATTGTTCAAGTTATTTTAACATAAAATAGTTGATAGTTAAATGTATATTTAACTTGCAAGCGGGCGGTTTAACAAGTACAATTAGTTGGCAAACATGCCTAAAATTTTTATTCATAAATTGCATGAATTTTCCAAATTTTCTAAATTGAGTATGTAACTGTACACATTTACTGCTCATATATATTGAAAATATCTACTAGTATATAATATAAAGGAATATATAGATGTGTGTGTGTGTTTGTGTGTATATGTATATTCGGTGCGGATATACAATTATAAAAGTGTGTATTTAAGAGATGACATTTCATGTTTTATTGTTTATTTTAAATGCTGATGTGTACATATTCGTTAATGAAACATTTCTATACAATTTAATGAACAATTTATCAACCGACATTTTAAATATTTAATTAAGTTGTAGTAGTCACAGCTACATTAAGTTATATTCGGTGATAGAATTTTCAAAAAGGAAGGAGTTGAAATAATTGAATAAATAAGCAGATAAAACAAGTCCGATTATATATGTTTATATATAGTCTCATACAAAATACCATATCACATCATATCTTATTTGTTCCGAAAAATTACATATATTTACCTCCTTATCTCATATAATTAGATCTGACAGAGCGGGTTATCTATTTTTTTTTAAATCATATATATCCGATTAAAAAAAACTAATATGATGCTTTGTCGTGAAATGGGCCCATATAATATATTTGCGTTACTTTAGTTATTATTTGGAACTATCACATGAAATTACATCCGAATAATGGCGCGCTACAATTTTTTCAGATTTTATATACAATACAATTATATCTGAACTGATACAAATATATATTTCCAGGATTTTCATTAAAAACTCCATTGAAATCCGTAATATTTGCCAAAATAATTACCTGCAAATACGGGCTTAGCTTTAAAGTTATTAACCCATTCAGATCTTAGTCACTTGAAAAAACTTTATGACTTTAAAATTTTGTAGAAAACTCCTTTCCATTTGGAAATTTCATTTTATTCATTCATTGAAATTAACTAAAATAATAAAGTTGTTTGAGAAAAAAAACTATGAAAAACTTGAGAAAGATTTTATGGGATTTTGTAACTTAAAACATTCAATGATAAACACGGAAAAAGTTACAACTTAATTTAGATTTTTAACTACATTGAACAAATCCAAAATTAAAAAAACTCCTACACTAAGAAAAAACATATTAAAATCAAGTAAAAACATACTTAAAATAAATGAAAACGATGTTGATTTACTTATTTTAAATATTTTATAATGGATTTTAACACGTTATCATTTTAATTTTAAATAGAAAATTACTCAATTTAAGTTGAAAAAAAAAAATCAAAGTTAGTATACAAATTTGTGCTTTACTAGTAATCCACTAAATTTCTTCTTCATTGTTAAAAATAAAATAATTTATTTTTTGAATAACTTTTGTATTAATAAGTTAAATTTATTTACCTAAATATACTAACAAAATAATAATTGAACTTTTTTTTTACATTTACGCACTTTAAACTACACTTACGAATAAGTCATCACTTCCATCTAGTAATAAGCCATTACGCCCCAGACAGACGCTAAAATATCCTTGCAGAATTTGTGGCCAAAATCGATGGTTGTTGCCCAGAAATCGATGGCGTAATAAAGTTCATTCTTCAGTTTGTTCGTATGTCAGCATAAAAACCCTGAAATTAAAAATAAATACAGAAATTATTAACAATAAATTTGCCAAATACTTTTCTTAAAAAATATTACACAACGTAAGAAACACTTTGCATATTTAAGACATTAAAATTATGCACTTACCATTCATTGACAAATTGAAATAACTGTAAACACTTTTTTATCACGCAGTTTTAATTAAAAGTACTGTTTGGCAAACCGCGTAAAAAGATTATATTTGATCATATATGACCATATATAATTATATCTGAAATTGGAGTCTATCCAATTATATCTAGGTCCATATGTATTTAAATAAAACTCCATATATATTTATATGTAACCTAATATATATTTATATATAAACATATCTGAAATGATATGATAATTATATCTGAAGGCATATAGAAATATATCTCAACTCTTATATAATTGGATAGACTCAAATTTTGGATGTAATTGTATATGATCATATCTGGTGTATATGATCATTTCTTTGTGGGTGTTGTGGTGTAATGGTTAGCGCGTTGGACTTTTACACAGAAGGTCCCGGGTTCGATCCCCGGTGCCGGCAACATCAAATTAATATGTATGAGTTTTTTCTATCCCTCATACGTATCGCAATGTCCACCTTCGGTGTTCCCATAGCAATTAACCATACCGAAGTAAAATAATGAATCAGGGCTATGAACCAAAAAGCTTCAATAAGTTCGCCAACTCTCCATCAGGTGGCGAGCAACAACTGTTCTAAGACTTATCATCTCGCGCAATTACAGTGTTGCCATGTCTGAAGCCCTTCATCTTTCCCCACCTTTCATCTCTATGCTATCCCCTTTCCAAAGAAAGCAACACACTAAATATATGAAGTATTTCCTGAGTGTTGCCTCTCTTTAAAAAAAAAAAAAAAAATATCAAAACCTTTTTACTAGGAAGTATACGTACAAACATATTTGTTTTAAGTACGTTTATACTTATTTATAAATGTTTTTTAAATAAATAACATTTTTAAATCAAGTATTGAAAATATTTGATGTAACTATGCTTTTTTCTCTCTGTGTAGTGTTACAAATGAAACAAGTTCCATTTTTCACACAGAAAATAAAATTTTTCGAAATAAGTTGACTTAAAGGGTGCTAAACCTCGTAGTGTAAAATGTGTAGAAATTTAAGACCAAAAAAGGTATCAGTATTAAAAAGATACAAATTGGGAGTAGTTTCTTAAGTCGACTTAAGTTGTTTTATCAAAAGTCCGCATTTATAAATATTCACAAAATGAGATACGAAATTGTTTAAGTGTTTTCATGTATGATCATTTTTTTTTTTTTTGTTTATTTAATCCAAACAGTGTTTTTTTAATTAAGACATAATATTTAAATGTATATTATTTTGAAGTTTGCAGCGTTTTTTGAAGAAAAACTTTTAGAGAAAAATCTTAGACTGTCAACCAGAAATTCACCTGCAAATCCAACTGTTCAGAGTTTTTGATCAGAAAAGGTAAAAAATTGAACGATTAAAAACATATAAAGTGCAAAAAGTGACAAGTCTAGGTCCGATGTTCCGCAGGCCTCCTTAAAAACACACATACAAGGTGAATTTTTTTTTTAATTTAATACAAATTAAAATATTCTTATAAAACAATGTTTGCTCCCTTTTTCATGCCATTTCCTTCCTGCAAGTTTACTGTATTCAATGCTCTAATAGAATTTAAATTCCACACGTTCCATATCACATTTTTTTCGCTATAATGAACACATGTGTGTTACATACACATACATCCATAAATGATTCTTATGTGCTCAGAGACCATTCTTATATGTTCATATGAGGAATCATAAGTGATCATTTGTGCACATTAACTAAAATTGAGGTAATATTAATATATATAATCATACATGTCTGTACATTTCAATATATGGTCATATGTTTACATTAACGAAAATTGAGGTAATATTTATACATATAGGGTCCGCCAAATAACTTTTTTTTTTTGAACTCCTGAACCAATTGGACTTTGTATGGCGTCATACCAAGGTCTTTATGCAAAATTTTTCTCAATGATGTCTCCGAAATATTCAATTGTTGAGAACGACGGTGAATTGATGTTGATGGCGCTTCATGCACACTTTCTGCCACAGCAGCAATATTCTCGGGTGTAAGCACTGTTTTTGGCTTTTCACGCTTTGGTTTATCGATGAGGATGCCAGTTTCTTTCACTTTTTTCACAAGATAACGAACATACGGACCATATTCGTTCAGCGGAAGGATAAAACTAATTATCTGTCAAATCAGACATGAGCTAAGTGTTACCATTCACGAAATAAGCACTAGTTGAAAAAAAACGTTAGATGGCGGACCCTTTATGATCACATATGAACTGGTATATGCACATGTATGACCCCGAATCACTTCATATATGAGCATGAATGAGTTCACACACGTTCATAAATAGATGCATATGTGTTGATTTTTAACCGGGTACACATAAATATTGTTTTTCTGTACAAATTATTACATTCATTTTAAATTTTCTTTTAACAAAAAATTCTTTATTTTAATGAAAACGAAAATTATTCAAGTTCGAGGCCATACTCTATATTTCATTATTAGGATATTGTCCTAACAAATAATCTATAGAGTTTTTGTTTTCAAATTTATTAATTGACCACTTTCAGGAATGTGTTGATAGATATATTTCGGTAATTTTCTAGGTTTCCATCATCAGAACACGTTTTGAAAGCGGTAACAATCCCATGCCAAACATCAAACATTCATATAAACTAGTTTACTCACTACATGAGAACTAATCATATATATGAGCTCGAAGTTAAAGATTATCACCATTGATCAAAAAATAAATTGAAAACTTGTTTTTTGTGTGTGTGTCTACCTTTGGTAAATATTCAATACACGTTTTTGTTTTTTTACTTCCCGTTTTATTTGTGCACTTGTTTTTATTTTAACCAACAATTTAATGATGGTAAAAATTAAAGAAAAAAACTGTTTTTTAATAATTTGGGAGTTATTTTTTGATAGTTAAAATAAAATAGTTCATTTTTAAGTATTTGGGAGTTTAAAAAACTTCTTATTTAATTGTTGATAGTAAAAACAAAAAAAAAATCTTTTATTTTTACGGAACTTGAGTTAGTTAGAAAATAGTTAAAAATAAATTAAAAATACATTTGATTTAAAAGAAAATTGAGTACACCGGTTTTTAGCTATATGTTAAGTAGTTTTAAAGTACATATTCCATTGTTTTTAACGACATGAGTGTATGATATCTTTTTTACAAAAGCAAATCAACAAAAAAAATTTTTTTTTTAATAGAAAAAAAAATAAATTTTTTTAATATGATTTTGTATCACAAGTTTTCTTTAAATCCTTTCATCCAAAATCAAACTGATATCGCATTTTTATAAACTTAACATTGTTAACTTTTATAACAATAGTTACAAAGTATATTTGTTGAGTTTTTTTTTTTTTTTGTATTTGTGCTGACATGTGTTAAGGTATGATAACTATCAATGTTGTCCTTTATCAGTGTAATATTTATGAAAAGAAAATGATACCAGATGTGAAAATGAATGAAATCGTTGCCGAAATTGTTTGAAATCTTAAAACATAAATTAAACATACTTGGGAGCCTTTCAAAACTTTCGACACACCTTTCAGATAATTGTCTTTAAAGTTTCATTAAACTTGGTATTATCCTAGTTAATGTGGAGTTTACGTATTTTTTCTCTCAAAGAAACTTGTAAAAATATCAGAAAAAGCTACTAAAAATTAGTTAATACTGCTAAAATTAGCAGAAAATTTTTTGCTGAATATAAACAAAATAAGAACAGCGAAAATAAATCTATAAGCTTTACAAAATTTTAGCTATATTCAATACTAAAATTCATTAATTAAAAATAGCATTTTTTCTGCTAAAATCAGCAAAAACTGTTACTAAATATTTGTAGACTAAAAATATCAAATAAAAACTTTAATATCAAAAAAAAATTTGCTATATTTACCTAAAATTTAGTAGAAAGCACATATTTGGCTAAAATCAACAGAACTGTTTGCTAAAAAATTTCTGATTACTGATTTCAAAAGCGCATATTTTTATTCGTATAAAAAAAAGAAAAAAAAAGCTTTACGATGTAAAAGCTGCTGGCTGAACTTGTAAGAAAAGACGGAAATAACTCATATTGTTCGGGTAATCAACTAAAAAAGGAGTAAATTATTAGATATATAGACCTGATCAAACCATGAGGTCTTGTGGGTGGTGAATTAGAATGAGGCTGAAGAAGATGACCCAATCACTTAGATCGAAAGTGCCGCACTTCCTCAAGTGCTTATCCTCACAAGATTTTTTTTGTTTTTCTCTTGAATTTATTAAAAATTAGTGTTTTCTATTTATAATATTAACATTTTAATTATGATCTCAAACCTGACAATTCAAAATGAAATGCAATTTTAAGAGATCAAATTATGTGGGTAAAGACGATATCAATTGTAGTCAAAATCAAATGGAATTTTACTTAAAGAAAGGACGACTAACATTTCATTAAATTCAACTAACATTTGTCATTTGTTTTTACTGTTTAAAAAATTACTAAGAATTGTGGTAAAAATGAACTAAACATTTTCCTTTTTTATTTTTTCTAATAACAAAAAAACAACTGTAAAAAATGAATGTAAAATCATTAAACAGTCATTTGATGTGGTTAGTTTTAAAAAAAAAAAATTAAATTTGTTCTACAAATGAAATAAAGAAACTGTATTTCAATTCAAACAACTAAATATTTTTAAAGCAGAAGCAGACATTATTTATTATTTTTTTGTCTAATAATATTTATACAATTTTTAGTTACTTTCAATTAAATAAAATTTAGTTCGAATATAACTAAAGATTTGTAAATGCAGCATATTTATTTTTGCTATTCTTATCCTAATAATATTTAGCAAAAAAAAAACTGCTAATTAAACAGTTTTTTCTACAATTTCAATTTTAATAAAATTTTTGTAGTTTTTTTTTTTTGCAATTTCTCCAGTTTTATTTCTAAGAGTGTTCTTTTTTCAAAATTAATTATAAAGGGTCCGCCATCTAACGTTCTTTTTTCAACTAGTGCTTATTTCGTGAATGGTAACACTTAGCTCATGTCTGACTTGACAGATAATTAGTTTTATCCTTCCGCTGAACGAATATGGTTGTGTATACGCTTGAACAAGGCTGGGAAATATTGCGACATTACTTTGAAAATTGGGCAATTTTTCTTCGAAAATGAGCAAGGAGTGGCCGTTACAGTCAATGACGAACGTTATCGGGCCTTGTTGAACGAATTCTTGTTCACAAAAATTGAAGAGGAGGATATTGACAACATTTGGTTTCAAGAGGACGGCGCTACGTGCCACACAGCCGAAGCTCCACTCGATGTTTTGCGACCTGTTTTTGAAGATCGCATTATCAGCCGCAGAGCTGATGTCGTTTGGCCACTTCGGAGTTGCGATTTCACACCGTTGGACTATTATTTGTGAGGTGCCGTCAAAGATAAGTGTTACGCCAACAAGCCAGAGACAATTGACGCTTTTAAAGGACAATATTCGTGAAGCCATTGGTGAAATACAGATGCACAAGGAAGGATTGTACTTTCAAATAAAAAAAGAAATTTGAGAAAATATTCAGTAGTTTTTTTTTATAGCATTTTCAAAAAAAAAAGTTATTTGGCGGATCCTTTAGCACGTTTTTTACGAGTGTTCGTAAAAAACGTGCGAAACAGTAAAAAAATTTAGTTTTGATAAATTCATTTTTGCTATTCTACACTGATAATAATCTATGAATAAAAATACGAAAAAAATGTCAAACTAACAAAAATTTTCGTAAAATACACCAAAATAAGTTCATTTTGCAAAAAAGTCGTTGGTTTAACATTTTTTTCGTAATGGTTGTTCCAAGAACGATCTACATTGAGGATATTCAAAAGTCTGTTGGAGTTTGAGAAAATATTTTCTCGAGTTAAGATTTTGTAGTTGGAAAGCCTAATTTGTAGGAATTTGTAGATGTTCTTGGTTTTGTTTAAAGTTTTGTATGAACAAGAACGATCTAAATTGTAGATCGTTCTTGGTTGTTCAGTTTGCTGCAACCTAATTAACTAGTAGGATAACCAAAAATAAACTAGAGATAGTTTTTTATTTAAAAAGATATAACTATTTGGACTTAATACAATTTCTGATCATGAATTTATGAACATTTTAAGCTATATACACTCATAATAATCCATGCTACAAATACGAAAAAAATGCCAAAACAACGAAATGTTTTGTAAAATGAACAAATTTTCGTTTATTTTACAAACTTTTTGGTTATTTTGACATTTTTTTTTTATTTTTACGCATGGAATACTATCAGTGTATGTTAGTGGTTTTTTTAGCTTATTTTTTGATATTTACTTATTTTACTATATTTTGTTAATATAAGCTCCTTTTTGACTTTTTTCTTTAAAAATTAAGCTTATTTTCGCTTTTTTTTTCCTTTTAAATAGAGATTTTTTTTAGTTTTTTTAGCAATCGGTATTTTGAAGTATTTTTTTTTTATTGTTGATTTATCAAAAAAAAAAAAAATTATAAACCAATTTAAACTTTGAAGCTTAGGAAAACAATTTTTCTAATGCACCTTTGTTTGACTGACGAATTTTTAAGGAACAAAGTTTTAACACATTTTATTTGTTGTATCGATTTTAAGAAAAGTTATAAAATTTAACGGTTTATTTTTCAATTAATCGGCTTATTTTAATATTTAAACGGTTTATTTTACTGTTATTCGATTTTTCATTTGGTTATTTTAACCGTTATATGAAGAATTTCATATCAAAACCGATATGGATTGAACCCTATTAGATTTTGATGAAATTTTGCATACAGCTACATTTCATCTATACAAACACAACCTCATTTTTAGAAATTGCATTTTTCAAAATATTTGGGCGTGGCAAGGTATCGAAGTTTTTGAAAAATGACGATAATATGTACGGAATGTGATTACTACGGAATGGCTAAACCGATTTCAAAGATAGTGGTACCATTAGAAAGGTATTTAAATCAGCTTTCGAATCAGCTTACAGAAACTCAGAGATTTCATTCTTTTATACCTTTAGATGAAACTTCTCTAAAAGTTAGCATATATTCCGAAAGTCAACAGTATGAGCTGCGCAAAGTTATAAAGGGTCTGCCAAATAACTTTTTTTTTTTTGAAAATGCTATAAAAAAAAACTACTGAATATTTTCTCAAATTTCTTTTTTTATTTGAAAGTACAATCCCTCCGGTTAATAATGGAAAATAATTTCATTCAAATGGCTGCCTCGGCTGGCCATGCAGTATGAGCTTCATCTGAAAAGATGATTTTTTTTGGCAAAATCGGCATCGGAAAAAAAAGTTAAATTGCGGACCCTTTATATTAAGTCTAAAAAAAATAAAAAAAAAAATTACCAATGGTAAGTCCATATTTTGGGGGTGTCTGAAAAATTTGATAATACGATTCTTGTTCTAATCTATTAGAATTACAAAAAATCTGTATGCCTTTTAAAGTATAGCTACTTTATTCTTTTTTTGTCACACAATTTTATCAAAATATAAGGAAGTTAACATGAGATGCATTTACTTAACAAAATTTAAAAAAAAAAGAAAAAAAACGTAATTTTTCAAGTATTTCGATACCTTGCCACCAGGCACGTAGCTAGGAATTTGTTTCGGGGGGGGGGCTTTTCGATTTTTTATTTTGATTAAATATTTTTTTTTTGCACACTAGAGTAACAGCTTTTTTGTTTTTTTTTTTTGCTAAATTTTTACCTACACGTGATGGGCAATCATGTATTAATAAAAGAAATCGCTTTCTCAGGTCATTTTGAAACAAAAACCTCCCGCATAAAGTGCATTTCCTTAAAATGCATTTTTTCATTTTTTACTTACTGTGTTCATTATTTTGCGAATTTTGATGTCTATATCGCGAAACAACGCTTTAATCTGTTTGATCACAATCCGCGAAACACGTCAAATTTGAAAACTTTTGTGTACTTTAAGTTGGATATGCATCGTTATTGTCTAATTACGTTAAATTTTTATCTAAATATTAATTTTTAGTTTAATTAAATAAAAAAAAGATTATGCGGAAAACTTTTTGAAAACCGCGAAAAATAAAATTACTTTATATTTTTATGTGCTAGTATACGTCTAGGGTAGCTAAAACTTGATAAATGTAAAAAAAGTAAACAAGTTTCAACTTCTACACTCATAATAATCCATAGGTAAAATACACGAAAACCGTTGTTCATTTTACGAAAGTTTTGGTTATTTTGACATTACGAAAAAATTTGTAGAATATACAAATCACATTTCGTAAAGTTTTGTAAAAACTTTTTTTAAATAAAAATGTGGTGCATACCTTACGGGTTTATTTTAAAATTAAAAAAAAATATATATATAATGGTGTCACACCAGAATCGAACTCACGATTTCAGTGACGTCCTGCTGTGTTGAAGTAGACCCCTCTACCATTTGCACCAAAGTAGCTGATGCAATACAACAAACTAAAAAGGAACTTAAGTAGAAAATATTATGAAATTTTTATGAAAACTAGAAAAATATGCTACAAATATTTAATAAAAAAGGTAAAATGGCAATTAAATATTTTTATTATGTTTATTGAACTAAATAAAATAATAATAATAAAAAACTTAAATAACAATTTCAAACTAATTGCATTTTATTATTAAATATTTTATCTTTTTAAGTATTTGTTTTATTGAATTTCATACTAAACCCGTCAAATAAAGTGGAAGTAGTGTTTTCGGGTCCTATTTAACTTGTTTTAGGATCCTCTTTATTAAGCAAAATACAAAATATCCATTTATATCAAAACACAAAAATAGTAATAATGAAATAAAAAAATAAAACAGAAATTAAAAAAACATTAATAAACAAAAAAAATATAAAAACTAAAAAAAAAAAAAAAAATTTGTCCTGGCCAGGAGTTGAACTCGCAACCTTCTGATTACAAATCCGACCTCTAACCACATCAACATCCATATGTAATATTTGTAACATTACAAATTTTTGTACAATGTACTAAAAAAATATTACGAAATCATGTTTGTATTTTTTACGAAATTTGTAAATTTATATAATTTGTTTTATACAAAAGTTTTGTAATATAAACAAAATGTTTGTACATTCTACGAAAAAAATTTACGAAACTTATATTTGTATTTTTAAGCATGGATTATTATGAGTGTAATAACCCGATTAAAATTAATATGCTTTATATAATCATACGAAATTTAATATGAGTCTTAACACAGTTTTATCCGAGAAATGGGCATAATAACCGTCATGAAAATTCGAAATATCTATTAATCCTTTTAAACTTTAGCCGCTTGCAAAAGGTTTACAACTTTATAATTTGTAACAAATTCCATAGCATTTGGAAATTTTATTTATAATAAAATTGTGTTTTTTTAAATATGATATAATATTAAAATATATATTATTTTGCAATGTCTAGGTATATAATATAACGTAATTATTAATTGGATTAGTTTTAGCGTATTCTAAATGCAATATACAATTATACGAAACTATATATGACATCATATTAAATTTTTTATACGAAATTAATTTTATATATTAATTTATATAATTATGTCCGGTTAAATGCACTGGCAGACAAAACCTTATAAGTGCATATAAAATAATGTATTATTTTATGCAAAAGTTTTAACTCGGGAAATTAAAGATTTATAACCGTACAAAAACAAATTAAAAGTAAATATCCTATATAATTTGCCTGACACTTACAAGGAAGCTTTTCCGATGGGTTCTCTTTGAAATTTATGAAATTCGGATAGGTGATAAAGCAGCAAAAATATATGAAAAACGTATCTATTTTTAAAATTATTTAATTATTTATTTAAAAACAGCGTTAAAATGCTCGAGAACACACACATTTTGAAAACCATTTTGACACTATTTTCCCTCTTTTTCATATATCCGACTTTTTTAAGATTGGGGGCTATACTTCATGTCTTGTATTAAAAAAATGGTAAATTTTACAAGCAAGCGTGATTGTAGTCTGAAAGAAATAATAATAAAGAAAAAATATAAAATTGGAAAATTTAAAAATATACCTGACATTGCCTAGGTCTTATTTAAACTAAATTATGTATTTTGAAATCACTTTGATTTATATTTTGAACAATTTCAAACGCTTTTCAAATTGTCTTTAATGAATTTTTTAAATAAAAACCCTTTAAAATGTCTAAAAAAAACTAAAAAAAAACTGTAACACAAAGACTGGTTTAGCTGCTTGATTTTAAAATGTCGCGACAGAAATTTGTTTACATTTAGTCTAAAAAAAATTGAGAAAATTTGAGTCACATTGGACCACGTTAACACATTATGCATATCGATCAAAGTTTGAGGCTTAAATTTGTTTCAAAAAATTAAAAAAATATATAAATAATATCGTAAAAAAAATACTGAAAACTATGTTGCTAGATGCGTGCGTAGCAAACCAAATTTAAATAAAAAGATTGCACTGTAAGTAAAGTAACGACTTTTACGGCACAAGTAAACTTAATTTTGAGTCTTAGTGGTATCTCCATTTTAAAAGATTATGTCGAAATACACAGAAAAAATCATTGTCAAAAAAATTTCAATTAAATTTTTGTTCGATTTCAAACTTACTTTCAATTAACTGTTTAATTGAAAATGAATTTGGTATAAAAAAATTTTCAGTTTTTATAACGTTGAACAACATTGAAACAAATGCAAAAATTTTAAAAAGTCGCCAAAATTAAAAAAATTGTTTTAAAGTAGAAAATTCGCGTTTCTTTAATTTTGGTGATTTTTTTAAAAAAATTTTTCAAATTTTGGCGTTTATTTTGGGAGTTTTTTAAATTTCTGCAATTTTGAGGATTGTTTTTTAAATTTGGCAATTTTTTTTCAAATTTTGCAATTTTTTTCAAATGGTCTCGATTTTTTTTAATTTTGGCGATTTTTTTTACAATTTTGGTGATTTTTTTTAAATTTTGTAATTTTTCACAATAGTAAACAATATTCAATTAAATTCTTAATAGATGTGAATAAAACTATATGTAATTGAAAATAATATTAATTAAATAGATACAAATTATTTTAGTTGTTACTACAATTGCATCAACACGACCGAATTCAATTAAACTTTTACTGAATCAACAAATATTTTAATTAAAACTCAATTTTAGTTTTTTTTGTGTAGACATATTTAATTTTTAGTTTGCATTGTCTCAAACAATTTTTTGATTATATTTTAAGTCAAAGACTTCGAAATCTCTTATGAAATGATTTTATTTATTGCTTTTTGGCGAAAATCAACTCTAACAATGATAGCCGCCCATTTGCAGGCGATGTTTTCTAACGAAATTTTAAGATTCGGATCATATAAAACTATTTCCTATTTGATCCAAGTCAAAAATAAATATTTTCATATTAAATTTATCAATAACATTGTTACTTTCTAACAAATTGTATTAAGTTTTCAAATTTGTCAAATCATTTCGGGGGGGCTCTAGCCCCCAAGCCCCCCCCCCCCCCCTAGCTACGTGCCTGCTTGCCACGCCCACAATTTTTCGAAAATTCAATTTTTGAAAACGAGGTTGTGTTTGTATAGGTAAAATGTAGCTGTATGCAAAATTTCATCAAATTCTGAGAGGGTCGGGTTCAAAATGTGCCTTTTTTATAGGTTTTGATATGAAATTCATCATATATCATATTACTCATTCGTCTGGGAGTGTTTAATTTTTTTATAATAAGCGTTTCTTAAGTATAAAACAAGCTAGTGTAATTTAAAAAACAAGTCTAAATGCTTAGTTAGGAGTTTTTTTTTAATATAAAAACAATATTCATATTCACATATTTTTGTATGCATTAAATAATCTGTTTAACTTTTAACTTTTCCCCATAATGAAAAAAACAATTGAAAATAGCCAAATTCCATAAGACTATACAAATTAAATACGAGCTAGCTTTTCAAAACCCTTTGGGGTTTTTGGTCTACTTATAGTCTAGTTTTTTTTATTCCACTGGTCTCCTTAGGGATACAATTTCACGTTGCACAGTGTAATTAAAATGATTAACCAACTGACAAATAGTGTGGTCATTTGCTTGTATTTTTCTTTTATCTGGTTTTTACGATAAAAGATTTTTTTAAGACATTTAATTCGTGAAAATATATGGAAAATAACGAGGATGTTGGATCAACAGAAAATGCCGGATATACAGTTTATTTGAAAAGGGTGAATAATGAATCGGATAATTCCAACTGAAAATTTCTTATATAATTTTTTTATATTTTATTGAGACCTTTCAAATGAAAGTATTGAATTACATAACGGTGAGCAATTTTTTTTATGTTAACAAATGTACTGATAAGGCGAGTCTCCCGATGGGTTCTCTCCTATCTTAATGTAATTTGGATATGTGGTAAAGAAAACAAAATAAAGGACACGTATATTTTTCTAGCTGCCCAATCTCACGTTTAAGGGTTAAAAGGTGGGGTCAAAATTAATATACGTTTGTATAGCAATATGTCTGAAACTTCAGATTTTTTTTGAAAGCAGCTTCGATGTACAAGAGAAAACAAAAATTTTGATGCAAATATTGCCTATGTAGTGTGTTAGGGTTGCCATTTATTTAAACTATTTATGACATAGGTTATAAATATTTTATTCTTCGGTAATAGTATCATAAAAGCCGAACAAATACGAATGCCGAAAAAACCTCAGACACCCCCTCGATTCAATTTAATAGGCTTTAATATACATTTTTTTAGCCTAATCCTACTATAATTTGTTGACAAAACGTCAGTTTTAATATCACTTCCACCCTTATGTTTACATCAAGTTGATTTGTCACATGCATAACAGACCCGGTGCAAAACTAGATGACGGCAGCAGCAACCCGTTCATAAAATGTTGGCTTCAAACGTGAATACGACTGATAGACCAAGTCAACTTCTTCTATCCCTTCATTATTTCTTTCCACTTTTTTAAAAATATCAACAAAACACAAACTACACATAAGAACTATTTGGAATCACAATTTCAAATGAACTGATTATTTTCTTTGCAGCTCATGCACATTGTTAGTTCAAATAAATTTTTCTGGCAATTCACAGCCTACTTAGTTTTTTCAGTTGAAAAAAAATTGTTTTAAGTTTTAAAAATTGGAAGTAATTTTTTCAAAATTTCGGAAGAAAATGTTGCAATAACTGTTAAAATATTAAGAAAATGTTGAGGGTCTGGCCAGGTGGTATGGATATACCTAGAGTTTTAAAAACCCTAAACTTACACCCCCCCTAGCAAAAAAAAGAAAAACTGTTGTAAAATGTTTCCTTGAGGATATCATGGTATACCATTACTATAGCTTCTAAGGAAGTATAAAATATACACGACAAAAAACAAAAAGTGTAAATATAAGGGTTAAAGAAATTTTTTTGAATATTGCCGCCATCTATACGTCAGTTCGTCTAATTTTGGGACCGCTCTAGTATTTACACAAAAATATTTTTGCTTAAGCATTCAAAGCAGGGATGTTAAATAGGGTTTTCAATTTTGTACCAACCTCCAAAAAAAATTGTACTTTTTGGACCTTCATGGTACCATTTTTTTTTGTAATTTATTAAAACAACAAAGAATGTACATAAAAATTCACTTGTACACAAAAAAAAAACTTAACCATAACATAAGGTACAAAAAAGTCTTATGAATATATGAGATCAAAATCATGGAATTATTTGTTTAGTTAATAAACTATTTGGAACTTCTAGATCATAGCAGCACGAATTTGTCGATCTTAACCAATCCTTTGTCTGTATGAGACTTGATAATGCACATGTAGTTTGTTTCTTTTCTTAGTTTTTATAATATATTGAAAAGAAAAAACTCTTGCCACATTTGCAGATGAGTGCGGAATGGATAAAATTCCAGCAACGACTCTGGAAATGTCTGGAAACATATTGAAATTCAGTTCATTTTGAAAATTAGCTACTACCGACCAAAAACTATAAATGCTTTAATTTTTAACGACTTCAGTTGCTCAACATCAGCGAAAGCCCTAAATTGATTATTTATTGAATCAAAATTTGCAATTTCATTCGGGAACATTTTTACTACAATACTACTTGTTTTACCTGAAATAACATTGTCTAGAGTAAACTTATGGAACCCCATTAATAATTCGTTATTAAAGTTGACGTTGGTTGTCAAAACTTCGCATACTTTTATATAAGATTGTGTGGCATTTTCTTTGATTTCTTTAACAATAATTTAATTTAATTTTCACTTCTTCAGAATTTTAATAAAAGTGAAGTTGGCTGCAACAAGTGTCAATATATGTTAGAGCTCTATACACCACAATACCAGTCTGCCAGATAAATTTTGTGAAAAATCTTCAAATTTGCGATATTTAAAAAAAAAATCGACAATTTTATTCTACAAAATCCTCAAAATGATGATAAATCGTCAAATCGCATATGGTCGCATATATTTTACGCGCTCATTACATAAAACGAATAAATGCAATGAAAAAGGACACAATAACAATTTGTTTGCTATAATAAAAATTCAAAAAGGTGAAAAATTCAAATTTGTTAAATTGTACTAAATGAGTCGCGGTAGTACCACGGTACTGTAGAAGGTCAAAATGTACCAAAAAAAGTACAATTGTACCAACTTTAACATCCCTGATTCAAAGCATAAACGCAATGTTTACATTCATTATTATGTTCTTCATTTTCATTCGCTTTTGTTTTTGTGTGTGAATTGCCGAATTATATTCCTTGACGCATATAGTATCACACTCTTACAAAATCACTATTAAAATAACCTATTTGAATACATTCTTTTCATTGTCTGCATTTTTCCTATATTTTTTCTGTCCTACAGAGCACATGCATACACGCATAAAGTTGCTGACTGATGAGATTTCAAACAAAGTTTATTTTTGAGATGAAATGAATGACATGATGATGATGATGATGACGACAAGGATGATAATGTTGGTAATGTTGATTTAATTTAGATGACAATACACTGAAAAAGGGTTGAGTACAGTTTAAAGCCAACATAATCCGTAACATGTAAATGTAAAGCCTAAAGGCCAAAATGGTTAAATGCGGTTAAATGAAATTGTTATATACGTGCCTATAATGTACACAGACACACACAAACATAGGCACATATGTATATGTATGCATGTGTATTAAAGACTATGCGTGTGTATCTTTTAGTTAACATAATATTCAATATTAAAAGGACAAGGATTAAACGTTTAATGTTGGTATGATTTTTCAATAAATGTGTGTGTGTGTGTGTGTAAGCATATGATATGTTTGTTTAAATGTATGGGGTTTTTCTTTTGTATGTTCATTTTATTAAATCGTGCCTAAATCGACGCATTAACTTTGTTTTTGTTATGTTATTTTTGGTATTGTATATATATCTAGATTTTAGCAAAATCCTTTTCAAATTGTTTAAATAATATTAACGCACACATATTCTTACTCTAACCAATGGATACACTTGAACTAATCTATGAATATGTGTTTGTAAATATCATTATCATTTAACCACTACATATCTCCAAATACATATTCATATGATTAGAACTCCTTACTGTACTAAGTCGAGCTATTAGAATTGTTAGAATTGTTATACCATAATTTTTTATAAAATATAATAATAAATCGACACACAGATGAAATGTTTCATAGAAACCAATTATAAGTTTTCTTTAAAAACATTTTTGTATTTCTTTTTAATAGTGCCAGCCTTAACAGAGAAAATTTGTCGAAAATATGGAAATCAACTACAAATTGCAGTTAAAATAACTATATTTTCAATTGAAAAGAGGCACACTTCATTTGCATTTAAATCAACTGCAATGTGTAGTTATTTTTAGTTGTTAAACATTAACTGTCGAATGTAGTAAAATCAACTACAAATGCAGTTAAAACCATATTACCCGCATTTCAAAAATATAAAAAAAAACTTTTTGGTAAATATTCCTAATCTTACTTTAGTATTTAATAAATACACTAGTACAAAACTATATTTTCATAAAATATCAATTAAAATATTCATGATTCACAATATCTTTCCAAATTATTTATGTCTTTAAGAGAGTAATATTGTTTCTTTGATTTCTTTCGTCATATCGACTTAAGGCGTGAGTTCGGAAAAATGTTAACATGCGTTTCCCTTTATAGCTTTTACTAAAAGCTTTCTTTAAACCCTTCTGTGACCAGAGTAGATCTTAAAAATAAGTAAATAAATTAATTATCTAAAATTTGTCTTTTCAATTTTTCACAAAATGAGTGATGAAAAAATAGTTCGTTTGAAATGAATTAAACATTTTCAACAAAATCGGTTGTTTTTTTGTAGAGGTATAGAACTTTGAAATGGAATAAAACAAAGATGATTTTTTTAAATTGACACGAAATTTACTTTATTCGAAATATAATCTGGCATAATTTAAATATGACCGCCACGGCCGGCTTGGACGCAGTCTAATCTGGAGCTCCAAGTTTCGATGACTTTTTCCAACATTTGGGGCCATATATTGGCAATAACGCGGCGAATGTTGTCCTAGAAGTGGTCAATCGTTTCGGGTTATTGGCATAGACTAGCGACTTCACATATCCCCACAGAAAATAGTCCAGCGGCGTTAAATCTCACGATCTTGGAAGCCATTCACTGGTCCGGAACGTGAAACTATGTGGTTACCAAAGTCAGTTTTTCTGGATGTAACGGTGTCTTAAAATCCACTTGAGGACTATTATCACTCCAAATACGGCAGTTTTGTTTGTTGACGTAGTTATTTAACCAAAAGTGCTAGATACGTATTTCGAGCGGAACTATGATTTTCAAAACAAATTTGCACAAATATTAAGCGTTGTTAAAAAAGTGTTGCCAACTTAAATCCCTTTATCTAACCAATTTTATGGCCGATTAAATAATTTCCAAGTAAAAAACTCGCTTTTAACGTTTATAGAGAATATTATGCAATATTGTACAATCATATTTTATCATTAAAATCATTTTCATAGTTATAGTTTCGCCAACTATAGACAGTCAGTGATTTTTTTGTGAGCGTCATTATTCATTTACCGTCATTTTTGCTCAAGATTTCGTGAAAAGTAGTATGATCCAACAAACAATAATATTAAAACAAAAACACATTAAAAAATAAAAAACCACATATTGGTGTTAATTTTAATGGTCATATTTTTTCTGAAGAAGGAATCAATTTGTGGTCTCCACCTGGTCTGCGCTGGACCTTCTGGCATCCGAATTCTGGGCCATTTAAGCTTTGTATTATGTGGGTTGTGTTGGAAAAGAAACTATTTTTTGATAGTAAATATGAATTTTTATTAATTTATTAACTTCAAAATAAATAGTTTTCACAATCAGATTTTTTTCCAACTGAAGTTAAGAAATAAATTGTTTTGAAACTTTTTTAATTCTGCTCTCAATCTTGGTATATAAAACCATTGACGCAATTCATTGAGGCAAGTATCGTGATGAATATGATGAAACTTTTCATGGAAATGTTGTATTAGAAGACCTGCGCCGTAATGATTTCTTGGCAGGATTATTGGTCTTTTAGTATTTTCGGGTATTACAGGTGCCAATTCTATTCTTCCATTCATGCGAATCACCATATTTTCGTCAATATAAGGGGAGCATTTGTATAAGATACTGGATTTAGAAATCTCGTCACATTTATTGTTTGTTAAAAGAGCCAATTCATCTTTAAAACACTCAGATTGAATTTGACGATATAAAAAGTTTTCCGACAACTCAAGCAGCTTAGAACCATCAGGAACTATATATACAATTTGTTTAGAAAGCAGATATTTCATCTTTAACTTGTGGATGAATGTATACAGTTTAACAACAGTTTTCCGTAATCTACTCCATGAAGAAAATCTATCAAATTCTATAAAGTTTTTATCGATTACCTCTAAGTGTAACATCAGTAGATGTGGTCTCAATTCTTCTGAAGGTTTTGATTCTTTTAAGTTATTCGGAGGCCATTGTGATTCATCTTGCTTCAAAAAGGTTGGCCCACTAAACCATCGGCTTTGCATATTGAAATCAAAACTTTTCTTCCACTTTGTCGCATCATCTGCAACGTTATCTTTTGTCGGTATATGTCTCCATTCTGAGGATTTGCTGCTTTCGAGAACTTCTCCAATGCGGTACATCACAAACTGTTTGTAATTTCGAGGATCTGCTTTCAGCCAAGAAAGGACTGTATTTGAATCTGACCAAAACCACCGTTTTTCAATTTGCAAGTTGCGAATACAGTTTATAGAATTTGCAAGACGCACGCCCAATACCGCAGCCATCAATTCCATGCGCGGAATTGAAACAGGTTCTTTTGGAGCAACCTTTACTTTGGCGCTAACTAAGGAACAGTGAATTCCTTCTGATGAAACCACTCGAAAATAGGCAACTGCTGCGTATGCCATTTCACTTGCATCGACAAAGACATGAAGCTGAGTTGAAGATCCGGGTTTTATGATGTACCACCGAGGAATTCTTACTTTTTCGATATTTGGTAACAGTTGAATCCAAATTAACCATTTATGGAAGATTTTGTCATTTACTTCATCAGTCCATCCTTCAGTAGTTCTCCAAACTTCTTGCAATAAAATTTTCAAGTATACAACATAAGATGATAGAAAGCCAAGGGGATCAAATATTGACATTAGAGTTCTTAGTATTTCGGTTTTTGTTGGTCGTTTTATACCAGATAATACATCTTTATTAACGTGATTAAATTTTAGAGAATAGGTAAAAACGTCATCAGCAGTTGACCACCACATACCTAACACTTCTTCTGTTTTCATCTCAAGCACTTTAGATGCAATAGATAAGCTGTTTTGTTCTTCCAACTCACCAAGAGTCTCCATTACGGCTTTAGAATTCGATTTCCAATTCCGCCTTTGCTATGAATAAATGCTACATGTTTTGCTAACTCAATGGCTTCAGATTCGGAATCTGCGCAGTCTAATAGATCGTCTACATAATGGTGGTGAACAATTGAATCCACAGCTCTAGGAAATTGGTTTTTGAACTCCAACGCATTATTATTTTTAATATATTGTGCTGAGCTTGGAGAGCACGCAGCACCAAACGTCATTACTTGCATTACATAGATATCAGGATTTCTATTAGTTTCACCGTTACGCCATATGAACCGCTGTGCATTTTGATCTTCTTTGCGTATTAAGACCTGGTGGAACATCTCTTTAATGTCTCCACAAATAGCAAATTTCTTCATCCGAAAACAATATAGTACAGAAAGTAGTGGGGCCATCAAGTCAGGTCCTTTCAGCAGCATAGAATTCAAGGAAACTCCACGTACTTTGGCAGCTGCATCCCATACTAAACGCACTTTACCCGGCTTATTTGGATTTGTTACTGTGAAAATTGGCAGATACCATATAATGCCAGTTGCATTCTGAATTTCATCTGCAGAAAGTTTCCTTGCATATCCTTTTTCCACCAAGCCATCAATTTGTTGAGCTATGATTGGGAGGTGTTGAGGATCTACCTTTTTTTCGAGACATTCAAGTCGCTTTAATGCCATCGGAAAGCTATTTGGGACTTCCTGAGTGTCTTCCTTCCAAAGCAATCCAGTTTCAAATCTATTCCCCATACGCTTAGTGGTTGTTTGAAGCAAATAATTTCCACGCTTATCTTCAGCCGACAATAGATCGTCTTTACGCCCAACGTTTTCCAATGAAAGGTAATCCGATACTATCTTTTGGAGCTTTTCCATTTCGTAATCACAGTTACACTGCATAATCCTGTGGTATCCTAGAGTTATCGATAGCGATGCATCGCCTCCACCGTGAATTACCCATCCCAATCGAGTCTTGGATGCACATGGCTCACGTTCAGAACCTTCAACTAACTTTAAAGTGTTGCAAACGTATCCATTATTTAAGCCGATAAGTATTTTTGGCGTGGCGCCGTGATAACTTGAAAATGGTACATTTTTTAAATGCTTAAAAGCATCTAAATCTTGTTTTGTGACACTTTGTACCGGTAATGACAAGTTTTTTACAGTGCGGACTTTAACAAGATCATACTTTTTTGAATTTAAGTAACGGCTTGATATACGAACGCTGACTTGCATTGATTCCTCCTCTGTGCGAGATGTGTCAGCTGTCCAATTTAAGCATAAATGTTCCATTTCGCCTTTTAATCCGAGTTGATCGCAAATATCTTTTTCTAAAAGCGTTACATTTGATCCATCATCTAAGAAAGCAAATGTATCTACGGTAATATCCTTATTGTGTAAAGTTACTGGTATAATCTTGAAGTAAGTAGTATCTCCTAAGCATGGGTTTGAGTGAGTTGTGACGGTTGGATTTGTTCGAAATTTGTGAAGTAAGTTGTGGTGCCTAGCATCGCAACCTTGCACGGAACATTGTGCATCAGAACAACGATAGTTGCCATGTTTCTTGAGGCACATGTTGAGTGCTGAGAAAGTTACTCGTATAAACAAAAAACCAAAACATTTTCTCTTATACAATTTTTGTATTTTTCGTGGACGCGATTAAGTAACCTTTTCGTGCTTAGTCCGAATTTGGTATTCAAATTCTTCTAATACATCTGGGTTTTTCGCAAATTGCGGTCTAAGCTAAGAAAAATTCAACTTAAACTTAAATCGCTCATGCGCGGTTTAAACAATTGCGGGTCCAAATCATATTTTAATGATAGACATTAGACAATAAGTTTAATTGAATAGACAATTGATAGAACATTTAGTTGATAGTTGAACATTTAATTGATAGACAATTAGTTTAATTGAAACCACTATCTGTGGCTGTATGAAACATAGTTTTGTAGCTGTGATCATATTACAACCACATTTTTTCTCTGCGTTAACGCTGGAAGCTCATTCTTCGTAAAATCGACTACACATGCCGTATGATATTTACGCAACAAAAATAAGTATGATTTCCTTGGGTTAAAAACTTTTGCTATATTTTTAATAAATAATAAAAAATGTATCTGTTTTTTAAATAAAAAATATTTTAACAATTCAGAGTTTTCTACCAATTAAGGTTTCTAATTGCTGCAATTGAGCTGTTAATATTTGTTCTATGTATGTATATGCTGCTTTCCAAGCCAATTGCCCTACTATATGAAAACGTATATCGCAGCAATGCCAAACTAACAGTATTTGTTCTTCTATAAGAGACTAAAGAAAAATGGAACAACTATTTAAATTTCTGTTAAAAAATGGACGAAGTAGGCGCTGTTAAATATTGGCAATTGTTTTTAGTTTATTATTTACTTAAGACAAAACCTAGATATAGGGCCGTATACATATATTTTTTAATGGAGAATTTTAAAAAAATAAAAATTTTTAAAAAAAAAATTGGAACTATGTAGTTCCGAATTTTTAGAGTAATACGAAGCTCATTGTATCTAAAAATCGGCCAACATTTTTTCTAAATAAAGTCCAGATGTTTTTTTATGGACCCAGAAAGTTTCATAGTGTAACTCGTATTAGTTTTGGAGAAAATATTTATTAAATATTATCCTTCATATAAATTTCAATATTTCTGTGTAATTTTATTTAATGAATTATGCATTGCTCATACGCCATGTATGCATAGCTAATGACTTAACACACAAATGTTGAAATATGTACGAACGATATTTTCTCCAAAAACAAATACGAGTTACACTATGAAATTTTCTGGAAATTATAAAAAAAAATTAAATAAAAATTTGTCCGATTTCTAGAAAAATTGAGTTGTATATTATTCTAAAAATTCGCAACTACATCTGAATTGCTTTAAAAAATTATACTTTTTTCAAATTCTCCATAAAAAATATTTTCATACACGCAGGGAAAATATTAGTTGGAATTCAATGAATACCATTAAAAGTCTTTCCTTTTGATTTTCATTCGATTGCAAGTACGTTATATATATAATTAAAGCAAATTAACTATTCTTGTCATAAAATGACAATAATGGTTACAAAAATATGATAACTTTGCCCAAACAATTTGTTACCCCCAACTCTATTCGAAAAATAAATTCTTTCTCAATAATATGTGGGCGTTGTGGTGTAATGGTTAGCGCGTTGGACTTTTACACAGAAGGTCCCGGGTTCGATCCCCGGTGCCGGCAACATCAAAATAATATGTATGAGTTTTTTCTATCCCTCATACATATCGCAATGTCCACCTTCGGTGTTCCCATAGCAATTAACCCCACCGAAGTAAAATAATGAATCAGGGCTATGAACCAAAAAGCTTCAATAAGTTCGCCAACTCTCCATCAGGTGGCGAGCAACAACTGTTGTAAGACTTATCATCTCCCGCAATTACAGTGTTGCCATGTCTGAAGCCCTTCATCTTTCCCCACCTTTCATCTCTATACTATCCCTTTCCAAAGAAAGCAACGCACTAAATATAGGAAGTATTTCCTGAGTGTTGCCTCTCTTTTTTAAAAAAAAAAAAAAAAAAAAATTCGTAATGGTTACAACCGTCTTAAAAATTTATATCGGCAACTTAAACCTAATAGTTGATTCTGAATATAAAAATATTATTCAACTCAACAAAAAATTATACTTGCAACCAAAGAATTTGCTTTTTTTAAATGTCAAAATATAAAACAAAACATTTTTATTTCATAAAACAAACAAAATGTACAAGAACAAGAAATATTCAAGAATGCGAAAAATTTATAGCATCAATATACACCAGAAAGGTATTGGATTTTCGTTTATAATTTATAAATATTGGAATGAGAAATATAAATACATGAATCATATTTTACAGGAATTTTTCGCAGTTTGTTTGGAACTTAATTGAAGGATTCTGAAAATATATCAACAGGTGTCTCTATTTTCTGATTGATAGCATTTCTTTGCTAATAACGATTTACAAATGATGATTTTCCTAAAACTACAGAAGAATTTAATGTAATTTTCTAAAGAAACCAGCTTCGATTCTGGTCAAATGTTCCTTAAAAAATTTCTTAGAGAAATTCTGCAGTATCTGTAGATTTTACAAAGATAAAAATAGTAATTAAAAGCAAAATTGGCGAAAAAGTGTCCTTTACTTAAGGACTTTGATAAGACGTTTGTTTCAAAATATTTTTCATATTTCCATATAGACAAATTACAGCTCAGTTTTAGTTAAACGTTTGCTAAAAAAAAAAATCCAGAAATTTTAAAGGAAATTTGTTCAGGATATATTCCGGGAAAACTATAATTTTCAACTTTAATTGTCCATTTAGTTTCAGATACATTAATTTAATGTGATGACAGATTTTTTACCTTCTGTAGAAGTACACTCTGATTAAAATGTATCTTTTTATGGGCGAATTAAAAGCATTTTTCTTTATCGAAACTTAAAATTAATCCTAAAATCTTTAATTTTTCACCAATAATGGTTTTTTCACAGACTTTAATTTTATGTCATTTACTACTACTATAAAGTATTTAATTTCATTGCAATAAATAGCGTGTTAGAAAACAATTGCTTTTAATATTTGCTTTTGTATGTACTATAGTTTGTAAAAAATTAAAATTTGTATATTTTGTGTAAATTAATAAAAATACAAAAACATATATTCTAAATAGGAAATGGTGTATTTATCTAAATAAATTCGATTGGATTCAGTAGGGATAATTAAAAATGTCTGCATGTGCAACAATATTTTTTAATCATTCTAATAGAAATTTGGTTACAACTATCGAATCAACTGTAGATTTTTAAGATAGTACTTGTGACTATCAAATTACTTGTGACTGGCAAAAAATACGGTTTGAGCAACAAAACTTTTTTTCTGTGTGTACAGTCAAATTTTTAGCATTTGCCAAATTCAGTTAAAGAGTAGTAAATATTAAACTTAAAATGATCGCAAAATGTGTCAATAATTTAACCACGCGTGTTTTTTTTTAAAGTTGATCCACTTTTCTTTAGTCCTTTATAGAAGAACAAATACTTTTAGTAATTGTAATGTAATAGTTGAGTAATTGGACGTAATTGAGTAATTGCCCTGTAATTAAATGCAGGGATGTCCCCATGTTTGGTATTAAAAATTTAACAAAAACTTTCTAAAACAGCGTTTAAGCTCACAAGTGTGAGCGTATGTCTAAAATTATTAATAATGTAATTGACTTCGCCAAGTCCGGTTATATGGTAAGTTGTCACACTATTTTAGAAAATCAACCATATCATTATAAATAGTTATGTAAATATTTATATGTGTCTGTATGTGTCGTACCATTATGTATAAATTTGTGGCTTATATTTAATATCCACATACACAGACTCACTGACAATGATTTTGTAGTTTCGAGAGTGTGATAATATTTTATTTAAATGTAAAAACATTTTTTACATATTTTACATATAACTAAGCAGCTTAAATGTGATCTAAAATTTATGTAAATTTAATTTAATTTCTATTTTCAAATAAATTCACCTGCATTCGACTAAAACAGCAGTAACATACACAAACAACTAAAATCAGTGTGTGTGTGTGCATGTGTGTATATGTATGTGTTTCATATAATTCACTTGAGTATTTTTAAAATACAACATCGTAAATTTTCGATTAGACCATTGGATATTATCCAATATAAACGTTTAGTCAGCATAATTTCAGCTAATCATCATGAGTATCACAGTTAACATCCTAATTATTGCTTTCAAAATTTTTCAACATTTACTATAAAAACAGCCAGACAGACACCTCAACGGTAATTGTATTAAAGTGATGGTCTCACAACAACTCACTCATCTAACCATTTATTGATATAAACGCTCGTATATATTGCAGGGACCGTAATCATTATGAGTTTTATAATAAAAATTACACAATAATGATTATGTTATGAGTTTTAAGGATTTTCTTCAACGGTAATGATTATTTTTGAGTAATAATAAAAAAAATACGCAATAATCATTATTTTTGAGCAAAAAAAATAAAACTCAAAAATAATCATTATTTATGATTTTTATTTTTTTCGCTCAAAATAAAACTCACTTTCATGTAGGTGTAAATAAATATGCATATTAGGGCGTGGCGATTAGTATGGAAGGAAAAAAATCTTAATGGGCGCTTCGCGTTTCTGTTTCTTGGGATTGTACTGAGCAAAAAAGTCCACTAGACCATACGTCTACGGTGAAAATCGAGCTTCCAGATTTTGACTTTACGGCAAAAAAGCCCTATTTTGAAATCAATAATTAACCCCTTAAACCCCACCCACAAATATGATTGAAGCATTAATCTGCTAGAGAATCTTCCAAAGAAGAGATTGATACCATAATCTTGGATAAGCTCCTCCTCCTTCGTGAGATATGTCCATCCCACACATTGTTACTTTCACAAAATACGGCAAAAAAAGTCCTATTTGCAATTAAAAATTAAACCCTTAAACCTCACCCACAAATATGACTGGATGCATTAGTCTGCTAGAGAATCTTCCAAAGAAGAGATTGATACCAAAATCTTCGATAAGCTCCTCCTACTTCCTGAGATATGTCCATCCCACACATTGAAAGTGAGTTTTATTTTGAGCGAAAAAAATAAAAATCATAAATAATGATTATTTTTGAGTTTTATTTTTTTTGCTCAAAAATAATGATTATGGCTGATTTTTTTTATTATTACTCAAAAATAATCATTACCATTGAAGAAAACTTTAAAAATCAAAAATTTAAAAATCATGACGGATATGCAAAGATTGTCAAACAATAATAATAATGGTGCAATAAATTTTTTTTTATGTCTCTTCTAAGTGATTGATTTTTTTATTCAAAAAAACGATCAATAATCATTATTTACGGTCCCTGATATATTGTATTCACATTGTGGTGTCACTTATAATTGTACCCGGTAAAATAGTAAAATCCAAATAAAAGTTTGTAGAACAACTTTCGAGTAAAATAGTAAAATCCAAATAAAAGGTTGCAGAACAACTTATACTGTATTACAATACGTTCTTATTTCTGTTCTACAGCCGATTCTTTTTGTATCAAGTGTGTGCTATTTACATCAGGTTCTTCACCGCCAAAAAAGCACACTCAAAAAAAATTAAATAAGTTAGTAGAAAAGTTAGTAAAACGTCTTGGAAATCAAGTATACTATTTCTCAGCAAATTTTTTGCTGAAATTGTGTTTCAGCTAAAATTTTAATTATACTCATTCACCACTTAACTGTTTTGAACCAATTTTTTTACTAATATTTTACCAATGTTAACTTACTAATGTTTTACTAATATTTTAATGTTTTACTAATTTTTGGCTAATAAAAATTTTGCTCATAAGCACATTAATAGTGTCGACGACAACCAGATTGAAAGATATACGCAGAATCAGAATAGTAGAGATGAGGAAAATGACATTAAAAAGTACAGCTCTTGTAAGAAATATAAAAAATCAACCTTGGAAGATTTTTGTATCTGTTTTTCATACAAAAGGACGCTAACAAGGATAATACTTATGTGGATTAAAAAAAACTTTAATTATGTGTAATCAGCGGATTGTAAAAATAATTGTCTATTAAATAAATTAAAGGTGAAATAAAATATTTCAATTTAATAAACATTAAATGTGTATTTGTAAACAAAATCTTTAAAGTGTTTATTAATGTAGAGTGGTCAAATTGCAAGCAATATACTTTGAGGTAGACAGACTTTAGCGAAAGACAAGACCACAGATCTCAGGTAATTTTTTATGTTTCTTTTTTCTTATTGCAAAAAGAGGGTTTTATATAAGATAATGTTGTTTATGTTGGAACATTTTAATATTTTGTAGCGTATTGTAAATTATTTTTAAAATAATCCTAAAAAAATGTTTCAGATTTTCAGCAAAAAAAAAAATAACTAAAATATAAGTTTTTCTGCAATATTTTTGAGTTTTTTTCAGTCTACAAATATTCAACAAAAATTTTATTAACTTTAAGCAATGATTTTTTAATTTTTAATCAACTAAGGGATAGCAAAACTTTTGCTGAATCTACTAATTTTGCTGCTAAAATTAGTTCGCTTACTTATCTAACTTTTTTTAAGTGTACATGTTGACTCCCAGGAACCGCTTCTATGCAACTGGTGATAAAAGATGCTGTTCCGAAATAGATTCTGAGGTAACCAGCTTTAAAATTTTTTGATGGGTAGTTCTTTGCAACTGGTGATAAAAGATGCTGTTCCGAAATAGATTCTGAGGTAACCAGTTCAAAAAAATGTTGATGGGTAGTTTAGAGTTTTGGAAGTTTGGAAGTTTGGAAAGTTTATAATAATAAACTTTCGTTACAAATTTTGTTATTTTTATAAGCTTTCATGAAGCGACTTCATGTCCCCGATTTATTTAGTGATAAATTTAAGAAATCAAAACCAGTGTTGGCCAAAGTTGGTTTCAAAAGGTCTTCACGGTTAAAGGTTTCCCACGACCCCTTACGGTTAAGCCAGCACGCTACCAACTGGCCTAAGGTGGCGCACTGTGTGAAATTGTATAAATTTATCATGTATAAGCATATACAAAAATGTAACATTTAGTGTAATTTTACCAGACTAAATGTAAACTGGCGACAAATGGACATTACTAACTACACCCAGAGAATATCAGGAATAAGTTTCATTAATTTTCGTCCAAAGTAACAATTCCATTAATATTTATGAAACATTTCATAAACAACAAGAATTATAATGAACATATCATGGTGTCCATGAATTTATTCTACAAAATAATAAAGAAATACTTAGTAATACAAAATATGCTCTATAAAGCATATAGAGAAACATAACATAAATATGATGAAATTGATTTTGTTTTTAATGAAATGTTTCATATATACATGAAATATTTCATATGTACATTGGACGAAAATTGATAAAAACAAAATGCCATAAATATGATGAAGCTTTTCCTTTGAGTGTACCTTAACGTGCAGTTACTATGATTGTATTAGTTAGTGAGTTAGTTAAATAGGCGGAGGAGTGTTGTGAAGTGTCAGTTTACATTCAATCATATACAATTATATCAGGTCAAAATCTGGTTACAAACATATCTCGGTTATATATATATAATTACATAATTATATATATTTGTATCAGTTTAGATATAAACAGATGCAATAAGACAAAAAACTGATTAAATCTAATACCATAATTTAAATATTATTATACCAGACATTTATCTAATTGCATTAGATTATATTGAAACCCATACAAGTAGATACAATTATATGTTCCCACATTTCGGATGAAATTTTATAAGATTGCAGATAGCGTCATTTAGAAATTGATATGACTACTTAGATCTCCATATCTCCATTTTTAAAACGGGATGATAAAGTTTTGTTTCAGTATATTTTTATATTTTTTGGTAGTGTAATATATATTTTGAAATGTAATAATTACAATCAGATTTATAAGTTGATGTAACTTTATTTAAATCAAAGCAAAAACTTTAATTTTAATATTTTTAAGTAGATTTAAACTAAAAGCCGCCTTAACTTTTGAGCCGTTAAAGATAAATGATTAACACGCATGGATTGAGCATCCTTAAACACTAACGCATACACAAAAGGTTATTCATTGCGTAAAAAAAATTTCTGAAAATATTTTGCCTCAAAGTGTCGAAAATGTTTGCAATTTCTCAAATATTCTCTAATATTCGTTAAAATTTAATTTTGAAAATAAGTGCTATATTCTAATACATATTTCTAAAATCACTCCATTACAGCCAACAGTATTATAATACGAACCGCATTTAATAAATTGTTTATTACAAAACGCTTTTTTCCAATCAACAAAATTTTACCATTTATATTTAATACCTGAGATTTGTATGGTTATCTGGTTATTGGTCAATAACACCATATTCACAACACTCCTCCGCCTATTTAACTAACCCACTAACTAATACAATCATAGTAACTGCACGTTAAGGTACACTCAAAGGAAAAGCTTCATCATATTTATGACATTTTGTTTTTATCAATTTTCATCCAATTTACATATGAAATATTTCATGTATATATGAAACATTTCATTAACAACGAAATTAATTTCATCATATTTATGTATGTAATGTTTCACTATATGATTCATATAGCATATTTTGTATTAATAAGGATTTCATTATTTTTGTGTAGAAAAATTTCATGAAGACCATGATATGGTCATTATAATTCTTGTTGTTTATGAAATGCTTCATAAATATTGATGGAATTGTTACTTTGGATGAAAATTAATGAAACTTATTCCTGATATTCAATTTATAACGAGCTTTCAACATCCGTATATTTACAAAAATAAAGCAAATCAAACATATTAGAAAGGCGATAATTCAATCCCAAATAACTACCGCGGCATATCATTCATGAATTGTTTAGCGAAGATTATGATGGGTGCTATAACGGAGAGATTGTCAAAATGGTCTGACAAATACAGAAAATTAAATGAGTACCAAGCTGGCTTCCGTAAGAATTACTCTACCTCGGACAATATCTACAGTTTGTCAAGCATAGTTCACCTGAATTTCAGTGAGAAAAAGAAAACGTATGCATTCTTTGTAGATTTTAAGGCTGCCTTTGACAAAGTGTCACGTAAAGCTTTAATTTATAAACTTCATGGAATGGGTGTATCATCTAAGGTAGTCAGATTTATACAGAAAATTTACGGAAACACAAAGTTTGCAGTTTGGACAGGCAGTGATATATCTGACGATTTTTCAACATCGACTTTAGTTAAGCAAGGGTGTTTATTGTCTCTTTATTATTTGCGTTCTATCTCAACGATTTACATGATTTTCTGGGTGGTGGCACGAATGTTGGAGGACTCAATGTACGCCTTTTGATGTATGCTGACGACATAGTGATTTTAGCTGATGAAACTAACGTGTTACAACAAATGATACATAAGCTAGAAGACTATTGTAAAACATGGAATGTTGAAGTAAATCTAACCAAATCTCAGATAATGGTTTTTAGAAAAGGAGGTAAAATTGCTAGCAATGAAAAGTGGATTTTAAATGGAAACTATATAACAATAACATCAGAATATTGCTACTTGGGAGTGATATTGACACCGAAAATGGTATTTAGAAAACACGTTGAAGCGAGAAATATGTCAGCAAAGAGTAGTATAAATGTAACCTGGAACAACTTTCTTCGAAAACGCAATGTATCACTTCAAACCAAATGGAAACTGTTTCTAGCGGTGTGTAGAGCTGTTCAGACATATGGAGCTCAAGTATGGGGTTTTTCATATTTTGAAGAAGTAGATAAACTGTCAATTTATTTTGTAAAAAAGATTTTGAGACTACCAAGCTTTACTCCAACCTACACTCTAATGCTGGAAACGGGATTTGAAAATGGCCACCTTTTTACATTGGATTTGCATTTAAGATATGTAACCAAAACACTTTTTGAGTACACAGAGGAAAGATTGCTACACCAATTAACAAAGAAATTACTTCAGCGACAGATATATTGGGTTATTGAGTTAAATAAATTAGGTTATGAATTTGGTTTAACATGGTCTGACCAAAATTGCAATAAAAGGCAATGGGATTTAAATAAAATTGTCGTATTACAGGCGTTAAAATCAAAATATTTAGACTACCTAAAAACTGAAGTAGCACAAACATCCCGTATTTATAATAAATTAGACACCTTTGTGGGCCAGAAGTATTTGGTGGAATGCAACAACCACGAGGACATCATGTGGATTTTTAAGGCTAGAAGTGATTTAATAGCACTAAACGGCAACAGGTTTCAAGCAAATGCACCAAATTTATGCTCACTTTGCAATTTAAATGAAAAAGAAACAATTCAGCACTTTCTTGGTCGATGTGGAGCATTGAAAGAGTTTAGACTGATTTATTTCAATAAGGTTTTACTTCAAGAATTTGAAATCATTAATATCCTAAATGGACTAACTGTTGAATGGAAATCCTTAGCAAAGTATATTAAAACATGTATTTATTATAGAAAATTCTTATTGGATCAATTTAACTTTTAACGAGGAAAAATCAAATATGTATATTTTATTTATTAATATTTTATATGGACTGACGACCTCAGGTCAAAGTCATACTTATTCTATTTTCTATTTTTATTCAACTATTTATGTATATTGCTTAAATTTACGAAATAAAGAATAATACTACTACTATTCCTGATATTCTTTGGGTGAAGTTAGTAATGTCCATTTGTCGCCATCCCAAGTGATTATTGTTGTATTGGACCTAGACCTAGTGCTTTTGCTTGTAATCACCTGCATTAGTATGTTTATTCACGTTATACCGGTGAGATGCCATCATAGCAATTTACAATATTTCATATATAAGTATGTATGCGTGTGTATGTATGCTTGACTGTATTGCTTATATATGAACTAAATTTTTTGAAAGTGGTATGAGTCCATTTTCAAAAAAATTTAGATAATGATGGGGTTCCATAGTACTCAGTGGCTTCTTCTACTCACTGCCAAAAATTTAAAAATCGCTTAAATTTTAACCGAAATTTTATATTGCAAGTTACACTCAAAGGAAATGCTTCATCATATTTATGAAATATTTTATAAATATGAAAAAGTTTCATAAATTTTCATGAAATGTTTCATAAATGTTTTAAGAGGCTTTATAACAGAAGCAAATTCATAAATGTTTATTAAATAAAAAATTATAATTGGTACACAGAAAAAAATATTTCTCAACTTTTTTTAATTAAATCGATTTGTATAAAAATTTAAAAGCTGTCAATTAAAAATTAATTAAATCAATTAACTGATTGTTCAAATTCGCAACAGGCTTCAAATTTTTTTTTACCATCGCTTAAAGCATTTAATATGTACACTCAAGGAACTTTCGCTTTTAAAATATGTAGTTGTTTGGGTTGTAATACAGTTTCTTTATTTTTAATGTCAATGTCAGTTATTTGTAGAACAAATTAAAATTTTTTCTAACCTTGTAGTTCATTTAAAAATACAAACCACACCACATGTCTGCTTTATGATTTTACATTAATTTTTTTGTTATTTAAAAAAATAAATGTTTGTTTATTTTTTTCTAACATGTGGTTAATTTTTACTACAATTGTTAGTAATTTTTTGAACAATAAAAAACAAATGACAATGTTAGTTGAATTTACTGAAAAGTAAGCCGTCCTTGCTTTAAGTAAAATTTAATTTGTTTTTAACTACATTTGCAGTGGTCTTTACCTACATAGTATTCTAAGTGCATATTTATATGTGTGTAGTTGTTTTTTATAAATGTTTATGTATATGTAATAAATATTTTGAATTAAATTAAATAAGATTTTTATAAATTCCTATTTGGATTATTACTTTATTAAGTTTAATAATTTAACTTCAGAAGTTTAAATATGAATATTTATTAATTTTAGAAAATTATCATTAAATTGATAATGTAATTTTTAGTTAAGTTTTGTTTAATGAAATGTAAACATTTTTTTAAACAAAACATGTTAAAAATAAATTTAAAAAAAGTCTGATTTAAAAGGACTAATTTCGGCAAATAAAAAATTCAAAATTTGTTTTCCGTAGTCCCTACGTTTCTATAGAAAGAACAAAAATTAATTTCTAACTAAATGAGAATTACATGTTATAAAATTCATGCTATCAAAAACATTTGGTATAAAAACAACACTTTATCCAATTGGTTTTTGCATTTTGAGAAGGTATACAATATTGATATATTAGTGATCACTTTTTAATCAAATGTGTTATTATTTAACTGAATAATAATTAAATTAAAGAGCTATCAATATCTAATTGAATTATCAATTTTCGTTGTTGGCGGAATTTCAGCAATTAAAGTTATTGAACCGGTTGTTTTCGTGATTGAAATGGGTTTTATATTTTTTTTTGGTAGCGTACGAGCCCGGGCTACAGCCAATGACAAAAACTTATTTTTAATGCATTATTTGTAAACCCCAATATTTTTTCAAATATAATTCAGAATATATCAATTTATCAGAATTAAAAACTGAATTTCAAAAAATGTTATTTGATATTGATATTAGTGTTGTCACTTTTGAGTATAATATACAATAACAGAAAAAGCTAATAGGAAAGAAAACTGCAATTTAGCAGCGTTAGATTCGTGGCCATACTTGGTTGTGATCGCTAAACGGTCTTGACTTGGTATTGTTACGTTTGTAATGTAAGATGAGCGCAGGTTTGTTTCTTACAGCCGCAGGTTGTTGAAAAATTTATCATATATAGACAATCTGACAATTATAAGACACAAATAATAATACAATTTAAATGAAAAATCACTGATGAGCCTGTCCAACTAGTCTAGTCTGATTTTTAGAGAAAAACGTTTATTCTTCTTCTTAACCTCAACATTTCTAAATTAATTGATATCAATTTTTAACAAAATTCAGAAAAATTAAATTTCGTTAAGAATTCTCATTTGAATTTAAAAGCATGAGAAAATGGTTAACATTGAGGTTAAATTTCCGTGTTCATACATACAAATCAATTTTATATTCACAAAATTCCATGCAAAATTTTGAACACTGATTAGAAATTTTGACTTTCAATCAATTTTATGACAGTTTCTGAATTTTTAATTAAAAATCTAAATGGCAAATTACATTTTCTTAATTTCAAATGAAAATTCTTAATTTATATTGATGATTTCTAAATTTCAAATTTAAATAATGAATTTCAATTGATAGCAAAAAAATAAAATAAATTTGTTTACACGGTTTTTGAAAAGTTTTTATGAAATGATGAGGATTTAAGAAACTTTGGACATACATATATATTTATAAAAGTCAGTTAAGGAAGTTTGACCATTTACAGATTATGTTCTTTTGTATATGAATTAATCATGTAACGACTCCTTGGAGGGGACGAAACTGCGGCAGTCTGGCAAATACATTGTGTCCGTTAAATTTTTCAATAAAAGCTTTTCTTCTTCTTCTTCCTGCAAAAACCTAACTAAACAAATTTTCAGTAATTTGTTTTAATAAAAATTAGTTAGGATTGTCATTATATGGCGGTTACAAACACTTTACCCCAAAAACAATTGAAAAATGTTGCCCAGCGGCAACACTATCTCTAACAAAGACTTAATATGCAACTAACGAATGTCAATAAAAGAGATAACAATAGGATTAAAAAGGGGATAAATAAATTGTTCATATGTATAAGTTAACTCTATCGCTTCTGATTAAAACAATACATTGTAAATGCTGTGATTAAAAAAACTTCACTTAGTCCATGGCTCAACTCGCTAAGTGATGCATGGCTGTGGGTTTGAAACTCACTACGACACAAAGTAAAAAGTTTTTCATATAGAGCAATTCAACAATATAAAATATTTTGTTTAATTGAAACATAAATTAACCAATGACGAGTTCTTGCAGGTGACGAAACTGCGGCAGTCTGGCATATCCATTGTGTCCTTCAAATTTTTCAATGAAAATGTTTTCTCCTGTAAAGATCTAAATAGAAAAACCCCTCTAATTTTACAATTTCCTTAAAAATTTAAAATAAAACTAAAAGTTTAAGTTTTGAAACGGGCATAAGTGCATTCAGTACTGAAAATACGTACATTTTCACAATAAATATGTAGAAGTCTAATAAACTGAGCGTCCCTTAATGAAATGTTTATAAATACATTTACCAAAAGTTACTATTTGCAGTTTAAAAACCATTTAAATGCAAAACAATTTTTATTTAATTTTAAAAACAAGTGGACTAATAACACTTTTAAATAGTTCATATATGTGTAAATTTTCTGTAATATAGTCTGCGAAAAAAACAAAGCATAGAAACTGAATATCAATTTTTTTCCTCGTTAGAAGTACAATTTTTAAATTTGCAAAATATTTTATGTGTACACTGTACTGACCACACGTATGATCGAAATGTCGCAACTCGTAAATACATTTTGCATGATGTGTGGAATAGTTGCAATTCGTCGATTTATTCTTCTTGAATCGAAATTTCCTACAAATCAAAAGATTGTTCAAATTATGACAATTAATTGAAATATCGGTGACGGGTAATTTGTGTTCTGTTATACCTCCTTTCTCCATAACTGAAGATTGTATCTTATACACCGCCATCGTGGAAAAAATTCGCGGTCACAGTTTTTTCCTTCCTAATTCAACACATTTTATTTTTTGAGAAGTTCGAGTGTTCAAACTGCATATGGCTTTTATAACGCCTTAAAAAACTGATGCCTACTGTATTTTCCAACGTTGTTTGGCACTGGAATTTTTATATTTAAAAATTAATTTATTAAAAATATGATTGAGGCCCTCGGAATTAGCCAGTGAAAATATGCTTGTAAATTTATAATTTATATCCCAAAATGAAACTGAGACTGTCTCTGACAAAGGACATGTACCCTGCGTCTTATTTTTTGAGCTCATATAGTAAAAAGTCACTAGTTCTTTCCCTTAATTCAGCATATACAAAAAGAGAAAATTTTAAAAAAGCGATTAGGGACATTTTTGCGGTTCTTATCAATTTATTGCACATGGATCTTTTATGATACTCCAACTTAAGCTTCCAAGGTAAAATAGTAACATCCAAAAAACAGGTTACAGAACAACTTAAACTGTATTATATCAGGTTCTAATTTATGTTCTATAACCGATTCTTTGAATATGAAGCTTGTCCTATTTCCAATAGATTCTTTACCTCCAAACTAGAATTGGTTGTTATAGAACCAGTTACAGAACTGGTTCTGGGTCAGTGAAACCTTACATTTTAACTCCTAGGAACCTGTATTAGAACTGGTTCCATGTATCCGGTGGTAAAAGAAGCTGTTCTAAAACATGTTCAAAGGTGCACATAGAATAATATGTACGTAAAGAACACTGCAAATGTAGTTAATAACGACGACTTACATTTCAGTAAATTCAACTAACATTGTCATTTGTTTTTTAATGTTCAAAAAATTACTAACAATTATCGTAAAAATGAACCACATTTTAGTAAAAAATAAACAAACATTTATTTTTTTTAATAACAAAAAAATTCTGTAAATGAATGTAAAATCATAAAACAGTCTTTGGTGTGGTTTGTTTTTTCAAATAAACTACAAGGTTAGTAAAAAATTAAATTTTTTCTACAAATGACTGACACTTACATTAAAAATAAAGAAACTGTATTAAAATCCAAACAACTACATATTTTTAAAGCAGAAGTTCCCTGAGTGTATAAAATATTTTGCTGGATATTTAAGCAAATAATTAAATTTTAACCAATTTCAAATATAAAATTAGAAACGGCCAACCTAGCGTATAATGTATGTTAAGATGACTTTTTAATATGCTAACTGTAATGTCTTAAATATTTATATAAATCATGAAAATATTTGATTTTTCGAGATAAATTTCCTATTTTGAGGGCTTTTCTCACAGTTTGATTTTCAATTCTTCGAAATCTATCGTCCGTTCTTTATCCTTCAGGATTTTTTTTTAACAAAGGACCTGTTTTGTTATCGTTGCATATTTCTATGAAGCACTGCATGTACTGCTTGCTATAATTATTTTAGCCTAAGACTCAAAATATATTCAAAAATTTATAAAAAAAACTGTTTTTATTAAGAAGTATGATTCATTACAGTATAATCATAAAATATTAGCAAAATTCTAATATTAACGAGAAATAAGAAAAATAAATTTTAATTTTGTATGCTTTGGTTCTTTCGCAGATTGTATCTAGGGGGCTCAAAATTTTGCTATCAATTTGCATCAAATTGATTTCATTGGGTATTTAATCAATTGTGTTAGTTGCTTAAACAAAAAAAAAATATAAAATAAAGTGCATATTTTCGTTGCATATACATATTTGCAACAATTTACATTTTCGAATGCTGTTCAAGGTAATTTTCATTGATTTTCGTTAAAAAAGTATAATTTATAATTAACTTATTTATTAAATATAAGATAGATTATAAAAATAAAAAATAATAATAAAAAAAATAATTTTTTCATCTTAAAAATATATTATAATATGTGATTATATATGGTGTCATACATATAAATATATTAATTTATATTTCTTATGTGTTAACATGTATAACGATGTATTTTTATATATTGACCTTTATAAAATTATATATTAATCATATATGATACACATAATAAGATATGAAACTCTCTAAAAAATAAGTTAGTAGAAAAGTTAGCAAAACTTCTTGTAAATCAATTATACTATTTTTCAGCAAAATTTTTTGCTGAAATTGTGTTTTCAGCTAAAATTTTAAATATACTTATTGAGTACTTAACTGCTTTGACCTAATGTTTTACTAATATTTTATTAATTTATTTTGCTAAAAAAATTTGTGCTTATAAGCACATTGATAGTGTGGACTACAACCAGAATGAAGGTAAAAAAAAAACTCTTATATGACATATAAACAAATCAACCATGAAAGACTGTTGTATCTGTTTTCAATATATAAGACAAAAGGATGCCAAGAAAGTGTATACATTCTTTATGGATTAAAAAAAACTTAAATTTTGTGTTGTCACCGGCTTGTCAAAGTAATTGTCCAATAATTAAATTAAAGACAAAATAAAATATATAAATTTAGTAGAGATTAAATGTGTATTTGTATACTGAATGTTTATAATGATTAACAATGTAGTGTGGTCAAATTGGCAATTTGAAATTGCAAACAAATATACGTTTAGGCGAAAGACAAGGACACACATCTTATGTAATTTATTGTGTTTCCTTTCTCGTATTGCAAAAAAAGGTTGTATATGCCATATTTAGTTATTTTTTTTTGTTTCGTATCTAGAATTACTGCACTTTTGTTCCATGCATTTACAAATTCAGTTGGCTTTCAGAAAATAGTTTAATGAAATTATTGGTCAAATACTTCCAGAGAAAATCGAGGTGTCCTCATGTGGGAACAGTGGGTGTTAATGGGTTAATTAAACGAAAAAATTAACAAAGTACATTATTCCGCAAGTTATTACGATTTATAAGGCCTTATAAAAAGAATTTATGTTCAGCTCTAAAGACATTTTCGTTGATGTTCATAATAATATAATGGGAATCGGAAGACCCTTGTTCAGATTTGTACTGGTTTCTCGTGAGATGTGTGAAATTTATAATAAAATAGTCTTTTTTCAATTATTATTATTTTACCAAGCCACATTTGGACTTATTTTATATGTGGGAGTTTTTTTCGTTATAAAATGAAACGCAGACTTTAGACTCATTATAAAAAAAAATAAAAATAAGTGGGGCCTCTTCATTAAATTTTTTTTTTTTTTTGAGCACTTTTTCATTACGGATATCGCCTCTCATTTTATGTTAGTGAGGCGATGTTTCATTGTCAAATGACCCCAAAATTGGGACTTTTAAAGGAGACGAATTTTTAAATTATTATTGTCCACAAAAAAAAGGTTTGAGAGAAATGAATTTGAAGTTTGAAAAAATATATTTCTTTATTATTTTAATTCAGTGTAGCCCCTTAAGAGTGGAAATTTTAGTCCTGACACAGCGATAATAAGAGCATTTTGTGCAATACAGATATACCAAATTCATAAACCAACAATAGGTCAGAATGGATTTTTTTGTCAACTTGTAATTGTGTTGGTGGACATCTCTGGGTAACCAGTCATTCAAATGCACATGAACATTGAACTCTTTAATCTTGCCGACAAGTCATTTTATTATAACTTTGTTTATTACCATAAATACCAAAAATTAATAGAAAAATTTAGTAAAATTGTTTGCTAAAACTTTCAAAAATTAATATAAAATGATGCAGAGGAAAAAATTGCTAAAAATGGCAGATTTTGTTTTGCTAAATATTAAAACTGAAGAATAGAATAATAACTCGGTTGAATCTAAATAAATGTATGCATATTTGAGCTAAATTTTAGCTAACTAAAAGTAACAAATTAATCTGCTAAAATCAGAAAGAAATTGTGTAAATATTCGCAAATAGAAAATCACAAAAAATACGAAATTTTGCCAATTTTTTTTTAAAATTTTTGTTTTCTGATTAAAATTCAACTCTTCTGAAATTATCAGTTTAAAATTTATTTGCAAAATATGTTCGTTGATTTTAGCAAAACATACTGTTATCAGCATTCAACTAAAGTTAAGATGAATATAGCTCACATTTTATAGATATTACAGTTTTTATTTTCTACTTTTTGTTTACAAATATATCGTCGATTCCATCAAATATCATCCAAAATATGGCCGGGGTCATTTAAATTCCTTTGTGTTTTGTTCACGTATTCTCTAAGATATCTACAATATTTTGAAGGTAACTAAATGTAATTTATTTAAAAAGTAATCAGTAGTCTTTGGTTTTTAAGGAGTATATATTTAAACTACCAAGAAATATTTTCTTTAAACTTATTTTACCATTTATTAGAAGAAAACTACACATAAATACTGTTTTTCTGTACACAGAAAAAATTATCAACCTAAAATATCTAATTAAAGATTTGATTTGAATTCAATTTGTTTCTAAACAAATATTTAATTGAATCAATTAATATTTTAATTGACTTTTAAATATATATATATACATATTTTATTTTAGAAGCAATTATCATATTATTTTTTCATACACTGTATGCATAAATAGAAAATTTTCAGTATAAAATACCAAATACATTTGCAGTTAACAAACAAAACAAGCATACACACAAGCAGACTCAGCATTGCAAAAAACACACATACCAACATATAGATCACACACTTTTTTGTGAGCATCATATTTTTTTTTTGTAGAAGTTATTTATAACTTTTTTTCCTTCTTAATTTTAATAAAATGTTTAATTGAATCAATCATTGCCGTGATAGGTGCAAAATCAATTAAAATATAAATTGATTCAATAAATTTTTTAATTGAAACCCGTTTTTAGTTTTTTCTGTGTACCAGTTATTATTTTGAACCAAAAAGTAATGATTGTAAAATTAAAAGAAAAAACGGTTTTGTTTTTAATAATTTGGGAGTTAATAAAATAAAATCGTTTATTTTTCCGGATTTTGGGAGTTTTTTTTCAAAAATTTTTATTTTATTTTTGACAGTAAAAATTAAAGAAAATCTTTTATATTTACTGATGTTGAGTTAATTTTTTAATAGTTAAAAAAAAAAAAATAAAAACACATTTGGTTTAAAAGAAACGTGCATAGACCGGTTTTTAAATATATGTTTAGTAGTTTTAAAGTACATATTCCTTTGATTTAAACGACAAAACACTGTGAGTGTATTAGTTACTATCGTCTTCTGTTTCTGAAAATTTCGTAAACTCGCGTTTTTTAAAAATCGATTTTTAGAACGATGTCATTTTTGAAAAATTTATAGTTTTTGGAATAAATAACAGTTTCGAATTTTTTGGGACCTGAATGCTAGCTGATTTTAATAATTTTTTAAGAAATAGCTTACTTAATTTTTCCATTTTTTTGTTTTTTTTTAAGATTTTAAAGTTTTTTTATTTATATTTTTATATTTAAAAAAACATCCAAATAACACTGATCTTTGAACAGCATTATCTTCTAAACTATTTCGTTAATTTAAAAATCAATTGAAATCTGCAGTTATTAAGAGTAAAATTTGCGGTTCAAAAATCACGGTTTTTTCTAAAATACATTTTAAATTCAATTGCGATTTGTTGATTAACGTAGCCTTTAAAATGCAATTTGGAAAAATATGTGTTATTTTTATTATCGTAATGTAGATAACTATAGCTTTCAGACGCTTTCTAATTCATTGAAATAGTCAATATACTTTGGAAGATAATACTATTCAAAGTTAAGTGCTGATATGCTTTAGTTGATATAACTAAAAATTATTTAAAAATACTTTAGAATACTAAAAAAATTCTTCTTATATGGGCAACTTCAAAAATTTACGGCACCTAGACATTTTTTTTTAAAGTTTTTTTTTGTCTGACATCAATGTCGATTTGTGTGTGTGTATAAGCCGATATTTGAGCATGTGAAATCCGTTCGCGTTAATCATTTTTATTAAACGGCGCAAAGTTTACGGCGGTTTCAAGTTAAAAAGAAAAAAAAAAAATATTAAAATTACAGTTTTTGTTAAAATTGAAAAAGGATAACGCATGTGGATAATACCCCTTAAGAGCTTTCTTATCACACTAAAATATTTGTAAAAGCCTCAATACTTTTTAAAATACACTGAAAAAAAAAATAAAAACAAAAATTTTTTGCCTATCGCTAATGGTTTAAGAGATATAACCATTTAAACTTTACCACTCATGATTTTTTGCTATTTTGATTTGTTACCTTAGAAAATTTGTAAAATTGTTCTGCAAATTGGAAGCTGTAACTAACGTTTCGTTAGTTAAATCTTGGGTTCCAGTGATAAATTCTAAGACGTTTTCAATTTTTTTTAATCCGCAATTTTTTGTTTTGATGACATTGTTTTTATTATTATTATTATTGTTATTTAAAACCGAATACCTAACTGACTTTCTTACACCAATTTGCGATTTGTTTGTTTTTTTTTGCATTTTATTTTTTCAGATTGGCGAGATTCGCGTCTTTTATCGTTTAATTTGTTTCGCTTCTCAGTTTTCTTTTTACGAATTTCACGTTTTTTTAATGTATAATCTGAAATCATTTTACTAATTTTTATTCACAACTGTTCACGCACTTAAATAAAATAAACTGAATTGAAACTCAAAGATTTATTCTTAGAAGCATTCAGCAAAGGCTACTGTGATCGTAGAGTTTTTATAATAAAGCAAGTTCTTTAAGATGTCATTGCATCGGTGGTAATTTGGCGGTTTTCACGGTAGTATGTTTCAATTGTTTTGTTGAAATTTGTTAAGGTGGCCCTCGTGAATATTGTTTAAAAATAGTCTCACTTTCTAGGGGTTCAAAAAAAAAACGCGTTTTTTTTTGCAAATATTAATATTGGACCGATTATAAAATACTTGTTGGGATTCTGGGTTACCTATTAACCCGAATTCAAAAATAATTCTTTTAAATTTTCAAAATCAAATATTTCATACAAGGATGCTTTTTAAGGTTAGAAACATTTTGTTTTCTCCATAAAATTTTAAATCCTTAAAATTTTGTGGTGCGTTTTCGATTTTAGTATCAAGATCAGTAAAGTCTTCCATTCGATGTACGTTTGAGCGGAATTGATACAGCGCTTTAGTTGTCACAAAGCGAAATGTGTTTGGAAAAAACTGCCGCTGCACGCGCCAGGATTGAAAAAAATTATTTTTTTTTGCACTTTATCAGTTTAGTCCGTCGCGAAGTATCTATTTAGATACCTAAACATGTTCCCATGCCATGTTTTGATATAAAAAAAGCTTAAAAAAAATGTTTTTTTGCAATAATTTTCAAAAGTTCATAAAATTTTTGCGTTTAAAAATTTTAAAGTGCGTTTTCGCCTCGGAGGTGCACTTTACGAAGTTACTCCCATCACGCAATACACTAGCCAACTAAAAAGACAATTCAGATTGTCAGACGCAAAAAAGATACATTTTAAAATATTTACGCTAGTTTCTTTTAAGTTTGTGATGTCCGTGATACGATATTGGTGCGCTGACACCAACTTGATATACCTCTAACTTTATAAAATTACGCCGTTTTTATAATTCTGCGCTTAAAACTCATTTTTATTAAACGGCGCAAAAACCCTATTTAAAATCTTCAAAAAATTCAAAATTCGAAAAATTTTGGTTTCACTTGTTAACCACCATGCAACTTTTCACCCAGCAGCGATATCAAAAAATTTTTTTTTTGTGGATATATCCTCCAAGTCTAGTGACTATATTTTGTATTGGTTTGGATCTGAAAGCTAAAAACTATTACAGAGAAAACGGAATGAATGAAAAAACTCTTGCAAGTTACAAGTCGTTTTTTCGAATTTCAGATGGCCACCAATTCTTAAGGTGAAGACTTTTCAATGTAAAACTTTGCACGTCATATCCTTCAAGTACAAATCCTGTACAACGTTTTTTTTCAATACATAAAACTTAACGAAATAAGAGCCATAGTATGTCGGTTTCAGCAGGTGCTCAAAAAATTTGAAATAGCCCATATGAAAAAATGTAGTAAGCTATTATTGGAAAAAATATTAAAAATAGTTTCCCAAAAAAGTGTAAGTTGTTATTTATTCCAAAAACAGTAAATTTTTCACAAATGACAGCGTTTTAAAAATCAAACGGGGGTGGGGTATTTCGCAAGGAAATTGATATTTTTTTATCACAAGTCGTAAAGTAGACAATCATACACTGAAAGAATTATCCTTCATGACATTAATAAAACAATTTCATAGTATTTTTATCGTAAATTTACTGAAGAATTTCGTTATATCCAATAAATTTTAGTAATATTAAAAAATTGTTCATAAGCTTCCTTTCATAAAATTTCATAGTTTCATAAAAACAATTCATTGGATTTCATAAATTATCACCTCCTAAATTTAATGAAAATTTTCTTTAGAGCTACGAAATTATTTTTTTATTTTTTCATAAAATATCGTAATTTCATTAATTTTCATTCATATCAAACTTTAGATTTAAGATTTAATTCTCAAGTGTTTAATATATTTTATGAAGTGCTTCATTATTTCAATGTAGCCTTGTATTAATTTTGGACTTCTATGACATCATATGAAGCGATTCCAATGCATTTTTCAAGACATTCATGAAGAGGTTCATTAATTCAAGGAACTTCTTAAAATAAAAAAATTTTATGAAACTGTTTCATAAATACTATAAACGTTTCATTGTCGCAATGATTCATTAGTTTTATGGAGATTTTCATTAATTCTACAAAAATTTCATATATATGGACTTAAATGAAACGTGTTTCTTAGATTCTGTGAAAAGTTTCACTGCACACAGAAAACAGAACCAATTGCTGCAACCGAATTTTTTGCCAACCGAATTTTGATAGTTACATTTACTAATATATTTTTTACTTAGAAATTCAATTGAAGTCATTAAAATTTGGCTATAAGTACTAAATATTTTATTATGTCAACGGATTAAAAAAAAACATACTTGTGGTCACAACTGAATTTATTAAGTAGATCGAACCGAATTTAATTAAGTAATACACCGTATCCAATGTTTTTATTTTTATTTATTGAAATAAATATTACAGTCAATATAAATAATATAGAAATAAAGACTAGACCGGTCTAGACTCGGTCAGTGATATTAAAACAAATTACTTCTTGCATAAAAATATACCCTTTATAAACGCAAAAGTACATTTTCTCAAAAAAATGCCTTTTTCACAAATAAGTACTCTTTATCAAAAAAGAATAGTACCTACATTGTTTTCAAAAAGTACTTTCTTTTTTAAAAAGTACCTTTCTTCAAGAAAACTACACTTTAAAAAAAACTACCCTTTTCATTAAAGTACCTTTTTCACAAACGAAAGTATTTTTCTCAAAAACAAGTTTTTTAAAATGTACCCTTTTTCAAAATAGTACCTTTTTTCAAAATAAATACCTTTTTAAAAGGAACACATTTTTTGAAAAAGTATTTTTTCAAAAAAGTACCCTGATTCAAAAAAGTACCTTTTCAAAGCAAGTACATCTCCCCAAAAAAGTATATTTTTTAAAACAATAACATTTTTTAATAAAAATATTCTTTATAGCAAAAAATTCTTTTTCAAAAAAATGGACCATTTTAAAAAATTGGCTTTTTTAAAAAAGCACCAGTTTTAAAAAAGTTACTTTTTCAATAACAGTACTTTTTCAAAAAAGTATTTTTTAAAAATGTACTTTTTTATTAAACAAAGCAAGTATTTTGATAAAAGCTAATTTTTTTCGAAAAATTTACTTTTTTGAAAAACTTACTTTTTTGTAAAAACACTTTTTTGAACAAATTTTCTTTTTTTAAAACAGATACTTTTCCTTAAGGTGCTTTTTTGACAATTTGTTTTTGAAAACAGGTAATTTATTTGAAAAAGGGTTTTTTTTTGTATTGTTTTCAAAAAGGGCACTTTTTTATAAGGGTATTTTTTTTGAAAAAGATACTATTTTGAAAAGGTTAGTTTTTTTCAAAGGGTACTTATTTAAAAAAAGATACTAGTTTTTTTTTTTTGATAAACGTATTTTTTTTTTTTTTGAAAAAGGTTCTTTTGTTGAAAAAATTTTTTTTTTTGAATGAAGGTAGTTTTTTTGAAAAGGAACTTCTTTGAAAAAGTTACTTCATTTTGTAAAAGAATTTTTTTGTGAAAAAGGTACTATTTTTGGAAAAGTTACGTTTTTTTTTTTTAAAAAGGGACTTTTTTTTAAACAAATTTAATTTTTTTGAAAAAGGCCACTTTTTTGTTTTTTTAAAAAAGGTGATTTTTAAAATAAATGTACTTCTTTAATATAAGATACTATTTTTTTTTAAATAGTAGGTACTTTGTTTTTAAAAAAGGTACTTTTAAAAAAAAAATTATTTTCTTTGTTTTAATAGCGCTGACCGGTTTTTACGAGTAGACCGGTCTACTTGGTTTTCGGTGCAGCCGGGTTTTCTGGGATTCACGGGTTTTCGTTCCACCCTGTCTTTCATTCTAATCGGGTAGACCGAAGACCGAGAAACCCGGGATACCGGTCTAGACCGTAGGCTCTACTTAAAAATTATGAAACATATTTTCGCAACTTCGCTAGATAGAGCAATGCCGCTGCTAAGTAGTTGCTTTTAACATTTTAGTTTCCTCCAATTTTACCCCATATTTAAAGTATTTTCTATCCTCCGTCTTACAATTATTTTTCAAATTCTGAAAGAAAATACAATAATACAATAATTTTTGTTTATATGTACACAAAATTTAAGCTTACCACATTAGCATCTCCTTCTTGATTTCTGCTTACTATTCCATGGTGTTTGTTTAATTTTTATTCCGTATTTTCTAAGCATTTAAAATTTTTGTACTTATGTATATGTTTTACTAAAAATTTTTTGTTTAAATTTTCGTTTTGTTATTTTTAAATAATTGATTTGACACAAGTAGCAAACAACAATTATTTTGTTCGGAACAAGGTACGATAGTTACGGCAATTGGGAACAAGGGTTATGATTATAATTAAATAGCTCTGTTTACTGAAGATTTTTTTCTATGGTTGCATAGACTAGTAGTTTTTCTAACCATATTTAAAATTGTATAATTAGGGAAATTAACCAATTGTCTGTCACTAAGAAAGTTAGTTTATTAAGTACATTTTTAAACTTGCACTAGACAAAATATCTGGTCCTGATTAACATTTGTATGCACACACAGCTGAAATATTTGTTTAACAACTTAAATAATGTAATATCGAACGAATTCCAACTGATCTTTTCCCTGTGTGTGGACGAGTTCCAGTGACAATTTTCATTAAAGCTATGAAAAAATTAATTACTGAAGTAAAGACAATTCTCTCAGTGCATGCTTTTTAAATCTTTGAAATAATCCATCTATTTTGGGAAATATGGATCTTCAAATTAGACTACTTTCAGCATTTTTTTAATTAAAAAAAAATGCGAATAAAAGCGCGATTTTGATGAATAATTCTGAGTAAATGACATCGTAGAGTATACGTGTGCCAAATTTTATCAAAATCTAAGAGCCTAGTGTCCCAAAAATTAACGTTTTTGAACGGTCTCTCATGAAATGGAGTTTTACAGATTTTAGTAAATAAAATTGCTATTTTCAATGCAATAAAATTCAACAAATATAATTAAAATTTGAAAAGTTTACAGTTTTATTTTTGCTACTCTTCTTTTATTTATATTAAGCAAAAAAATCAGCTAATATTAGCAGTTTTTTCTGCAACGTCAATTTTGACAAACAATTTTATAGCCTTTTCTGCTATTTTTTTTTTACGGTAGTACAATTTTTTCTATGGATGGTAGTACACTTGGTAATTCATAATTCTTTGAATTAATTAATTGCCTTCAGCTTAAAGTTTTAACCCTATTTCTGAGTATCATAATCCATCAAATGGACTATATTATATGTGTGTGTTTCCAGTGAAATAAGTACAATTCTTTGTACAAATCTATGTAAGCGACAATGTACAAAATATTCTTTAAGGGTTTAAAGTATTAAAAGAAAAGAAAATCACAAAATGCAAAAAAAATGAAATAAACTAAAAAGCTGACACTAAAAGCTATTCATAATACTTAAAATACTCATAAATGATTGTAACAGACAACTAACAAATGTACGAGAACCCTTCTTTCAGTTTGAGTTACGAATCTAAGAAAAATATAAAAAAACAAAAAAAAAAAACACTAGTGAATACAATTAATTAGTTGTTATCCTTAAGCAACTGTCAACACATCATAAACTAATTGAAAATGTATCTTTAATAACAGCAACACACTATGGTTGTGTATGAGTGGATAGAGATATATACGAGTATGCATACTTTTATTAGAATATTTTCTTGTTTTTTTTTGTATTTTTCTTTCTTAAACTAAGCTAACAAAATTTTAGTAACTGACTTACATACATATAAAATTTGGCCAAAAGGAGTTTACAAGATATATCCTCATGTATGTGTGTATTTATAATGGTATAAGTGTGTCACGCTTCACTTAACGTGACTACACTGAGAGAATTATCTTTATTTCAAAAATGAATGTCTTCATAGCTTTAATGAAAATTGTCACTGGAACTCGTCTATTGAAACTTTTTATAGAATCTATTAAACAGGTTTCATTTAAGTCAATGTTTATGAAATGTTTGTAGAATTAATGAAAATCTTTATAAAACTAATGAATCAGTGCGACAATGAAATGTTTATAGTGTATATGGAACAGTTTCATAAAATTTTTTAATATTAAGAAGTTTTGATGTGAGAAGTTTACATTGGTTCTCTGATGATTTTCGGTGACGCGAAATGAAACATGTAAGGACCTGTCAGTAGATAAAGTCTGCTATAAGTTAGCGGGCAAACACTTTTTTGAGTAAAAAATAAACATTGCACGGTTTTTTGTTTAACAAAAAACAAATGATCTTGAACTTGAATAATCTTGCTCACATCATAAGTTATGATAAAAGATCGAAAAATAAACTTTTCGTTTTAATTTTTAAAATTTAAAAGTAAAACATTTAACAATTAAGAAGTTTTCTGGAATTACTAAAACTCTTCATGAATGTCTTGCAAAATGCAATGGAACTAACCCAATGAACTGTAAAGTTAATAAAAGGCTAAATTGAAATAATTTATAAAATATGTTGAACACTTGAGAATTAAAGCTTCAAAATAAAGTTTGAAATATATGAAAATCAATGAAATTATAAAATTTTCTGAAAAAATAAAAAAACTAAGTCTTTGAATTAATTTAAAACTCTAAAGAAAAATTTCATTAAATTTGTGATGGGATAATTTATGAAATCGAAAAAAACATCAACATTGTACAAAAAGAAAACAATCCACCAAATTGTACAGAGCTACGTCCAATAGACGAATATTGGTCAATTATAAAAGGAACTTTAAAGAAGACTGGAATGAAGGTATCAACTGTAGAAGAGTTCAAATCTAAATGGAATTTGCCAGCCATAAACGTGGATAAAAGTCTCGTGCAAAAACTAATGGAACGAATTCGAAAAAAAGTGCTATGTTTTGCTTACCAATCGACTTCTAATTAATTTTTTTTTACATTTTGGTAGTTATTATAGAAATATATAATAAAATATAAAAAACAATTTCAAAGGCAATTTTGAATATTTTTTATGTAGAAAACAAAGTGGTGGGATTTTGGTTATTTCAACATTTAAGAAGATTTCTTGAATTAATACAACTATTTATGAATATCTTGAAAAATGCACTGGAATTAAGACAATGAACCGCTTCATATGATTTCTTAAACAATTTCATAGAAGTTCAAAAAAAAAAACAAAAAATTAAAGGCTACATTGAAATAATAAAGCACTTTATAAAATATGTTGAACACTTGCGAATTAAATCTTAAAACTAGAGTTTGATATGTATGAAAATTAATGAAATTATGAAATTTTATGTTTAAAAAAAAAAAAAAAAAAAATATGCCAGAAAGTGTTTTGCAACCGTCAGATAACGACAATCGTAATTAATTTTTATATTAATTACTGTAGAATATTACTTTAGTTAGTCTCTTTACTGGAAGAAGAAGAAGAAAACATTTTTATTGAAAAATTTTACGGACACAAGGGATACACCAGACTGCCGCAGTTTCGTCCCCCTCCTGGGACTCGTCAGTGGTTAATTTATGTGTCAATTGAACAAAGTATTTTATATTGTTAATTTGCTCTATATGAAAAACTTTTTATTTTTTTTTGGTGTCGTACTGTGATTTGAACTCACTGCCTTAGCATCAAGCTATGCATCGTAATCTCATCTCTTAACGAGTTGAGCCACGGTCGACACAGCGATGACTGCGGTTAAAGTGGAGTTTGGTCACACTATGTACACACAAGTATTGTTTCGATCAGAAGAGACAGAATTAACTAATACCAATGCACAATTCATTTCTCAACTAGAATGCTTTTTCTTCTTAATCCTATCTCTTTTTCACAAGTAATTATCACGTTTTATGATGCGCTTTATTCACATACAATAGTTGGATACCAAGTGTAGGTTAGAGATTGAGTCGCCGTTAGGCAAGTTTCTTCAAATTTCATGTTAGAAAGTGTTTTGCAACCGTCAGATAATGACAATAGTAATTAATTAATATGTCATTGAAATAATTTCATAGCTCTAAAAACAATTTTCATTAAATTTATGAAGAGATAATTTATGAAATAGAATACATTTTTTATAAAATTATGAAATTTTATGAAAAATTTCTTAAAATTAATAAAATTTCTTGGATATAATGAAATTCTTCTTTAAATCTACGAAAAAAAATCTATAATATTGCTTCATTAATATCATGAGGGATATTTCTTGCAGTGTAGTGATTCTTTTTAATACCCTACATATAGTTAGGTCCCATGTTGTATAAGTCTCTCCGTATCTTTAGGGCAATAAGTCAAATAACACAGGTCGACAAAAAAAATAAATTCTTGGGTTTCTGTTTTGATGCAGACTTTTTGATGCTAGTCATCGAAAAACACCAAAATATTAATTCCAAGCTTTCAAAGTTAGCTTTTTCTGTTTTAGGTATGTAAGTTTTGGAGATTTTTCGAACAGCATGTAGCACTTACACAAGAAGAATTTTCTTGTACAAGTTTTAATGAATTTTATGACTACACTCAAAGGAAAGGTTTCATTATATTTATGCCATGTTTCATAGTATTTATGAAACATTTCATAAAAACCAAACTTAATTTCATCGTATTTATGAAATATTTCACTATTTATATGAAGCATATTTTGTAATAGTAAGGATTTCATTATTTTTGTGTAGAAATAATTCATGGAGACAATAATGTGATCATTATAATTCTTCTTGTATATGAAATGTTTCATAAATATTGATAAAATTGTTACATTGGACGAAAATTTATGAAATTTATTCTCGGTATTCTGTAGGTGTAATCTTGTCAAGTTTTCTTTACAAAATGAATGAAAATTTTATTAAATTTCATGAAACATCTTCATAACTTTTATGAAACTTTTTCATTAGTCGTATGAAAGTTGTGATAAAGAAAATTAAATATTTCATAGATCTAATGAAAATATTTCATTGATTTCATACAGTGTAGATCAACACCAAACAAATATTTTTTTTGCCCTTTATTAGTAACACAAAAGAAACCAAAGTTTTACATTTAGAAGTCAGACCAAATAATCGTGTCGAAAGGTGTAATCTGCAAGTTCACTCAGGGAAAAAAGTTTCATCATATTTATGATATTATTTCATAAATCGTTTGTCATAAATTATTCATCATATTTATGAAGCTTTCATAAATAAGATGAAAGTTGCATACAAGTTGATGACAAAGGTTTCGTACACCTTCATAATTTCATAAAAAAGTTTTATAAACTTTTTGAAAATAAACTTTTGCTTTTAATTACAATTTTTATTTTTTATTTGAAATTGAGAAAATATTTGCAATTTAAGGCTGAAAAATAATTAGTTTAAGTGACTTTGGTCAGGTGTTGGTATAAAAAAAAATTTGGAAAAACAATTATTTAGGTTTTAAAAATTTTTAATTTTTGATTCATAGCAACAACTGACCTAAGTCAATTAAGCCAATTATGTTCAGCCTTCCGACTTTGTAAAACTCAAAATCTACCACACTAATATAAAAATAATCTTGATATAAATAAAAACTAATAAAACTGAATTCAATATTTAAATTAAGTAGGTTTTGCGAAGCAAAAAATTGCGCCTTTCGAAAAATTCTTGGTCAAAATCGCATGATCATTTTTAGTAAAATTTCTTTACAAGATGACGTGTTTATGTCTAAAATTTCGTATTATTGTTTTCAAAAAGTTATCGCTTATACCCTTGTTCGAGCGATGCATTTATTTGAAACTTCTTCATCACCATATTTAAAATTCCGATACTTCGTAACAGGTAGTTTTATATATCGGAATATATTAGGATGTACAATGAACTATTTTTTAATAATTTTGTTTCAATAAATTAGTTTATCGTTTAACGGTGGATGTTTTCCTGATTTCAAGTTTCAGATTTCTACCTTAATTAGGGTTGCCATATTTGAAAAGTGAAAAAAAAGTACATTGATGAAAAAAAAACAGTACTTTTCAAAAAAAAACAGTACATTTTTGTATTTATTGTTAACATAACTTTTACTTCAATACATCACATATTTACTTAAAATAAGTTAATACATCGAACCAAATAGCGTAGGTAAAATCAACAAAAGATTTTTTGTAGATCTTTAACGAAATTTTGTCAATTTTTTTTTAAGATTTAACAAATTTTATTCAAATCAACAAAATTTCGTCAAGTTTACATCCTCTAAAGAAGTAAAATTGACTAAATTTCATCAAATTGACTAAATTTCGTCAAATTGGCTAAAATTATTAGTTTCGACGCCATTACTTTTTGCATTGGGCAGTGTCATGAAAAAAATTGTGTTTACAAACATCCATTGCTTGAAAAGTAAACATGTACAAAGAAACGAAGTGGAATTAATACAGGGAGATTCAAAAAATTTATATAAAAAACTATTGTACACACAAAAAAAAACATGGTTAAAAAAAATATATTCTTTGTACACGCAAAAAAACTTGTTTATATAAAAATATGTAAAATATACAAAAAAAACAGTACAAAAACAGTACAAATCCAAAAAAACAGTACTTTTGCGTACTGTTTTAGGTGTTGTGAATAAAACAGTACATTTTTCAAAAAACAGTACATGTACTGTTTAAAACAGTACGAATGGCAACCGTAACCTTAATGCAACTCCATAGGCCATTAAATGTGGATTTTTTTTTCTTTTAAACCTCATTTATTCAAAAATTTTATAAAACCCTAACGATATATTCAATAAATTGAAGACTTTTTGACTAAATTGTTTGTGCAGCACGTTAAATCATTTGTGCAGCACGTTAAATCATTTGTGCAGCACGTTCGTCCCTGTAATCATTTTTTAATACCTATTTTAGGTGGATGCAGGCATACTCTAAAACAACTTATAAGTTCCTACATTAAACGGTTTATGCTTTCAGCATTGACAAACCAAATTTTAAGATCCGGCATTTCCCCAAATAAACATTTCCAAAAATTCCGTCTAAAGAGTTGTAAGAACACAATTTTTATTTTACTTTTTCGCCATTGTACCATAATTGCGTTCCTCGTGCAAACTTTAAAAGAACCTTTACAATAATACAGTACAATATGATAATACAACATGATTTGGGACTCAATTCTGAGAATGGGACGTGAAAGTAGCAGAAAGTAGAAAGTATTATAATTTAGGACATATTTCAAGTATATATTTCTTGAAATATGTCCTAAATTATAAATTTAACCTTTGGCCATTAAAGACCCACACACAAAATTTCAAGTACATCGCTTAAGCATCTTTGCCCAGCCGTCAAGAGGCAGACTATGCCCCTGTTTGGCCCTCCCCTCCAAAAATCTCCTCTAAGGGGATGTCTATGTGGGATCAATATCCCACATACCATATTTCAAGATCCTCCCTTAAGCGGTAAAAGAAGGTATATATTTATATACTTTAACCACTATTTTTACCACAATCCTGGATATAAAATAAAAATTCCAAATATCTGGCCAAAGGAGTTTGGGCAGGTCTCCAAGGGTGCACATTTACCATTTTTGACCCTTGCCGTAAAAATTTCCAAAAGTACGCTCTATGCAGATGTCTACTCGTGTTAAGTACCCACTAACCGAATTTTCGAAAATCCGCTCTACTTAGACGTCTATTCCTGATTAAGCAAAAAGGTGAGACTTTCCCCGTTTTGCCGCTCTTCGGGGGGATTTCCAAAAGTCCCGTCAACACAGATGGCTCCTCTATACATATGTCTACTCCTGTTTAGGAACTCACGCATCAAATTTCAAGTTTTGGCCAGGCCGCCAAGGGGGATATTTCCACTTTTCCGCTACTTCCCGTGGGAATTTCCAAAAATCCCGTCAAAACAGATATATATGCGAATTTCATGTTCCTCCCTTTAGTGGCCTTTAGTGACCAGGCCGCTAAGGGGGATACTTTTTCCTTACTGCCCCTCCCCACATAAATTTCCAAAAATTCACTCTCGACATGTGTCTACTCCTGATTAGAAAGTGAAATACCAAACTTCAAGTTCGTAGCTTCTATGTTTTGGCAAGGCCGCCCGTCAATACAGATATCTACTCGTGATAAGGTACCTACATACTAAATTTCAAGTTCATTGCTTCCTCGTTTTGGCTAGGCCGCCAAGGGTTGACTTTTCCCCTTACTGCCCCCGTAGGATTTTCCAAGAATCCGCTCTGTGCAGATGCCTATTCCTGATTAGTAACCCACAAATTAAATTTTTAAAAGTTCATAGCTCCATCGGTTTGGCCAGATCGCCTAGGGTTTTTCCCCCAATTAGCCCCTATATTAAAACGTTTATGGGCAATATTCCAAAAAGTACCATACCAAGGAGTTGGGTCATATGCAGAGAAACACGTATTAAAAATTCCAACTTTCTATCCCAAGGGGTTTGGTGAGGCCGCCAAGGAGGAGACTTTTCGCCTTATTGGAATTTTCAAAAATCCCGACTTAGTGGACAACTACCCTGGAGAATGGACTTTCATGCCAAATTTCAAGTTACTAGCTCCAGCGGTATAGTCTACAGCGCATACCGCGAGATACACAATGGCGACTCTGCGAGAACTTTTTAATGACCGAATAAATTCTGGCTCCAAATCAGCAATATTCGCGCAGATATTGCAGATTTGGAGCCAGAAACGTTGCGGAACTTAATGAAAAACGTCTTGAAAAGAGCCATTAAAAGCCAATAGGAAAAAGGATGTCATTTAAGTGATGTCGAAGCCAGTCAAAGTTGGCCTACTACATTAAGTATATTTCCATGCAGAAAAAACTTCTAAATTAATTTATATATAATTAAGTATATTTATGATTACATGGAGATACATTTTTATATGGAATTTATTTATACTGAGACAACTGTCGCAACGTATTATCGAATTGAAGCGAAATGAGGATTACAAATCTTTATTATTGCAATTTCGTCTAATTTTAATGGCTTATTTTAAGTATATATTCTTTTTTAAAAAATTATTTTTAACAATTATAATAAATATTTTTATAAGAATATTTTTATTCCATTCAAACATGAGCTAGCAATTTATATTTTAATCAATACTAAATTTAATTCTATATGTAATTTAAAAATCAAGTCCTTATGAACTATAATCAATACATATTTATATAAAGCATATAATAATTAGGGTGTCCTTAAAAAATAGATTTGTCATTAACCGGCCAGTTTTATACAAATGGTTCCAAGTGGAGAATTTTTTTTTTTTTTGGAAAATGTTAACATGTGCCTTAAGACGGCCGAAAATGGCCCATTTTAGAAAAAGGTGTATTATTATTAAAAATTCCTAAAATTTGAAATTTGGAAAAAAATTATTTTTATTGCATTTATTCATTTGATATACACAAAATTATTCAGATATGGAATTCTGACCTCATCGGACATCATTAAGCAAATTAAGCCAAGAATCCAAAATGGCCCACGAATTTATTACAAATGCAAAAACGTCTTTTTTTTTAAATTTGAAAGATTATAAAAGTAGCAATCGACATCTTTAAATTAGGCATATTAAAAATTATTTAAAAAAAAAAAAAAATATGTTTCTGTATTTTTATCAAATTCGTGGTTCACTTTGGATTCCATGATAAAGTGGGTAAATTTGAGTATATTAAATAAATAAGATAAAAACTTAATTTTTTTCAAAATTTCAAATTTCTGGAATTTTTCCAAAATGGGTATCCAACTCTATTGATTAATTGGAGCATCGTCGGAATGTGGGTTGTGTGACACTTTTCTATCGATATTACCATGGGAGATGCTCATCTGAGATAAGTGAACTTATTCCACGAGGACGAAGTTTTATTCGTAATACTCGCTTATCTAGTAGAGTACAGAGAAAATTCGTTTTTTAGTCGAACGATTCGTATGTGGAACAAACTTCCCGCAGAAGTCTTCCCTGTTACTTACAATTTAGAAAAATTTAAATCAAATATCCACAAACACTACTCCCTCTTTCCTCCTTCCCATATCCTATTTTCCTGATCAATACAATGCACTGCATGAGTAGGGGGCATCCCTTGAGTATTGGTTAAATTATAAAAAAAAAAAAAAAAATGCGTAAATTTCTGCCGCCTTGCTACACCGGTTAACGTTTTCAAAAAAAAAAATCGATTTCTTCCCTTTGGAATCATTTGCAATAAAGCTGGGGGTTTAAAGAACGAAAATCGACAAATCTTTATTTTAAGGTACATCTTAATAATTCTATATAAAACTATAAAATCATATCTTTCTACATCAAATTAGATATGAGTCAAATTCTGGATAACATTTTTTATGATCTTATATGTATATATCCGATATAATTTGATGCACCATTTTTCGAATCATAATAAATCTCCCGTTATATGAAATGAGATGTCATTATACATGACATCATATTATTTTTTTTACTCGGGTTATTAGTTTTATTCTAAATTATATATTTCATGGGATTTAAGTAGATGCAATTAAATATCAAAATATCTTATTCTATCCACTAAAAATTATTCTTGAATCTAATTAGATGCAACTAGATCTAATTAGATCCCATGGGTTATTTCAGGTTGTATTAGGATCTTAAATTACATATTATTGGATCACCAAATTCTGATATAATTTAATCAAGAGATATACTTGGATATTACTGGATACCCCAATTTAGAAGATTAACTGGGATACAATTAAATATATCGATCTATATAAAATGGGATACGATTTTATATTTGAGATATCATTTATTTTTTTATCGGAAAGTTATATACTTTAAAATCGTTTTAAGATGTTAACACATAATACGAACTCTGTGATTTGGAAGACACCTTATTACCTACAAGATTTTCAAAAATAAAATTTTACTTAAGTTTGAAGCTAAATATTTGAAGGCAGTAGAGTATCGCATAATATAATTAGGCCAACTATAATTTTCGTTCTTACCCAGCGAAACCTCGGTAATAAGTTGGTATTATATATTATATTATATTACCTGATAATAAGGTAAACTCATTACAATTCTATTACTTCGCAACTTAAATGAAATTCGCCCGCTAGTAATACCAAATTCAAAAAAAAAAGTTTCTTTTTCCATTCTATATGGCTTCACATACTTTTTTGTTTTTTTTTTTTGAGGTGACCAAAAACTAAAACTGCAGACAAAGTTTTTGATAACTCATCACTTGCAAGTGAGGAGTAACATGTTACCGAGCTAAGTAGTTCCTTTGTAAAAACAATTGGGTTTTTATAGAAACGTAACAAGTTACCTCCTTATTACAAAAAGTTTATTTTTTCACCAAAAACTTATAAAAAATTGCATTTATAAAATTTTTAGTTAAAAATTTTTAATTTAATGTCCAATATAAAAAAATCGAATTTTCAAAAAAAAAAAACTATTATACTGGAAAAAACTATTAACTGGAATTGTCCTTGTTAAAAGAATATGGTTTGTAATAAAAAGTAACAAGTTACCGACCTTAATTTCTTATTACCAAACTTATTGCCGGGCAATATAAAGTTTTGCTGGGTATTTTCTTGCAGTATATATGAGTACGAATGTACGGCAAACATGAATTACAAATACACACAAAATAGCGCACGTATCTGGCGCAGCATGTGTCCATGTTTGCAGTACAAATACCCGTACGTTTCAAACATTTTCTCTACACAGAGCGAATTCTAGTGGACGAAAGACAATGAAAAATTTCAGTAAACTAATGAAACGTAAAATTTATTTAAATAAGTGAAAAATTTCAAAGATTCTCTGAATCAAGGTTTTTCATGGAACTTCTTTATTGAGTGAACGAAACTTTTAATAAGTAAAAAGTTATTTTTTATAAAGATTTATGAAAACTTGCATTAGTTTATTGAAACAAACATACATTAATATCAAGCAGATAATTCTCTCAGTGTTGTTATTCACAAATTGTGTGTATGGATTCGTTTCTTATATTTTGTTCGTACTTTCTTATAGTCCTTTGATGATGACTAATGATCAGGGACAGGAACTTCATGCAGTTAAAAAGTGTGTTCAAGGCGCCCATAATATGCATACAAAATTTTTAAATTTTTTTTTATTAAAAACAAAAACATAAAAAACTCAGTCTCATTGTTTTCTTAAAATGCAAAGTCTATAGAGATTAAATAAACTTTGATAAAATATTTATTTATATAAATATTGTAAATAAGTTATTTTTATGTACTTTCAAACACAAAATTCAATCTATTTGTTCTCAAAATGTTTTTGAATATAAAAAATGACCGCTCCGCTCAACGCCGACTTTTGTGATCTGTGTATTTTGTTGTGTATTAGTTTTCTAAGTTTATGACACATCTCTCTTCGAAAGAGCTGAATTGGGACTTTGAGAGTTTCAAAGAAAAATAACAACATATTGCAAAAAGAGAGGCATTTTTAAATTAATTATTTTTCATGTTTTCAACCAGTTTTAATTAAATTTTAAAGGTAATTTTTATTTTAATACGCCTTGCACAAGAAATTTTCATTAATAATATTGAAAAATACTCATTTAAAAATCTACTTTAAACTGTTCCTCTTTACGAGAAAAACTAATAAAAATGCAATAAAAATGTGCATTTAAGGCAAAATACGTGAGAATATGCATTTAAAGCTAAATAAGAAAAAAACATGCATTTAAAGCAAAATATGCAAATATATGCATTTATAAAAAAATATGCACTAACGACTTGATACCATTTTAGTGCAAATAAATTTGTAAAGATATTTTCTTTATCCTGTTCTCAGACCTAAGGCAAAAAAAAATGCATTTGCATGAATTTCCAGTCCCTGCTAATGGTATATATTTGTATGTACATTAGGGTGGGGAGATTTGAACATCGTAATGGGCGCTTCGCGTTTCTTATTCTTGGGATTGTACTGAGCAAAAAAGTCCGATAGACCATACGTCTACGGTGAAAATCGAGCTTCCAGATTTTGACTTTTTAGCCGTATTTTGTGAAAGTAACAATGTGTGGGATGGACATATCTCAGGAAGTATGAGGAGCTTATCCAAGATCATAGTATCAATCTCTTCTTTGGAAGATTCTCTAGCAGATTAATGCATCAATCATATTTGCGGGTGGGGTTTAAGGGGTTAATTTTTAATTTCAAAATAGAGCTTTTTGCCGTAAAGTCAAAATCTGGAAGCTCGATTTTCACCGTAGACGTATGGTCTAGTGGACTTTTTTGCTCAGTACAATCCCAAGAATCAGAAACGCGAAGCACCCATTAAAATTTTTTTCCTTCCATACTAATCGCCCCACCCTAATGTACATAGTGAAAATTTAAAAAATATCAAACCTTAAACATTATGTATGAATGTATTTTTCCCTATGGGTATTTTGCTTCCGCACAGTGTCATAGTTTGCCAATTTAGGACGACAAAAATCGAAATTTAAATAAAGTGACCTGCATTTTGGTATGAAGGTAACCCACAAAGTCTTTACTGTTAACACTATAATATACCCTATGGGGAATTAGGAGTCAATTGACCTTAAAGTGACTGGTTTAAGAAGGACGTATCAAAGGATTGGTATAATTTAATACTGAAGTGTGTTAAGCAGTGTCAATTGCCCTAAAATTACCAATTCTGTGACTGGTAAAGGGAGGACATACTTAACCAGAATGCTTATTAACAAGAAAAAGCCAGTTGGCCAGAATTTTACGCATTGGAAGCTGTTTAGTTTTCGTTTATTTTATACGACATGGGCCTTTTGCGACAGTCTTGTGGTAAGCCCATCTTTCGTTAGTCCTGTGGCATGCCACTATGTGGTTTAAAGCATAACCAATATACATACATTGGAATATGGAATAAATCGGGCCACAAATACAATCCTAAATAACATATTCGTAAATTTGTTGACCCCAGCGCCACCTACCGGGTTCAAAATATATATGTCTTATTGGACCACCAAGCAAACAAAAGTTGTGAATATATTTTCGATACGTCCAGTGGTGTTCGATTTTATATATTAAGAAGATGTAAAAAGCGGGTGTGATAGATGTCCAAGGGTTTTTAAATATTTTTTACGGCTGCACCCAATCTTTTCAAACATGTGCTTTATTTTTACATCACTTAATATCCTAATATCAGTGTTGTTGTGGCAGCTGGTGATATATTTCGAAATTAAATTTAATTCTTTTTTTCACAATATAAATGAAAAAGCTCTTAAACTTTATGAAAAAGCTTCATAGATTTAATGAAACTTTTTCATTAATCAAATGAAATATTTAATAAAAAACATGACAGTTTTCATTAAATTTTATGAAAAACTGCATTAGTTTAATGAAAAGTTATAATGGACGAACTTCAGTAACAATTCATAGATCTAGTGCAAAAATTCATTGATATTATGCAGATAATTCTATGTAGTGGAGTTTTCTTTTTAAATGAGCTCAAAATAAAGCCGTAGGAATTTGAATGGTTGTATCATTAAAGATGCAGTGAGCATTTAAGGGTTAATTTAAGGGTATAGTTTTCTAAATAAATTTAAAATAATGAAGTTTCTTGGAAACTTTTGCAACTAGGAGCTGCCAAATAAAAAATATGGAAAAACAAATTAAATATTCTGATTTGATTAAAACTATCCCCAAACTGATTTTGTTTTTTTTTTTTAGATAGAGAAGCAACTCTCAGGAAATTCTTCCTATTTATTGATGTGCTGCTTTCTATGGGAAGGGGATAGTGGAGAGATGAATGGTGTGGTGAAATAAAGGGCTTCAAACATGGCAACTTTGCAATTGCGCGAGATGATAAGTCTTAGAACAGTTGTTGGCGAATTTATTGAAGCTTTTTGGTTCATAGCCCTGATTCATTACTTTACTTCGGTGGGGCTAATTGCTATGGAAACATCGAAGGTGGGTGCTGCAATACCTCTGTGGGATAGACATCTCATACATATTATTTTTCGAAATTGATGATGTTGGCGGCGGGTATCGAACCCTGTTCCATCTGCGTAACAGTCCAACGCGGTAACCATTTCACCAAAACGAAAATTGTTTTTGTATATAATGAATAGCCTTTTGTGTATGTGTTAGAATTAACCATGCTAAAAAACTATAAAAAATACAATTAACAACATTTTTTGTCATGTTTTATATATAACTTAAAATGAAAAATCTCGCCTTTTTGCCGGTTTTATGATATTTCATTGTTTTTAGGGTTACTTATTTGCTGGAAATCATAGTAACTACTTTTAAAGTCGACAAATTAAAAATTTTATATAAGGATGCTTTTTCATGTTATGAACATTTTGTTTGTTCCATAAAATTCAAAGCTTATTAAATTTTTTATTGTATGTACGTTTTGGCGGAATTAATACAGCGCTTTAGTTGTCACAAAGCGAAATGTGTTTCGAAAAAACTGCTGATGTACCCGCTAGGAAAAAAATTAATTTTTTTCTACTTTGTCAATTTAATCCGTAATGAAGATTCACTCTAGATACCTAACTAATGAAGATTGACTCCAGATACCTAACTATCTTCTCACGAAATATTTTTTTCAAAAAAAAAAAATCGTAAAAAAAAATTAAACTGTTTTTTTATTTACAGTTCTTAAAACTCAATTCTATTAAACGGTGCAAAACTCCTAGCCGAGTTATATATGCTCTTTTGTTTTTTAATCTTAAAACGTATTATAATATGTGAATATATATGGTGCCATGCATAGCTATATATTGTTATATGCTTCCTAAATGGTAACGTATACAACGAAATATTTTTATATATTATGTTAAATATATATGATATAAATATATTTAATAAAACATTCTCATATGTAAGATAATATGTAATCATATATGGTGCAACATAAACTATATAATTTAAGATATTCTAATATATATTGTTTTATAAAATACATTTTTGTGTGCAATATAAGATATCCTTATATATGGTGTCATATGTATAACCCAACCTAATATATAATTATATATGACATTAAATGATATACGATATAATTATAAAATATTCCATATATGACACAAGATTAAGAATTTAGTTGGCGATAGGATTCTATATGATCCAACAGGTACCGTGAAATAACTCCCAAATGAAATAACTCCCCAAAAAAAAAAAATGAAATAACACCCAAAAAAAAAATGAAATAACTCCCAAAAATTTTCCATATAAATTGGGATTTATTTCATTATGAAATAACTCCCAATGCGTTAGGACTTATTTCACAATCTTCTGTTAGAAATTATTTCATTATGAAATAACTCCCAAATGAAATAATTCCCAACCAGGTTTTGTTGGGAGTTATTTCATTTCTATTAAAATTGTCGTAAAGTACAATTATTTATTTTATCAAAAGAAACGCAGTTCTTGCTAGAATTTTGGTAAGTAAAGATCGGTATTAAAGTGATTAAAAATAATGGCAAATCTTGAATTTGAAATAATAAGTGGCAAAAGAAGAAATAGTAAAGTGTTATATGTAAAAGTCGAAAATCAAATTTATTTAAAAAATTCGGAAGCTAGAGGAAGAAAATATTATACGTGTTACGATATAAGGTCCATGGACATTATACTCCAGTGTGGAAACAGATCAGTAATTTTTAAGTTTCTTTTGTGTCGCACGCAGAAAAAACTTTATTTCGCGAAGCCGCCTACCGCGTTCTACGGTGGAAAAAAACCCCTCAGAGCGGCCGAAGGCCGCCACCCAGAAGAACTTGTTTTTTAAATCAGATGTCGAATCCGTTGAAGTCTTATATTTTGAAGACATCAAGTAATATGTAAAAATAAGTTTTTCTGTGTGGAGGCCTTCGGCCGCTCTTAGGGGTTTTTTTCCTCCGTAGAACGCGGCAGGCGGCTTCGCGAAATAAAGTTTTTTCTGCGTGCGATTATACGATTTGTAAATTTAGTTTAAGTTTGTGATATACTACTAAAGAATATTAAAAAAAATTGTATTGATATACTAAATATTATTAATTTTTTTATTTTAAAAAGTCTGGACGCTATGCCATATTTGAAAGTGACATAATATCCAAAAAAATAATGTCGTAATGTCCATGGACATTACGACATTTTCCAAATTGTCATAAAGTCCATGTACATTATGACACTTTTCGAGTGACATAACGTCCATGGACATTATGTCATTGGACGTTATGACATGCCACCTCTGGAAAGCGGTGCGTACGATTCGCGTCCTGTGGAGCGGCCGCGTTTCGCTTAATTCGGCGCCACCATGTTTCGCGTCCTATAGGCGCGACCACGGCCGCGAATCACATGCGCCGCGAATAGCACGCACCGCGCCGCCTCCCCCCGCTACGCACTGTTTCACTACTCCATGCTATGTAAACTAATTTATTTTAACTTTTAAAACAAGGATTATTCCAGGTTTTTCTATAAATATATTATTAATATGTATTAATATTTTTAATATGTATAATATATTAATTTTGTTGATTATTTCTGTATATTTATGTATACATTAAATTCTATCTTTATAATATGTTTAATATTTAGTATATTTTTACATGTACTTATGAAATAAATAGAATTCGATATTTTTGAATTGGGAATTATTTCATTTTTTTGGGACTTTTTTCATTGGGAGTTGTTTCATTCTTTGTTGGGAGTTATTTTATTACTATGAAATAACTCCCAAATGTTGGGGCTTATTTCATTTTTTCTTTGGATGTTATTTCAGTTATTAAAATTGGTACTCATTTCATTTTTTTGGGACTTTTTTCATTGGGAGTTATTTCATTGGTACTTATTTCATTTGGGAGTTATTTCACGGTACCGATCCAACAGCATTAATATTTTATATGCGTATAATAAATATTTATATATTGTTATGTGTATATAACACCATACGTAAATACATATGTATATACATATATAACTATGCACCATTAGTTTTCCGATTTTTTTTTTTTCAATTTTACTAAAAATTATATATGTCATGGGATTTAAGTAAAACCTATTTAATCTCAAAATATCTCATTCGATCCACCAAAAATTATCTTTTTGGATTTAATTAGATACAAGCATATCTAAATTAATCCCTTGGGACATTTTGGGATCTTAAATTAGATATTATTTGATCGCTCAATTTTAAGATCAATTTTGATCTAATTTAAGAGATTTTATCGGCTGTTAATGGATTCCTCAATTTTGAGAGAAACTTGGATAAAAATATCGATCGATATCTATTAAGATCTGATTGTGTATATGAGATATACACAACGTTTCTCTGATCGGGTATCTAAAAAACATGCGCTAGGTTTTAAGCATAGTCTACCTATCCCTGGCCTTTTATTCTCTCAGTTCAAAAAACATTGAGAAATGATTTTGTTTAACACGTTGTGAATTTGCTTGAAGTGCCTTCTTGCCCTAGTTAAAACACTTAAGTGAAACTTAAAATTTAATTATCCAATTTTCGCAACGTTTTATTAAATTCGAAGTGTTTTTTTGATGATGAGTTAGATTATTTTGGTTTAAAAGAAACAACATTCGAGGCCTGTTTTAAAATATTTGTCCCCCTATCACATTCACATGGCTGGGGGTTCGCTTCGGGATACAACACTAGTGAGGATATTATCTACATGCTATTAAGTGTTTTTTGGATTCAATTACAAAAGTTTCGCAGAAGTTTATCCATTGAAAATGCATGATTTATACAATTTATGGAAAATTGTACTTATAACTGCTTTAAATATCAAGATCTAAAACCACTCTAATAAGGTTCAATTTGGATATTAGTTTTAAAGTATAATATTACTTATTCATTTACCCCTATTTATTTGATTTCATGGCCTGATATGGTTAATTATTTTAAATACTTTAATTAACAATATTAAAAAGTTTTTTTGTTTGTTGTTTTCTTAAATACATCAAAATTACCATTATTACAGACAAAATTAAAGTCCACAATTAATTCAAAGTTGAGACATGCAAACAACACTTTAATCAACATAAGTAATTAGAAGACATTTTAGCCCACCTTGAGTTAAGTATGAAATATACTTATGCGCCAACATAAAATATTAGGGTTGATTTTATTTTGAAATTTTAAATATAAAATTTGTTGTGACCATTAATTCTTTTTATTTCGGGAATGCTGACTTCAATAACTATCGTACTTTATTTTTCAATGTATGGGGTACCGCATTCACTAAACAAGGATTTTCCATATCGCTGCTTGGTGAAAATTTTTATGGTGGATTTCAAGTAAAACCAAAACTCGCAGATTTTTTTTTTATAGGTTTTTTGTGCCGTTTTATTGAATTGAGTTTTTAGAACAGCTAGTTGCTTTTGGTGTCGGTAATGTCTTCTCTCGATTTATAACGAGTTTTCTCAGAGACCGCACTATACGTGTTGTTGTAGATGGGGTCTCATCAAACGAGTTTCAGCTAAATTCCGGGGTACCGCAAGGTTCTGTTCTTTCTCCTACCCTTTTTCTTATTTTTATTAATGACGTTCTTGGTCAGACCATCAACCCTATCTACTCTTTTGCAGATGACAGCAACATTTGTCATTCATTTTCCTTCGATCATAGGCCAAGCTCTTTGGAGATAGAGGGCATGCGGCAGAACATGAATGACACACTCAATCAAGACCTTTCTACAATCTCCGAGTGGGGTCGCGCGAATAAGGTCGATTTTAATGCACGCAAGACCCAATGTTGTATGTTAACCCACAGACGGGCTGTGGAATTGACATTGTCATCTGTAACTATGGATGGTATAGGTATTGAGGAATCGGATACTCTTGATGTTCTGGGCATGAGAATACAGTGTGATGTCCGTTGGAATAAGCACGTATTTCAAGTGTCGAAAGAGGCATTCAAGTGTCTCGGTTTTCTAAAACGGTGCAAGACTTACTTCACTCCATCCGATCTCCTTACTATTTATACCAGCTATATTCGGCCAAAAATGGAATACAACTCTCATATATGGGCAGGGGCTCCACTGTCTATTCTGAAGCTTCTGGACCGTGTTCAGGGGAGGGCGGTGAAGCTTATCAATGACAGTAGTGTATCCAACTCTATTGATTCATTGGAGCATCGTCGGAATGTGGGTTGTGTGACACTTTTTTATCGATATTACCATGGGAGATGCTCATCTGAGATAAGTGAACTTAGTCCACGAGCCCGAGTTTTTATTCGTAATACTCGCTTATCTAGTAGAGCACATCCGTTTGTAGTTGATTGTCCTGTGTTTCGCACAACGCATTACAGAGAAAATTCGTTTTTTAGTCGAACGATTCGTATGTGGAACAAATTTCCCGCAGAAGTCTTCCCTGTTACTTACAATTTAGAAAAATTTACATCAAATAACCACAAACACTACTCCCTCTTTCCTCCTTCCCATACCTTATTTTCCTGATCAATACAATGCACTGCATGAGTAGGGGGCATCCCCTGAGTATTGGTTAAATTAAAAAAAAAAAAAATACGAACATCACAAACTTATAAGAAATTAGAGTACATTTTTTTAAAATGTATGTTTTTAGCGGCTGACCCAGTGTTATAAAAAATCAAGCCCTTACATACCGCTGGCTACCCGAGGAATTGTCAATAAATTACTGACAGAACCCTTGTTTAAGACACTTTACCAGGGTTTTGAAAAGTGTTTTGCCAGTATTTGTTTTACAATAACGTCAGTGGTCTAAAAAAACCATTGGCAAAGAATTGGCTGAGACCACTGGGCCAACTATAGCAAAAAGTGTTTTCCCAGTGCTATCCAGTCAGAAATTACCAACGACTCAAAAGTCTAACAGCTGTTATAGCATTTATTTTATAAAAATGATGATGCTTTATTTAAAAAAGTTTGTAGTCAGAAGGATCCGAGTTCGATCACGGTTCCAGGCATATATGTTTTTGTAATATTTTTATACTTTTTAATATTTTTTTAATATAAAATTAATATTTTTGTTTCTGGAAAAGCTCTTTTAGGACCAACTTTTTTTGTTTCCCCAACGTTGGCAAGTTATTTCCATCAAGCCTTATGTTAGTGCTGACATATTTGTGAAGCCAACTGTTACCCAGCAGTTATCATTCACTTACGTTTTGAACTATCAACTATTATATGACACGTTAGCTCAGTGGTTAGAGCTATTGGCTGTCAATCTGGCGGCAAGGGCTCAAGTCCGGCGGGACCAATAAAAATTATAAATGAATTTTTTTTTTGGAAAATCTATTTTTAAACCACCTATTTCATGGTTTTACCAACATTTTGGTAACGTTGGAAATTCTCTTTCCCCAGTGTTTGTCCGTCACTTTTTGAACAGACGGACCTTTTGTCTAATGATGTTATCATTTTTGCCAGTACTTGTAAAGTTTGTTAAAGTGCTTTGCCGGTGCAAGTTTACGAACAAATAATAAGAGGGACACTGGGATGGATAGAAACCCCACTGATGAGTCATATTTCGAAATAAAAATAATTTAATCAGTTGTTTTTGTGATTGAAATGAGTTTCATTTTTTGTGTGTGATTAAATTTTGTTAAAATGTAAGAACAAGATCAGTAGTACGATTAATTGTACATATTTGGTACCCAATGCTTAAAATAAAACCCGCTGCCAAGCCTTTTTTCTAGGTATTTCGATTTTTGCGAATTTTATCGCTTAATAAATAATTAAATTTAAAGTCCAACTAATATACGAGTACATTTAAATAAGAAAAAAAAAATGTTTATGTCCTGAAAAATTTAATATAACTCAAATATTGGGTTTTGAAAAGCACCTCAAATTCCTATTTTTTCTTTTTTTTTTACCAAGTTAGAATGTGTTAACAAGATACAAAAATCTTCATATGTTTTATCAGAGTACAACAATAGTTTTAAATTGGTAAAATCCTTAAAATTTTAAATTTAAATTATTTTTTTTTTTGCCAAAATCACCGAACTTTGAAGAAAAAATCATTTTACTTGTGTGTAATATATTTAAAGATAAATATCGATTTCAAAATATTACATTTTCTCCAATAATTTAAATCGAGAAGCCATATTTATTTTTGTATTGAACCACATTTAAATTACTTTGGAAATATATAATTTTTTTTTCAAAAAAAAATTTTAATTTTATTTTTTTATTAAGGAATTACTTATTAATTTAAAATTAAATAAAACCCATATTTGAAAAGATTGGGTGCAGCCGTCCGTAGCCGTAAAAAAACTTTGAAAACCCATGTACATCTTATACACCCGCTTTTTACATCTTCTTAATATATAAAATCGAACATCACTGAACGTATCGAAAATATATTCACAACTTTTGTTCGCTTGGTGCTCCAATAAGAAATATACAGTATCTGACAAATCATTTGTAACTATCATAGAAAGTTTATAATCAGTTCAAAAAAATTACGTGGGGTTGCATTATTTTAATATATATTTTCTTTATATAATAAAGTAAACTTTATTAACAATTTAAAATCAAAATTATTTGAATTTTTTCAATATTTCGAATACTTTGTGACAGAAAATGAACATAGTCACTACTTCAGCAAGACAAAACAATTGCAACTTAAAAATATTTCATGTTTAACTATTTTTTTTTTTAATATTTCGTAGCGAAACCCTTATTTTTAATAACAGCTTTGCATCGTCGCGGCATGGACTATATTAAATGTTTAATTGTATCCTGTGGTATACCATACCATGCATCTTGAATCCTGTTGCAAAAAATCTTCGGCATTTTGAACGTTATTGCGATCAATTCTCTGTTTCTCAATTGACCAAAGGTTTTCCATCGGGTTAAGGTCCGGTGATTGAGGTTGCCATTGCATTACATTAACACCTTTTTTGTCTAAAACAAGCTTTTACCACCTTCGAGGTGTGTTTGGGATCGTTATCTTGCTGAAACGTCCAAAGTAACGGCATATCCCACTCAGCATATGGCAACATAACACCCTCAAGGATGTTTTTGTAAACCCATCTATCCATTATACCATTAATACGATGAAGTGGGTCTAAAACACTGACAGAAAAACATCCATATGCCATGACATGGCCACCTCCATGCTTCACCGTCTTTACAGAAAACTCTTTTTGAACTCGTTTTCCTTTGGCCCTTCTTACAAGAGCTATACCATCACTGGCGATAATATTAAATTTTGATTCGTCGCTGAAAAGAACGTTTTTCCACTGGTCCACTGGTCCACTGTCCAACTAACATGATCTTGAGCAAATTGCAGCCGTTTCAATTGGTTACGCTTAGATATGAGGGGCTTTTTCGCTAGCCGATAGGCAAACAAACCAGAGTCAAGGAGACGTCGGGAAATGGTTCTTGCGCTTAATGGTAATTTTAATTCTTTTGCCAATTTCGGAGCCGATTTAAAAGGAAACTTTTTAATCTCTCTCACTATTAATGAGTCTGTTCTTTGGTCAGTTTTTCGTGGCCGACCGCCTTTTCTGATCACCTCCACAGATTTCATTTTTTGAAAACGCGATAAAATTCGAGAAATTGATGATTTATGCACTTTATATTTAATAGGTAGTTCTTTTTGAGAAATTCCCTTGTTGAAATCGTCCACAATACGCTTTCGTAGTTCTTTTCCGAATTTATTTGGTGCCATTATTATCGATATTACAGAATATTATCCCAACTTGTGTTTCTTTTCAAATATTTTTGCAATTAATGAAAAATGTGACTTTAAACCAAAAAATGCGAATGTGATCAAAACAAAACATGACGGTTTTTAATCTATTAACAACAGAAACTTTAGGAGTTGCAATTGTTTTGTCTCGTCAAAACAATAACTATTTTCACATAATACACTATAGTAATGCAAATTCCGGATAACTAAACCCAAAATATCTCTAAAATGGTTATTGAAATAACAAATACCATGAATTACCAAAAAAAAAGCTTTGAAAAGTGGGAACAAATTAATTTTACGGACCAAAACCTAAATTTTGAATGTAAGTTGCAAATGTTTTGTCGGATACTGTATATTTTGAGCCCGGTAGGTGGCGCTGGGGTCGAAACATTTACGAATATTTAAGGTTGTATTTGTGGCCCGATTTATTCTATATTCAGAATGTATATTGGTTATGAAGCAAAAAAAATAAAAAATAATTACAAAAAACAAACCCAGTATGTGTCACTGGACTTGAAATATTTAAGAAATAATATTTCATGGTCCGATTTGGGACACATATATAATTCATATTAATTATATGGAAAGGACAAATTTACCCAAAACTAGATCCGGTAGGGGGCTCCAGAGTCGAAATATTTATATTTAAAATGTAATTTTGCTCTAAAGCATTACAATTTACAATTCGCATTACACTTCAGCAAAAAAATTGCTTGCATTTTAAATATTTCAGATGTAAAAAACTTCATGTAAAGTCAGATCTACAATTCATTTCATAGAAAAACTGAACGATATATCGAAAAACAACGTACGCCATTGAAATCAGCGTATTGGCCTCTTGTTAATTTTTAAAAGTTAAACTTTTTTTCTCCTGTGTAATCCAGAATTGGACGCAAAACAATTGGCGCGTTATTTTCGTTGAAGATGGTCGCATTCCGATATATTCGATGATTATTGCTCTAAATTTTGACCATGGAGAAAGAAACTGGATTACTATTAAGAAGTTAATGAAAGTTGTAAAATATCCCTAATATATAAATGTCATCCTAATTTATACTTACCTTGTTTCTTTTTTCTAGCAAGGAGTACGAATATGTTTATTCTACTTTAACATAATAAAATAAAAAAAAAAATGGATGAATGTGGCAAACTACTGTTAATATTTGTATGAGAGTTGTGTACATACATGCACACATCTTGGAAAGTATGAATACTAAGTAGGCAGGTAAACATCGTGAATATTGCATGAATGTCTAACTGACTTGTGTGAATTCTTATTTGGTGAAAACTTCTTTAAAAAAAAACTAAGTTTTTTTAACAGTTCGTTATTTTTGGCTGTCAGTTAAAGTTTCATCAACATTTTAGCTAGTAAATAATTTTGTGTGAGTTTTTTATTTTCACCTTTAGAACCTGCACACTAGGGTGTACCAGTAGGTAGTTATGGTCTGTGAACTAATGGAAGAAGTAGTTGTAGCTACATACATTAATTAATCTGGAAACAGGATAAAAAATCTATTTTTGTTTCGCTAATACTTAAAATAACTGCTAATTGATAAAAGGAGGTTAGTCCAATTTGAGGACATTAAATTTGTATACCCTCCGCCATATTAAGCCGTTCCAGCGATTCAAAAGTTATGAGTGAATATTCCTCTAAAATTTCCATACATATTTGTGTATATTACTACAATTTCATAGTAGCGACTGGTGTATAAAATATAGGCATAGTAAAATAACTTCCAAAGAAAGAAGTCCCAAGAACAATGAAATAATTTCCAAACCGAAAAATTGAAATACCTCCCAAAAGAAATGAATTGAATAATTCCCAAAGAAATATAACCCGAGAAAAACTAAATAACTCCCAAGTAATATGCAACTTGAATTGTGTCATTAACATTCCGACACAAAAAATATGTCTGCTCGACGTCGCTAGCATCCGAGGTAACCTAATTTACCCGAAACATCAAAAATTTACACATATTTGACAACAGAGTGAAAATAAATAAAACCAACCAACTGATTTCACTCTCCCTTCCCAAATTTGTTCAAATTCCGCACAAATATTGTATTTTTTGCAACTAAAGTTGACGCCCATTATTTTTGCTGCACTAGACTCCTTGGTTCGCGAAATATGGCATCTTTAAAATTAAAAAAATCGTTAAAAAATATTAAATGATTTGACAACATTAAGCATATAAAATAAAAAGTGTAAAAATGACTAAATTACCGCCAAAACTATACGTTACATTATTAATTTTTCAAAAGATCAAAGGTCCACTTTAAAATTTAAAAAAATTATATGTCAATGTTGGCAAAGAGTATATACAAATAGAGCGATTATACTTCCCACGAATCGCAGCAAAAAATACTGAACTCCGACAAGCAAATGTAAACATTTTTTTTTTACGCTAAAAAATTATTGCAGCATGTTGATAAAAATTGTTGCTTAAAACATTGACTTTTATTTCGCTTATATTTTGTTAGTTTCTATTAAAAATTAATATCTTTTAATTCTATCTTGCTGATTTTATCATTAACATTTGAAATAATTAAAAATTTTATTAAATTATTATTTAAAAACATGATGCAAATTAATTTCAAAGTTTTAAATTGCTGCAATATGTTTTCATTTGCTCAGTGCGAGCTTACGAACAAATAAAAAGAGAGCAGATTGAGCGACACTGAGTGGTATGGAAACCCACTGATGTTGAATACTCTCTCAGTAAGTGACACGGAAGTGGAATGATGGAGAACGTATTGGTTTCTGATTTATTGAGAAAAATGTAACATTAAGTAAATAAAGTTACATATAATTTGTTCTTAGTTACGCCATGTGGCTTAAAAAATAAAAGAAGAGTAGCGATCATTGATAATATATATTTCGTTCATTTTATTTGAATTTTAAAAATTGGATTAATGATTCGCCGGTTTTACCAAGTTTTTTTTTTTAAATACATTAAATTTTAAAAATAAAATATTTTATCCTAATATTTTATGGCAAATTCAAACATGACCTTCAGCAACATTCTGGTATCAAATTTGGATAAATAATGTACAGCTATAACTAGTAAATCTGCGTTTTTTCTCAGTTTTTACTATATTTTACTATTTTTGCACAATTTGTCATTCCATTTCGCAATTGGTTAAAACATTTTTGTGCATAACCAAAAAGACAAATCTGAACAACTTTTTCCTTATAAAAGGAAAACACTACCAAAGTCAGTTTCATAGAAAAAAACGCAAAATGTACTAAAAATGTGTATAACATATTAGCTCGAAAAGATGATTTCAGAGTTCATCTTTTAGTATAATATCAGAATACCTTAAAAAATTAGGTGTGCCAAAATTCAGCTGAAACAGTTAATATCTGCCAAAGTTATTCTAACAAAATCTTATATTATCCCAGCAAAATAAGAGCTGAGGAAGAAGTAGTAAAAACACCACATCTACTGAGTCGGATGTGGTGCAAATTTAGGTGAATCATTAATGATTTTAACATTGTCGTGTCATTGGGCGGATGGGGTGAATATATAACTTCTTTAATAGCGTTTTAAACAGTGCATGGATGCTATTTGTCAATAGTTCATGGAAGGTCTTTTTCAAATATATATTAAAATTTGTATTTAATTAAAATGTGCAGCATACTTTAGGGATGTTTCTTTAAATATTAAATAAAAATCTTTTGGTGCCAGCGAGTATCGAACACACGAATATGAGTTACGATCTGCTGTATTAAAGTAGACCACGCTACCATTTGCACCAAAGTTACTTATGCAGTACAACAAACTTAAAACGAACTTAAGTTGAAAATATTGACATATTTTCATGAAAACAAGAAAAATATGCTACTCAAATATATAATAAAAAAGATAAAATAATGATTTTTAAAACATTTTTATTGTGTGATTTCGTATCACTGAGATATAAATTATTTTTAAAATATTTTTAAGTTTTGATGAGGTTAAAAAAAATATTAAGAAATAATAAAAATGCTCATTTAACAATTTTGAATTCATTGCATATTTTAAAATATTTTTTTAATAATTAATTTGACGAGAAGTGTCTTTAATAATATAAAATATACCAGACAATGAAAAAAAAAATATTGGAAAAGTAGTTTAACTACAGGTAGGGAAAAGTGGCCTGCAATGAAACGAGCGTGCCTTGGAACGTAAGATCTTTTAATGTTTCCCGTATTTTTTTTCTAAAGATTTTTAGAAAGAGGTCGGTAAAAAACTCTATAGGTAAATTAAAGTGATATATTTAAATTAAAAAAAAGTTATTAATTAATTAATTTACTAATTAAATAATATTTTTCGTTTTTGCTAATTTTTTGCGATCCGAAACAATAATTCTCAAATAGATTTTTGAAGCCAAAATCAAATTTTTTTACCTAATTTTTTTGAATATTGCACACGTTTTAAGGCACACCTAAAAAGTATATCTTGAAACAAATATGAAAAATTCGATAAACTAATTTTTGCAGTGAAATACATCTTTGCATTTTCGTATCAACATAACAATAAAAAATATAAAACCTTACGTTTTTTTTATATTGTTAAATAAGTTTTACAAAAAGTTCCATCGCAAAGACAAAAAATAGATTTTTATCAAATAATTATTTGTCCACTCTGTCCACAATGTTCTAAAAAAAATTCTTTATGATTAAAGTCAAGATGGTTATTATTTGGTTGTTTTTAAATTACTTAATTCTCTTAAAGTACTCAGAAAAAACTAAATTAAATAAAAAATACTAAAAAAAATAAATTAGAATTAAAAAAAAAAATAAAAAAAATTATCTCCCCGGCCCGGAATTGAACTCGAAACCTTCTGATTGCAAATCCAACCACTTACCACCTCAACCTCTATATAAAAAAAAAATATATGAACTTATAAAAAAGTACTTCTTATAATGTTATTAATTTAGATACCAATTAATTTATATGGTGATGCAAATGCTGTTTAAAATAACTTTAATTTAATATTTTTGGCAGTTGTTAACAATAACTTCTATTAAAGTGAAAAATGTGCGTATGCTAATGCTTTGGAAGTCAACTTAAAGAGGTTCTTAAAGCACTACTTCCAGTTTATTTTGCTGGGATAGTGATTGTCTACCAAATTAGTATTTTTAAAATCATAAAAATATGTTAGCATACTTATAGGGGGTTTTAACTTTCTTCAATTTCCTTAATTTAACAGATGTTGAAAGAAAAATTAGAATCTTGTTTTTAAGGCCAGGAGCATGATTCTAATATATGCTAACTGCAAGTCTTAGGGTGGATTCCAAACAGCGCATATTGAACTTTTTTATATATATTTTTTTTTAATATTTAACTAAATTCACAAAAAATACACAGTATTAAGGAAAGGTTAACAGTACTAAGAAAGGGTTAATCATTAACATAATTTTTTTCGAAATTTTCATATACACTATATTTTTAAAAATTCGCTAACTAACTTTATGTTACGAAAAGTTGACATTTGAACTTTTGAAAAATTAATCATTTCATTATATGCTTAATTTTGTAAATTCATTGTAGTAACTTTTTACGATTTGTTTAATAAGATGCGAATCAAGGGGTATAGTGAGCCAAAAATTGGTGTCAATCTTAGTTGCATAAAAATTAAATCTTGTGCCACATTTGAACAAATTTGGAAGAGCTGATGTCCAAAATTCAATATTTTTCATTTGGTTATAAATGAAACAAGCCAATAGCAACGCTTAATGGTAAAATTGCTCTAACGAATGTAGAACATTGCTAATGTTTGCCACAAAATTGGTTAAAATAACTATTTCGCTTCATCGAAATTTTTGGACATTATTTTCTTTTCCAGATAAAAAGGTGGTAAATGTTGGCCAGTTTTTGTATAATTTATACAAAACAAATTAAAAAATTTAATTTTCAGAAAAACATTGTGAAATCATTATTTTTTGTTGCAAAGAGATCTTTTTGTTAAAAATTAAAAAAAAAAAATACATATATAGAAGTTTTCGAAAAGCGCTATAGGCAGAGAATTTTTTTTTTTTTAATTTCCTTGTTAATACAATAAAAGTACTCCAAACTGAACTCTCTAATTTTATTTTTTTTTTGTATCAAAGTATATTTAAGAGAATTTAAATCTAAATTCACCCGTCTCAGTTTTTAAACTATTTCAGGGAATTATTGGATTTTTTTTCTATAAAACGGATAATATATTGGTATTTTAGCTAAAAGCTGAGATATTCTGATCAATTTTAATCTGAATTGAAAAGGTTAGCTTACAGAGTTTTCCATGTAATAATGCTACATATTTTGCATCCTCATTACACCATTAAATCAGCTCGATATCCTATTGAACGCAATATTTTGGGATACATTACATTATATAAGCATTTTATAAGGGAAACCACAGTGTTACCTTGAAGGGAAATAATGTACCACTCGAACTAAGCCACTATATGTATATCTTTATTCAATTCTATATACAAGACTAACAGCCTCTTATTGCAGTATAGAACGTTTCATTAGCAAAACATAATGTTTACACTGAGTGGATAAAATGGCTCCGACGGCATCACACTATCCAAATCCTGCCCAATGCAAGGCACAGTGGAGAAAATTAGACTTTGACTGAGCAATAGACCAAACCATATTTTTGTATGTATAGAATATTTTTTAAATACTGATACAAAATAGAAAGTCACCACTATCGAACTTTGTACTTCCCCGTTAGAAGTAAGATTTAAAGAACGTCTATCCTGTATGCTTTGATGATAGCTTTATAACGTTTAATTTGTCATATTCATAACTTTTCTTTCAAGCCTCAAACCCAATAAGGATTTCATTTTTCGTTTAAAAACAATGAATTAGTATATATTTTTTTTCGTTCGCAACTTGTATTTTAGCACACTCAGGGAAAAACGCTTTATTATATTGATGAAATTGTTTTCTAGATCGTTTGTCATTATTCATATTTATGAAGTTTTCATAGATTTAATGAAAATGTTCATAAAAATTTATGACATATGTTTCTTAAATCTTTATAATTTCATAAAAAAGTTCCATAAACCTTGTACACATACATTTTTTTTTTCCTATCAATTGAAGTTCCGAATCCATTTAAAATACAAATTAAGATTTTTCATTTGAAATTAAAAATTATTTATTTGTAATTTAGATTATATATTTAAAATTCAGAAACTATTGAAACATCAATAGAAAATCAGAAATTCTTCTCAGTTGATGTGTTCTAAGTTTTGCTTTAAATATTGTATATATAAATTTTATTTTTCAAAATTTCAGTGGAAATGGAAATTCTTAAACTCAGTTAATGTTTTTAAATTCCACATGAAAATCCTTAACTTTCACTCAAAATAATAAGTTAGTAGAAAAGTTAGTAAAACGTTTTGTAAATCAGGTATACTATTTTTCAGCAAAATTTTTCCTAAAATTATGTTTTTAGTTATACTTATTCAGTACTTAACTTTTTTGCACTAATGTTTTGCTAATATTTTACTAATGTTTTACTAATTTCTTTTGATAAAAAATATTGTGCTGTTAAGCGCATGAATAGTGTGGACGAAAACCAGATTGAAAGATATACGCAGAATGAATTAGATGTCGCGGCATGTCAAGATGTAGTAGTGACATTTAAAATGATGCTAAAAACTGAAACTCTTATAAGACATATCAAAAAATCAACCATGGAAGATTTTTGTATCTAATTTTCATACAAAAAACAAAATTGCGGATTAAAACAACTTTAATTTTGTGTTTTCACACCGACTTGTGATAATAATTGACTATTAATTCAATAAAAGACAAAAGAAAATATTTTAATTTTATAAAAATTAAATGTAGAGTTGCGTCGTTCATGAACGAACTAGTTCAATTAACGACTCACTCAATTGAACGATATGATTCGTTCACCAATATTCGATCTTGCCGTTCATTTCGTTCAGGAGTTCATTTCGTTCTTTTTATTCATAGAACAATTGCATCTCTATTTAATCAAATTGCTTGCAAGAGCAATTATTTTTTTTTAGAAAACAGTAATAATATTGTTTCAAATTAGGAAAAACAATTATAGTCATACAAATAAAATGTTTTTTACACAAAATAAATAAATTTTTGTTAGAAAAGTTTCAATTTTATAACACTTTTTGTCTATGTAAAGTAAAGTTTGTGAAAAAACTCGTAAATCATGAATAGTGCATTAAAATTGTCAAATAAACGACACAGTTCACCACACGCAGACTAATCACAAGTCAAAGCAAAAACGAACGATTGAACGATTTGAACGAACTAGTTCACTGACTCGAATTGAACTATAATGACCGAGTCACCAAAATGAACGATTAATCCCAACTCTAATTAAATGCGTATTTCTAAACTAAATGTTTATAAAGATTAATAATCCAGTGTGGTAAAATTGCAAACAAATATACAGACAGGTAGACAAACTAAAGCGAAATACAAAAACACACACATCTTAGGTACAGTTTTATGGTGCCTTTTTCATATTCCACAAAAGGGTTGTATATGTCATATTTTGTTATTTTTTTCATTTCGATTCAGTTAGACAACCATTGATGTAAGTAGTTGAAAGAAAATTTTGTTTGTGTTATATATTTATGTAGTCAATGTGGGAGTATTAAAATTTTTATATTTTTTAACGTATTGTAAATTATTTTTAAAAGAATCACAAAAATATATACAATTTTTCTAAAAAATTTTTGAGTTTGTTTAGTCTACTAATATTCAGCAAAAATTTAAATAATTTTTAGCAAGGGTTTTTTAATTTCTAATCCACTAAGTGTTAGCAAAACGTTTGCTGAATCTACTGATTTTGTTGCTAAAAGTCAGCTCGCTGATTTTCAACAAATGATTTTGCTGACCTTAGCAATTTTTTCGCAAGCACGCTGCTGACTAAAATTTTGCTGGCTCAGCAACATTTTTTTCTGACTTTACTAATTTTTTTTTTGAGTGTATAATTATTTTTTATGAATTTTAACAAAAATGAATATCAATTGATATACTCTTAATTTAAATTTGAAGTTCTGAGTTTCAATTGATATATTAAAATATATAAAAAAAAAAAAAATTCGTCATTGAGTTTTTTCATTTCATAAAAATTTATGAATTTGCCATCACATTTATAAAGTGTCGTATACCATTTGTGAAACGTTTCATAAAAAGCTATGAAACTTTAGTTAGTCTCTTTACAGGAAGAAGAAGAAGAAAACATTTTTATTGAAAAATTTTACGGACACAAGGGATACACCAGACTGCCGCAGTTTTGTCCCCCTCCTGGGACTCGTCAGTGGTTAATTTATGTGTCAAACTTCTTCATATTTATGAAAGGCTTCTTCATATTTATGAAGTGTTAAATTGGACGAAAACCAAAGAAGTTTTTCATCATATTTATGAAGTTGTTCATAAATATGATAAAGCTTTTTCTTTGAGTGCATGAATATGCAAAATAATATGAGTATTAGGGTTATAACTTTTTTGTGTCGTTAACATTTCGAGGCACCATCCTATAAATAATATTGCATCGATAATAAATATCATCGATTCGGAACAAAAAACCTTTTATTCAAATATTTATTTAGTATGTTACAATTTGGATGTGAGTTTGGGTATTGGAATGGCTAGAATTTTTTTTTATTGAATATAGTATAGGTAGCTAGCAAAAAAACTATGTAAAGGGTGGTTAAATTTCAAGGGCCGATGTTGATTTTGAATAAAACACAAACTATTTAGGAAATTATTGTAATTTTATTTTATTATGATATATTGGTATTACTCAATTATGTATGGAACAAAATATCGGCCAAATGGGCGCCGCGACCACGGCGGCACACCTCCATCCGATGGTCCAAATTTTCGATGACGCTGAGGCATAATGGATGTTCTATGCCGTTAATGTGCCGAATTATCTCATCCTTTAGCTCTTGAATTGTTGCTGGCTTATCGACGTACACCTTTTCTTTCAAATAACCCCAAAGAAAAAAGTCCAACGGTGTCAAATCACATGATCTTGGTGGCCAATTGACATCGCCATTACGTGAGATAACACGGCCATTGAATTTGTTGCGCAAAAGAGCCATTGTTTCGTTAGCTGTGTGGCAAGTGGCACCGTCCTGCTGAAACCACATATCGTCCACATCCATATCTTCCAATTCGGGCCATAAAAAGTTCGTTATCATCTCACGATAGCGAACACCATTCACAGTAACTGCCTGACCGGCCTCATTTTGGAAAAAATACGGCCCGATGATGCCGCCAGCCCATAAACCGCACCAAACAGTCACTCTTTGTGGGTGCATTGGTTTTTCGACAATCACTCTTGGATTCTCATTCGCCCAAATGCGGCAATTCTGTTTATTGACGAATCCACTGAGGTGAAAATGTGCCTCATCACTGAAGATGATTTTCTTCGAAAATTGATCATCCACTGTTGCCATTTCTTGCCACCATTCTGCCCATTCACGACGTTTGGAATGGTCAAGAGGCTTTAGTTCTTGAGCCAATTGCACCTTGTAAGCGTGTAAATACAAGTCTTTATGCATAATGTTCATCAACGACGAGCGTGAGAGGTGCAATTGTTGGGCACGACGACGAGTTGAGGTGGACGGCTCTTCAGCCACACTATCGCGAACAGCAGCAATATTTTCTGCAGTACGAGCTGTACGAGCATGCACTGGTGTTCTCACATCTTCTACAGACCCGGTTTGCTCGAATTTTTCCACGATTTTTGCGATTGTACGCACATTTGGACGATCAAATTGACCAAAAAAATCACGAAGTGCACGATATGCATTTTGATTTGAACGCCCATTTTCATAATAAGTCTGGATAACTTTAACACGTTGTTGGATTGTGTATCTCTCCATGGTTCAAATTGAGTAAGTCTGAAATAGAGAAATGTCAAATAAAATTCGGAAAAAACTTGGCGTTTAGGTGTGGTTCACATTCAACATCGGCCCTTACAACTTAACCACCCTTTAATTTTAAGTTAACTGTTATTTTTTCTAAAAAAATTAAAAACTTTTAATCAAAACTTTATTGTGATTGTTGCGGAAACTTTTTTAAATACTGTAAAATGTAAGATGATGGTTTTTATTTATGCCATGTAATTTTTGATAATTGCAAAAAATTTAAAAAGTTATAACCTAATGTGTATCTTTTATTTTCTACCTATATTTTTTTTTTCTCATCCTTAAATTTTCACACTTCTGATGTCATAACATAATCATATGTTTGTTGACTTCTTTTATTTAACCTACACCTGCCAAGGTGGTTGATTCCATTAAGAAAAAAGTTAAATATATAAATTTACAAAAAAAAAAAAAAAAAACAAAAGAAACCTTTGCGGTGACACTTATGAGTTTATATTTCATTACACTCACACGACTACCACACATAATGTTGCTAATGAATGAGGTGTGAACTCACAAGGGGAATCTTCCGAAGGGCTCTCTCCGATCTTAATAATGTTTAGATATGTGATAGAGGATACAAAAATAAAGACCACGTATTTTTGTAGCGGACCAATTTCAAGTTTAATGGTTAAATGGTGTTGTCAAATTTAATACGTTTCTGTATGGAAACATGTCTAAAATTAATTAGACTAAAGTCAAAAACATCTATTCGGAAAAAGTCTCATAAAAGCCGAACAATTACGAATGTCGTAAAAATCTGAGACAGTCCCTCTATTAAATTTAATACGCATATATTATTTTATCTTAATCCAACTATTATTCTTAAACAAAACGAAAGTTTTAATGTCATTTAAACACATTTTTCCTATTAACAAAAATACTTGAAAGTTATCGGATGTGTTTCTTATACCAGTTAATGCATCTCGAAAAACTATTTCATTTGGTATCACATTTTTCTAAAATTTCTCTGAAATAATTCAAAACTAACCGAAAAAACGACAAAATTGGGTAATTTTTGACCTCACTTCATAACTAATAAGCATGAGATTGGGCCGCTAAAAAAAATATATGTGGCCCTTACTTTTTTCTTCTCTAGCGAATTTTATTAAGATCGGAGTGAACCTGTCGGGAGACTCTCCTTGTCAAAGTATTTAAAAAAAAAAATTAAAATAACTTGAAAGTGTAAGAGCATAAAATGACTCGACTTGGATTTCATTAAAGAAGAAGGGGAACATCGTTATATTATTGGCTGATTTTAGTTGAGGGTGATCTATTCGCCGCCCCAACCACCAAACTGGTTGAATAAAATATAAAATATAATATGACACAAAATAACTTTAAATAACGTGGTTTGTAATCTAAAATCATCAAATCAAATCATCATCATTTAAATCAATTTTTGTTGGTTGCCTAAACCAGGGACCGCATCACGGAATTCGTGATCGAGTAAAATCGTTCGAAAACTGCTTTTTTTTTAATGAATAACTTCAAAGATACTAATAATGAAAACATCGAGTTTTGCATTTATTTCTAATTAAGCACCAAACTTCAACATCCCCTATCGAAAATATTTCGTTAAAATGTTTTATTTTCGAAAATAGAAAATTAATTTCGATCAAAAAATTTCGATCACGAATGCCGTAATTCGGCCCCTGGACTGGCAAAACTATAACATGCGTGTCAGTTAGTGGTACGCAAGCGGATTTTCGGTTGCACACGACATTTTCTTAAATATTTTCATATGTTAACTTAATTACAAAAATTTTGTTAAAAAAGTTATCAGATGTTTAAATATTTATGATCGCTATTAAAATATTGCTTTAATTCGAAAATTACAAAATTACATTACAAGTTACATAAATGTTGTAACTCTTCTTTCGAAATAGTAAAGAAAAAGTTTAAAAAGTCTTAAATATTTTTTACAGTTTTATTAGTTTTTTGTTTTTTATACATCGAGATTATTTTTATGTTATTTTCAATTTATAACGAGCTTTCAACCTCCGTATATTTACAAAAATAGAGCAAATCAAACATATTAGCTGGGTTGATACTAGTATTTCGATCTGGCTATAGATATAATCAGAACCCAAAGTTTTAGAAAAGCTAGAGCAGAGCTTTAACAAAAAACCTATTAATAATCAATTTTACTCCATTCTTGTCTTCTTAGTAATCAATAATTTGTTTTAAATAATTTTGGTAGAGAAATTTTAAAATTCGGTTTACTAGTACCACAAGAATTTCGGAACATAAAAAGTACCGTTTTTTTTTTTTAATTTGTATAGTCAAAAGTGTCTAAATTCCCTCTCAAAATGTATAATAACCATAACAATCTGCAATATGATCTAAAAAAAAATCAATTTTTAGCTCATCAAAAATGCACTAAAATATGTTCGAAAAACAACTATTTTCTTTTACCCAAATCATGGGTAAAGTAATGTATCGCCATAGGGCTTCACGCATTACATTACACCTTACTTCACTGATGAATTTTACAGGCGAGGAGCCAAAAAGTAATGGGTGTACTCATTACCTTGTAGGGGGTAAAGTAACTCTTTACTTATATGGTTACATGGTGGGAAAAAGAAATGTGTCTATAAATAGATTTTCATAAAAAAATTCATAAAAATTTTTTTTAATTAAATAAATAACTTTTCTTTTTTTATTAAATAAATTACGTGGTCATGCTGGGATTCGAACCTGGGGTCTCTGGTATTTAACAATTAGTTAGGCGAGAACTCTACCAAAATGTAAATGAGTTGTTGTGCTTCGTGTTTTCGTTCGTGATATCAAAAATATACACCTTACCCTCATGCTTGCAAAAAATCACAAAGTAATGTGCCTATAAATAGATTTTCAAAAATATATATTAATAATTACTTTACGTTTATAATTCATGCATTGTGTAATTGATCATCAGTAAGTTATTATTTTATGTTTTGAAGTAATGTAAAATGTAATGAGGTATCATTACAAGGTAATCCATGACTGTTAAATTATCGGTAACTCATTACTTCTTGTTGGAAAATAATGATACATATAAGGAGTACACACTACAGGGTAATGCATTACTTTACCGCACCCATTACTGGGTTTTTTTGCTGGGTTTTTGTTTAACGGTCACTTTGATGACCTTAAAATGAAAAATTTCACCCCCATACTTTTACTGAAGTGAAAGAAGTTTTAATTTCGAAAATTTGGAATTTTTACATTGAAGATCATCAAAAGTAAATAATTTGTAATAATTTTATCCACGAGTAACTTTGTTTAGTAGCCTGGAACTCTTGAGTAGTGAATTATACGGTTTTTGCGAAAATATGACACAAGAAAAAATAAAAATGTTTATGTTTAATATACCAATTTTTCGGATAAAAATCCTACTCAGAGTACCCGTACCCCTTCAGAAAATGAGAAAAATTTCTTTAAAATTGACAAAAATTTTCAAAAAAACTGGCCAAAGCATGTCATAGACATTTTTTCTTAAACTGGTTTGTTCAACCCCTTTCATTTTGATTTTTTTTTTTTTTTTGAATATTTACAATAATGCCTATAAGATTTTATACACATGCTTTTTGAAAAAAAAAACTGTAATTTATATTTGAATTTTATCCATTTACTTTGTTGGCATAGGTTTTACTAATTCGATAGGAAGGAAAAAAAATTAAGTTTTTTATTGAAATCGCCAAAACAAACGATCGCGGTGCGCCGCCTTCCAGTAGTCTTGGGATGTTGAAATGTTGCCAATATATTATGATAGACGATTTGGGACACACTAAACCACATGTTCTAAACACTCAAAAAATTTCATAATAGAATCTCTGCTATTTTTGAGATATTTGAAAAAAGTTAATGTCTAGTAGTCCCTATTTTACTTTGCGTTGTAAAGTGAGCTAAATTCTAGAGAAATACTACGACGCCTTTTTAAGATTTTTAAATTTTTTTAAAAGAAAATTCTAACACACTCCGATAATAAATACTCTATTCTTCACTATCGAAATTTATTTCAAAAACCCACACACAGAAAAAATTATCAACCTTAAATATCTAATGAAAGATTTGATTTGAATTTAATTTGTTTCTAAACAAATATTTAATTGAATCAATTAATATATTAATTCACTTTTTAATATATAAATACATATTTTATTTTAGAAGCAATTATCATATAATTTTTTTATACACTGTATACAGACTCAGCAATGCAAAAAACACACATACCAACGTATAGATCACACACTTTTTTTGTGAGTATCATATTTTTTTTTTGTAGAAGTTATTTCTAACTTTTTTTTAATTCTTAATTTTAATAAAAGTTTTAATTGATAGTATCATTCCGGTGATAGGTGCAAAATCAATTAAAATATTAATTGATTCAATAAATTTTTTAATTGAAACCCGTTTTTAGTTTTTTCTCTGTAGTATTAATGAATACCTCCATTAATACAATGAATTTTTTCATAAAAAAGTTCCCACAGAAATGTTTTATTGAATCAATGAAACATGTTTCATTAATCATGGACCCAATAAAAATGTCATAAAGTTTATGACATTTTTTCAATAATTCTAGAATAAATGTTGTAGAAGTTTCACGTATTTAATGAATAAAATTCATAGTTTGTATGACATATTTTCATTACATTTATTACATAACAAACATTTTTCTTTAACAATCACTTAAAAAAAATGTTTCCTTTAAATTAAAAAAAATAATCTGTTGACTTTTTACAAAAGCGCTTATGTCGATTAAAAAAAAATGCTAAGAATTTCGTACACTTATAATAAACAGTGTATAAAAATACGAAATTAATGTCAAAACTACGAATAATTTCATAAAATGTACAAAATTTGGTATACTTTACGAAAGTTTTTGTTATTTTGACAATTGTTTCGTATTTTTATACACGGATTATTATGTGTGTAGTCATTTTAAAACAACACGTTATGTGACACCGCCTCAAATCAATTTATTTCAAAGTTTTGGTCTATTCTGTTTAACAAAGAAATGTATGTCATTTGCAATATTACTTAGACGCTAAACTTCAGCGATTATTTTGATTTTAATCTACAATGTACGTACACTGATAATAATCCATGCATACATATGCGAAAAACAAAAACTTTCGTAAAATACACAAACATTTGTTCATTTTACAAAATATTCGGTTTTTTTTTACATTTTTTTCGTATATTTAGCATGGATTATTATGAGTGTATACACTGATGATAATCAATGCATAAAAATGGCAATAAATGTAAAAATAACAAAAACTTTTGTAAAATAAACCAATATCTGTTCATTTTACGAAAGTTTTTGTTGTTTTGACATTATTTTCGTATTTTTAGCATAGATTATTATGAGTGTATCTAAAAAATCAAAAAATTACACTAATCTATTTTTTTGCATATTGCAAGATAATATTTTTATTGAATAAATTTCAAAAATTGTCATTGATTTAATGAATTTTTTTATGAAATTATGAAAAAATCATAAAAAAAATTTATTAAAAAACTAACAATATTAATAAATTTTCCTCCAGGTAATGAAATTATTTATTAAATAAATTAATTCATTTTAATGAAATCGATACATTAATGCTATGAAAGAAAATTCTATCAGTGTACCAAATTGCAATTGAATTTCATGTTAGAAAGTGTTTTGCAACCGTCAGATAATGACAATCGTAATTAATTTTTATATTAATTACTGTAGAATATTACTTTAGTTAGTCTCTTTACAGGAAGAAGAAGAAGAAAACATTTTTATTGAAAAATTTTACGTACACAAGGGATACACCAGACTGCCGCAGTTTCGTCCCCCTCCTGGGACTCGTCAGTGGTTAATTTTATGTGTCAATTGAACAAAGTATTTTATATTGTTAATTTTCTCTATATGAAAAACTTTTAATTTTTTGGTGTCGTACTGTGATTTGAACTCACTGCCTTAGCATCAAGCTATGCATCGTAATCTCACCTCTTAGCGAGTGGAGCCACGGTCTACACAGCGATGACTGTGGCTAAAGTGGAGTTTGGTCACACTACATACACACTTTAACTTGTGCAAATATCTTAATACTTTTCAAACTCTCCACGTAGCTAAGTATCATAAATTTTATTGTCTAAAGATCTTCTATTATTAATGGTGACAGTGTGGAGTACCATCTTTACCATCGTCACCAGCACAGTATCAGTGACAAAATGTGTGCATGATTGTTTATGGAATTGTTTATTTGACTTGTTAGTTGTGTGAAAAGAAAAGTGTTGCCCTGCGGTTTCAACTTTTTTTTTCGGCAACAACAATAAAAAATATCAAACATGTTTTTATGTTATTTTTAAAACATAAACTCAACAGCATTTACATCATACGATACGCATACTGGAATAAAAATGTGAGCAGAAACATACTTTAGCAAAAAAGTATGACTACACACAGAGACCAGTTTTTGTAGTTGCAACCGAATTTTTTGCCAACCGAATTTTTGTGGTTCCACGTACTATCACTATTATTAAATTTGAATACTACAAACAAATTTCGAATTTTTATTGTAACAATTGAATATTTTATATTTATGGACTATAATATTCTATAAATAGGTTCACATGTGTTCAACAAAATTAATTTTATTAATAAAAATATTATATGCTGGGCTCGAACAGGCGAGCTTCCGTTTGCCATGCAAGTACTTTACCTCCAGCCTAGACCTAACTTAAATATGTTTTTTTTAAATTTCAACCTTGAATATTTTCTAGTTTCAAAATTAAATATTTGTCTAAAAATAGATTTGTATGTACAATAGAAATTCCGTTGCTAATCTCAATATTATATTAGAGTTATCAAAACTATAAAACAAAATTTATATTATTTTAGAATTATTTTATTATTATTCTTCTCATCGAACTGGGCTCGAACAGGCAACCTTCTGCTTGTCAGGCAATTACTTTTCCTCTAGCCTAAAGTCAATTTGAATTTGTATATTCAAATTTATACTTGAGTATTTTTTTATTTCAAGTTTAAATATTAGTGTCTAAAAATAGATTTGTATGTACAATAGAAATTGGGTTTATAATCTTAATATTTTATTAGATTTACCAAAACTATTAAAAAACTTTATATTATTTTAAAATTGGTGAAACTTATATAGCGAAAACTTATATTTTAGATAGAGTGATCGTTTTTTTGCAGGCGAAACTAATATTCGATTTTAACTGCAAATATTTTATTCAAGGGGTAAAATCTCCGAAAAGTGATTGGTTGTTGCTATTAAAGGTAATGTAGAAGATAATATTTTTTCAATATTAATAATTAAAACCAATAGTTTGAATGATGTGACTGTGTTTTGGTTAATTGTATGTATTTCCTGTTTACAATATAGTTTAAGTTTTCTGATGTTCCATTTTAAGTACTTACAATTAAAATTATTGAATAATGATTAAATTTTGTTGGTTACAATGGAATTACAACCAATTTATTCTCTGTGTGTATATCAGCAAATTCTAAATTAGATTTTATAAAATCTTAATGCTTTGTGGTAGATATCTTCAAAAACCCAATGAAAAGATCGACTAAAGAATGATCAAAGAAAGTAGATGAAATCTTTGGCAAGTATTTTACAAAAAATTTAACAAACATTAATGGCTACTTTACTGACATAGGTTAAGTTGTATATAAGTTGTCGTAACCAGCAGGGAAAAATATTGTATAAAAAGTTTAAAGTTTTGTAAAACTAACACATTTTTTACCCATACACAGTTTTTGAAAATGTTTATTTTGTTAGTAAACAACAAGTATTACTGGAGCTTGTAGTGGTTTATGGTGAAAACAAAACCAGAGATGTTGAAATTTAACATCCCATATTCATATTATTATTTAAAAATTTAATATTTTATAAAATTCTAAAAACCATACCTAAATATTCAAACTATTGATCTGACAAGGAAGGTGTCTCGATCCGAACCCGAAGATTTTAATGAGCTAAATGGGGTGTAAAAGGTATTTGTGTTTGTATGAAAGCATGTCCGAAATTCCCGAAACCTACATTAAAAAAATAAGTTAGTAGGAAAGTTAGTAAAACGTCTTGTAAATCAGGTATACCATTTTCAGAAAATTTTTTTGCTAAAATTATGATTTTAGTTATGCATATTCAGCACTTAATGGTTCTGACCTAATGCTTTACTAATTTATTTTTCTAAATAAAATTATAAGCACATTAATAGTGTGGACGACAACCAGATTGACAGACATATGCAGAATAAAATACACTCAAAAAAATAAGTTAGTAGAAAAGTTAGTAAAACGTCTTGTAAATCAGGTATACTATTTTTTAGCAAAATTTTTTGCTAAAATCGTGTTTTCAGCTAAAATTTTTGTTATACTTATTCAGCACTTAACTGTTTTATACTAATGCTTTACTAATATACTACTGTTTTACTAATTAATTTTGTTAAAAAAAAATTGTGCTGATAAGCACATTAATAGTGTGGGCGACAACCAGATTGAAAGATATACGCAGAATGAAGTAGATGTCGCGGCATGTCAAGATGTAGTAGAGAAGTGAAAAATGATACTAAAAAGTACAACTCTAATAAGACATATAAAAAAATCAACCATGGAAGTTTTTGTATCTCTTTTTCATACATAAAACAAAATTGAGGATTAAAACAACTTAAATTTTGCGTTGTCACCGGCTTGTGAAAATAATTGTCTATTAATTAAATAAAAGACAAAATAAAATATTTAAATTTAATATGTATTCCTAAACTAAATGTTTATAGATTAATAATCTAGTGTGGTCAAATTGAAAGCAAACATATGTATACAGACATGTAGACAGAGTAAAGCCAAAGACAAAGACACACATCTTAGGTAGATTTTTATGGTTCCTTTTTCTTATTGCAAAAAAGGGTTGTTTTTTTCGTTTCGTTTGTTTTTGTCTATTTTTTCGTTTCGTTTCCATAATTATCTTCGGCAGTTGCGTCCTTTAAAAGATAGCATCATTTAGACAACCATTGATGTAAGTAGTTGCAAGAAAATTTTTGTTATGTTGTATACATATATTTATTTCTATATATTTTCAGATATTAAATTAATCTATGTCGACAATGTGGGAAAATGAAATTTGTTAAATAAGTTTTGGGACTTTAGCACATTTAATTACTATAAATGCAATTAATGTTTATCCCGATGAAAATAAATTTAAATAACAAATATGCAGGTGCTTGTGCAAATTTAAATGTAACTGACACTAATAGAAAACATATGATTTTCTATTGTTGATTTACTTGAATAAACGTCACTACATTGCTAGGTCTGTCAAAAAAACAGAGTAGTATTTGGAAGATGACAAAGCCAATTGTGACAATTTTTTGTTGTTGTTTTTGTTTTTTCTTTGATATTTTAAATTTTGAATCTCGCTCCTAGACGAGGACAAGAAATTCTCATTGAGTTTGTGATTTAACATAACAAATATCTCTAGAAATTCTAATAACAAAGTCCCCTGAAGATTTCCTTAGGCAGGAATGAAATCCGGATAGGGACACGCCTACATCAGATTGCTTTTCACAATTTGTTAAATAAGTTTTGGGACTTTAGCACATTTAATTACTATAAATGCAATTAATGTTTATCCCGATGAAAATAAATTTAAATAACAAATATGCAGGTGCTTGTGCAAATTTAAATGTAACTGACTCTAATAGAAAACATATGATTTTCTATTGTTGATTTACTTGAATAAACGTCACTACATTGCTAGGTCTGTCAAAAAAACAGAGTAGTATTTGGAAGATGACAAAGCCAATTGTGACAATTTTTTGTTGTTGTTTTTGTTTTTCTTTGATATTTTAAATTTTGAATCTCGCTCCTAGACGAGGACAAGAAATTCTCATTGAGTTTGTGATTTAACATAACAAATATCTCTAGAAATTCTAATAACAAAGTCCCCTGAAGATTTCCTTAGGCAGGAATGAAATCCGGATAGGGACACGCCTACATCAGATTGCTTTTCACAATTTGTTAAATAAGTTTTGGGACTTTAGCACATTTAATTACTATAAATGCAATTAATGTTTATCCCGATGAAAATAAATTTAAATAACAAATATGCAGGTGCTTGTGCAAATTTAAATGTAACTGACACTAATAGAAAACATATGATTTTCTATTGTTGATTTACTTGAATAAACGTCACTACATTGCTAGGTCTGTCAAAAAAACAGAGTAGTATTTGGAAGATGACAAAGCCAATTGTGACAATTTTTTGTTGTTGTTTTTGTTTTTTCTTTGATATTTTAAATTTTGAATCTCGCTCCTAGACGAGGACAAGAAATTCTCATTGAGTTTGTGATTTAACATAACAAATATCTCTAGAAATTCTAATAACAAAGTCCCCTGAAGATTTCCTTAGGCAGGAATGAAATCCGGATAGGGACACGCCTACATCAGATTGCTTTTCACAATTTGTTAAATAAGTTTTGGGACTTTAGCACATTTAATTACTATAAATGCAATTAATGTTTATCCCGATGAAAATAAATTTAAATAACAAATATGCAGGTGCTTGTGCAAATTTAAATGTAACTGACACTAATAGAAAACATATGATTTTCTATTGTTGATTTACTTGAATAAACGTCACTACATTGCTAGGTCTGTCAAAAAAACAGAGTAGTATTTGGAAGATGACAAAGCCAATTGTGACAATTTTTTGTTGTTGTTTTTGTTTTTTCTTTGATATTTTAAATTTTGAATCTCGCTCCTAGACGAGGACAAGAAATTCTCATTGAGTTTGTGATTTAACATAACAAATATCTCTAGAAATTCTAATAACAAAGTCCCCTGAAGATTTCCTTAGGCAGGAATGAAATCCGGATAGGGACACGCCTACATCAGATTGCTTTTCACAATTTGTTAAATAAGTTTTGGGACTTTAGCACATTTAATTACTATAAATGCAATTAATGTTTATCCCGATGAAAATAAATTTAAATAACAAATATGCAGGTGCTTGTGCAAATTTAAATGTAACTGACACTAATAGAAAACATATGATTTTCTATTGTTGATTTACTTGAATAAACGTCACTACATTGCTAGGTCTGTCAAAAAAACAGAGTAGTATTTGGAAGATGACAAAGCCAATTGTGACAATTTTTTGTTGTTGTTTTTGTTTTTTCTTTGATATTTTAAATTTTGAATCTCGCTCCTAGACGAGGACAAGAAATTCTCATTGAGTTTGTGATTTAACATAACAAATATCTCTAGAAATTCTAATAACAAAGTCCCCTGAAGATTTCCTTAGGCAGGAATGAAATCCGGATAGGGACACGCCTACATCAGATTGCTTTTCACAATTTGTTAAATAAGTTTTGGGACTTTAGCACATTTAATTACTATAAATGCAATTAATGTTTATCCCGATGAAAATAAATTTAAATAACAAATATGCAGGTGCTTGTGCAAATTTAAATGTAACTGACACTAATAGAAAACATATGATTTTCTATTGTTGATTTACTTGAATAAACGTCACTACATTGCTAGGTCTGTCAAAAAAACAGAGTAGTATTTGGAAGATGACAAAGCCAATTGTGACAATTTTTTGTTGTTGTTTTTGTTTTTTCTTTGATATTTTAAATTTGAATCTCGCTCCTAGACGAGGACAAGAAATTCTCATTGAGTTTGTGATTTAACATAACAAATATCTCTAGAAATTCTAATAACAAAGTCCCCTGAAGATTTCCTTAGGCAGGAATGAAATCCGGATAGGGACACGCCTACATCAGATTGCTTTTCACAATTTGTTAAATAAGTTTTGGGACTTTAGCACATTTAATTACTATAAATGCAATTAATGTTTATCCCGATGAAAATAAATTTAAATAACAAATATGCAGGTGCTTGTGCAAATTTAAATGTAACTGACACTAATAGAAAACATATGATTTTCTATTGTTGATTTACTTGAATAAACGTCACTACATTGCTAGGTCTGTCAAAAAAACAGAGTAGTATTTGGAAGATGACAAAGCCAATTGTGACAATTTTTTGTTGTTGTTTTTGTTTTTTCTTTGATATTTTAAATTTTGAATCTCGCTCCTAGACGAGGACAAGAAATTCTCATTGAGTTTGTGATTTAACATAACAAATATCTCTAGAAATTCTAATAACAAAGTCCCCTGAAGATTTCCTTAGGCAGGAATGAAATCCGGATAGGGACACGCCTACATCAGATTGCTTTTCACAATTTGTTAAATAAGTTTTGGGACTTTAGCACATTTAATTACTATAAATGCAATTAATGTTTATCCCGATGAAAATAAATTTAAATAACAAATATGCAGGTGCTTGTGCAAATTTAAATGTAACTGACACTAATAGAAAACATATGATTTTCTATTGTTGATTTACTTGAATAAACGTCACTACATTGCTAGGTCTGTCAAAAAAACAGAGTAGTATTTGGAAGATGACAAAGCCAATTGTGACAATTTTTTGTTGTTGTTTTTGTTTTTTCTTTGATATTTTAAATTTTGAATCTCGCTCCTAGACGAGGACAAGAAATTCTCATTGAGTTTGTGATTTAACATAACAAATATCTCTAGAAATTCTAATAACAAAGTCCCCTGAAGATTTCCTTAGGCAGGAATGAAATCCGGATAGGGACACGCCTACATCAGATTGCTTTTCACAATTTGTTAAATAAGTTTTGGGACTTTAGCACATTTAATTACTATAAATGCAATTAATGTTTATCCCGATGAAAATAAATTTAAATAACAAATATGCAGGTGCTTGTGCAAATTTAAATGTAACTGACACTAATAGAAAACATATGATTTTCTATTGTTGATTTACTTGAATAAACGTCACTACATTGCTAGGTCTGTCAAAAAAACAGAGTAGTATTTGGAAGATGACAAAGCCAATTGTGACAATTTTTTTGTTGTTGTTTTTGTTTTTTCTTTGATATTTTAAATTTTGAATCTCGCTCCTAGACGAGGACAAGAAATTCTCATTGAGTTTGTGATTTAACATAACAAATATCTCTAGAAATTCTAATAACAAAGTCCCCTGAAGATTTCCTTAGGCAGGAATGAAATCCGGATAGGGACACGCCTACATCAGATTGCTTTTCACAATTTGTTAAATAAGTTTTGGGACTTTAGCACATTTAATTACTATAAATGCAATTAATGTTTATCCCGATGAAAATAAATTTAAATAACAAATATGCAGGTGCTTGTGCAAATTTAAATGTAACTGACACTAATAGAAAACATATGATTTTCTATTGTTGATTTACTTGAATAAACGTCACTACATTGCTAGGTCTGTCAAAAAAACAGAGTAGTATTTGGAAGATGACAAAGCCAATTGTGACAATTTTTGTTGTTGTTTTTGTTTTTTCTTTGATATTTTAAATTTTGAATCTCGCTCCTAGACGAGGACAAGAAATTCTCATTGAGTTTGTGATTTAACATAACAAATATCTCTAGAAATTCTAATAACAAAGTCCCCTGAAGATTTCCTTAGGCAGGAATGAAATCCGGATAGGGACACGCCTACATCAGATTGCTTTTCACAATTTGTTAAATAAGTTTTGGGACTTTAGCACATTTAATTACTATAAAAGAAAATTTTTATATTTCGTAATTATTGTAAATTATTTTTAAAATAATCACAAAAATATGTTTTATGATTTTCAGCAAATAAATTAACTAAATTACAATTTTTCTACAATTTTTTTGCGTTTTTTCAGTCTGATTTTTTACATAAATTAGTCAGTAAATAAGTAGAAACAAGCAAAAACTTGGTAAAATGTTATTTATGCGAAAAAAACTGTTTTGAATAAACTTTATTAGTTGAGATGGTCATAGTTACTTGGCAACCATTTTTTTTTTGTGTGCATAGACGAGGAAAATGATATTAAAAAGTACAGCTCTTGTAAAATATATAAATTATCAACCATGGAAGATTTGTTTATACGTTTTTCATAACTAAGGCACTGATGGCAACTCAAAGTTGTGACACTCTTAAAAAAACACGCTTTACAACAAAATTATGGAATAAAACCACTTAAATTTTATGTTGTCACCTGCTTGTGAAAGTAATTGTCTATTAATTACCTAAAAGACAAAATTAAATATTTAAATTTCATAAAGATTAAATGTGTATTTGCAAACTAAGTGTTTATAGAGGTTAATAATGCAGTGTGGTGAAATTGCACACAAATATACGATACGTTCAGGTAGACAGACTAAAACGAAAGACAAGGATACCCATCTTAGGTAGTTTTTTATGTTTCCTTTTTCTTATTTGCAAAAAAAGGATTGTATTTGTCATATTTTGTTATTTTTCGTTTCGCTTCTAGACTTATCTACGTCATTTGCCTTCATTTATCAACGGCAATGATTTATGCAATTGATGTAAGTAGTTGAAAGATAATTTTGTTTATGTTATATATAATTATTTCCATTTTTTTTTTTTTTAATTTTTATTAATTCATGTCGCCAATATGGCAGTATGCACATTTTTATATTTTGTAACGTATTGTAAATTATTTTTAAAATATTCAAGTATAATTTTTCTGCAAATTTTTTAAGTTTTTTTCTAGTCTACTAATATTTAGCAAAAATGTTGTTAACTTTTCGCAAGAGTTTTTTATCCACTAAGTATTAGCAAAACATTTTCTGAATCTACTAATTTCGTTGCTAAAAATATGCTCGCTGTTTTTCAGCAACAGGTTATGCACACATTAGCAATTCTTTTGCAAGTGTGCATAACCTGACTAAAATTTTGCTGACTCAGCAACATTTTTTGCTGACTTCACTTACTTTTTTTGAGTTTAGACCTTTTTGTACAAAGGCTTAAATTACTCAAAACAAAGTCAAAAATGTTGATAACCATGTTGCCCATAGCACTGAGTTGCTGAGTTGCCACATTTTATAATTAATTAAAATATAGGGGAAAAAAGCTCTTCGGGAAAAATCGCATAAAAACCGAAGGATTACGAACAGCAGAAAAATCTCAGACACCCCCTCGATTAAATCGAATAGGCAGTATATGCATTATTTTCAGCTGAATCAAACCAGAATTTCTTAATAAAGCGCCTTATTTGTTGTTGCTCAAAACAATTTTTTTTTGAGTAACTACAAAAAGTGTTGCCATAAGTTGAATGTTAAAAAGTACTAGATGGTTAAAAAAATAATGCTAGATGGGGAGAAAACAGTGCTAAATTTGTTTTGCATATTTCACTACAGAGCTATATATATCAATATTTGTGTATACTTTATAGCATATTTTGATCTGATAATCATATATTTGTTAAAAAAAAAAATTATTTGTGAACATATTTTTGAAATGTTTACAACAAATACATATTTTTAGAGCATATTTTTAAGTTTTTATTTTAATTTTTAATTCTTGATTTGTTTTTGTTTTTATAAAAAACAATTCTCAATTTTTTTTATATTTTTTTTTTAAATAATTTGGAGTTTGCAACAACGATTTTGAAAATTCAAGACATTTCTGCAAATTTTAATTTCCTGTTTTACGAATATACATTTATTTTTTTATATTATTAATTAATAATCATATAATTACAAATTATATACTATTAGCCTAACCGAGCACTAGCTACTATGGCCTTAGGCGCGTTTTAGCGAAAACAGACCAGTGCCTCTGGTGGGAATCGAACCCACGACCCCCGCACTGATAAGCCAGCACGCTACCAACTAGCCTACCGGGGCGCACTACTACTAATCATATAATTACAAATTATATACTATTAGCTTAACCGAGCACTAGCTACTATGGCCTTAGGCGCGTTGTAGCGAAAACAGACCAGTGCCCCTGGTGGGAATCGAACCCACGACCCCCGCACTGATAAGCCAGCACGCTACCAACTAGCCTACCGGGGCGCACTACCTTTATTTGAAATTATATTTTTGTTTTCTTTTTTGTAAGCAATTGATATAAATGTCGTAAAATTTACTCCAGCCGTTCTAAGAAATAAGCTAAAAAAAAAAATTTTAAAAATAACAATTATTTAAAAATTTTAAGAGTACATTTGGCGTTTTTGGAGCATATTATGGATTTTTAGAACAAATTTGTATGGACATAAAATGGATTTTTAGAACACATTTCTGGTTGCCCTGACTATAACACATTCAAAAAGAATTATTTCTGGAACAAATCTGAATCAGAACAGACTTAGGCGACATCAATTACATTTCAAGTGAATTATTACTTGTGAAATTTTTCTATATCATTAATAGATTTAGTCCTACGCTAACACTTGTGAGCTTAAACGCCACCTTGGAAAATTTGTAAAATTCTTAAGACCAAACACGGGGATTAGTACCAATATCTGAGTTTTTAATTACACTGCGATTACACCCAATTGCATTAGACATAAATAGTAATTGTCCTGTAATTAAATACACAAATACTGGTATTATGTCTCAAGTCTGGGATTGAAAAAATTTAAAATTTTCCAAGGCAGCGTTTAAGCCCGCAAGTGTGAGCATAGGTCTGATATTATAAATGATATAGAAGCGAATGATTGTGAAATGTAATTGACGTCGCCCAATTCAGAATCACAAGTATGTTATGCAGATATAACCCCAATGTGGTTAAATTAATAAATTATTCGCAATTGCTATAAACTAACATAATTTATTGCAAAATTGAAAACTAATTTTTAAAATCACGAAATTAACTGTAACTTTTGCTTACAACTCAAATTTTATTTAATACAAATTTTTTATAAAAAAAAAAAATAAAATTAAACATAAGTCGTTTACAAGCAAAAGATTTTTTTTTTTAATTTGATAAAAAATAAATTTATAATTTAAATTTGTGAAAAATAGTCAAAAATATATTTGTGACAAAAAAGTGCTAAAAAATAAAATATTTTTAAAAATTGCTATTTAGCATCTAGTACATTTTTTTATAAATTTTGAGTGTTAAATCACTAGATATAGCATCCATTATGCTAACATGGCAACCCTTGTTTATATACCAGCGAATATGTTTTGAAAAATGTTTCATTTGATACCATATTTATCTAGGTTAAATTTAAAATACAACGAAATAATCCGAAAAACAATAAATGGGATCATTTTTGACCCCACTTGGTAACCCTAAATATGAGATTTGCCAGCTGAAAAAACATGGGTGCCTTAAATTTGTATTTTCTATAATATAAACAAACCGCATTAAGATCTGCGGGTCTAGGTCGGTACCCCACCCTTATGAGTCATAATTCCTCAATAGACCGTAACACAAATTGTATACCACGCCCAGTTTCGGAATATAAATATTTCCTATTAATAATAACTTTTATCAAAATCTCCTTATGTGATACCACTGTCAGGTGCCACTGTTGAAAGAAATTTTTTTTTATTTTTTCTTTTTTTTTCCATACTATTAGCACTTGTAGATGCAAATCTCTGAACAAACTTATGCATGCTTAAGTAGCTCATATTTTCCAGTTGCCGCAGAAACAGTTGATTTACATGTAAGCGTTAAGTGCTATAAGTTAAGAAAAAGTTATGACTACAATTCTAACTACTCAGTTTGTAACTACTTACCTCCAGTTGAAAATCATAAAATGTAACACAAGGGTTAAAACTTAAATATGTATTAACATTTCTTTTATTTTTATTTATTTGATGGAATTCAAGTACCAAGTGTGTGTTTTCATTATTACATTTTATATAAATTCATTAAAAGTTATAATTAATTAAAAGTAAAAAAACAAAAAAAAAACAAAATATTGAGAGACAAATAAACCATTTTTTATCGATTTTATAAATTATATGCATGATCTCACTACAACTTTTGACATTGTAATTCAGAAAATATCAATTAAAAGTCAGATTTTCCATTTGAAATTCATAAAATATCAATTGAAATTTAGAAACTCATCATTTGAAATTCAGAAAATATGAAATTGAAACTCAGAATAAATCAAATGAAAATCAGAAAACTTTTATTTCAGTTTCATTTAATATTTTCTGAATTTAAAATTATATATTCTGAATTTCAATTGACATTTTCTGAAGTTCAATTGATATTTTCTAAATATCAATTGATGTATTCGGAATATCAAATGATGTGTTTTCGAATTTCATTTGTCATTTTCGGAATTTCAAACTAAATTTTCTGAATTTCAATTGATATTTTCTGAATTTCAAATAATGTTTTCAGAATTTCAATTGATGTTTTCTGAACTTCAAATGGAAATTCTGAAATGCAATTAATGTTTTCTGAATTTAAAATGAAAATTCTGAATTCCAATTGATATTTTCTAAACTACAATTGATATTTTCCGAATCACAGCTGCAAAAGGTGTAGTTGCTTTATTTCTTTTGCCTTCTTCAATTGGGATGGAACTATTTGATAAAACGAATACCACGTTACCACCTGCAGGTCTGTTGCGATTTAAAGAATTGCAAACATAACGGCTATCGGGCGATAGATGGATTTTCGTACTTTAAATATCCGGCCCGGATGGGTTATATTCTTGTCAATTACAAAGGTGGATGGGTGTGGTTTGGATTTTTTTAATCAAGTATGTTATTTGATTATGGGATAGGGGATAGGGGGTTGGGAGTGGTTAGGGTGGTCTTTATAAGACGATTTATTAATATAATGAAGAAAATTCATAAATTTTTATGAAATGAAAAATTTTTTTTGGGATCCTACAAACACAATAAATGCTACCTGCAAAGAAGAAAATTTATTTCTAATACATTTGCAACTGAATATTTTTGCAACTGAAATTCAGAATATATCAATTAAAACTCAAATTTAGAAAATATCAATTGATATTCACTTTTACTAAAATTCAGAAAAACAATATAATAATAATTTTCATTTTGAATTTAAAAACATTAATTGATGTTAAGAATTTAATTATAAAAATTAAACTTGTGAGCTAAAAACAAAAATAACTCATGTGTTTTGGGTATTCAATTCACATCGCCGATTTTCTGTGGTTGGTTGATATATATATCTGATCAAACTTTTAGTTTCTTGTGGGTAGTCGCTTAGGTCGAAAGTGCGACACTCCCTCTAGCGCAGATCCCCACAGGAATTTTTTTCAACTTCTCTAACATGTATTAACAATTAGTGTAGGTCTATTTGTGTAGTCTATTTGTAATATTATACTTAAATAAAAAAGTTAGTAAAGTCAGCAAAAAATTTTGCTGAGTCAGCAAAATTTTAGTCAGTAGGGTGCTTGCAAAAAAAATTGCTAATGTCAGCAAAATATTTTGCTGAAAATCAGCGAGCTGATTTTTAGCAACAAAATTAGTAAATTCAGCAAAAGTTTTGCTAATGTAGAAAATTTATACTTTAGTTAATTTATTTTGCTGAAAATCATAATATATATTTTTGTGATTCTGTTTAAAACAATTTACAATGTGTTACAAAATATCAAAATGTTCATACCCCAAATTGACGACATGAATTAATGTAATATCTAAAAACAATAGAAATAATTTTATATAACATAAACAAAATTATATTTCAACTACTTACATCAATGGTTGACTAAATGATGCTATCTTTTAAAGAAACGCTAATGCCGCAGATAATTATAGAAACGGTAAAAAAAAACAAAATATGACATATACAACCTTTTTTGCAATAAGAAAAAGGAAACATAAAAATCTACGTGAGATGGGTGCCTTTGTCTTTCGCTTGAGTTTGTCTACCTGCTGTATATTTGTTTGAAATTTGACCACACAATTAGACTACAAATACACGTTTAATCTTTTTTAAATTTAAATATTTTATTTTGTCTTTTATTTAATGAATAGACAATTACTTTCACAAGCCGGTGAAAATGCAAAATTTAAGTTGTTTAAATCCACAATTTTGTTTTATGTATGAAAAACAGATACAAAATCTTCCATGGTTGATTTTTTTTATGTGTCTTACTAGAGTTGTACTTTTTAGTATAATTTTTCTCATCGCTACTACATCTTGAAGTCTAACTCATTCTGCTTATAACTTTTAATCTGGTTGTCGTTCACACTATTGATGTGCTAATCAGCACAATTTTTTTTAGCAAAATAATTTAGTGAACATTAGTAAAATATTAGTAAAACATTAGTTCAAAACAGTTAAGTGCTGACTAAGTATAACTAAAATTTTAATTTAAAACATAATTTTAGCAAACAATTTGCTGAAAAATAGTATACCTGATTTACAAGATGTTTTATTAACTTTTTCTAACTTATTTTTTTGAGTGTAACATTTTAATAATGATCTCAAAACTTGGCAAGCCATATAAAAAACTAAATTTATATTCAGGAAAGCTTAGAACACATCAACTGATTAGAAATTCTGTCTTTCAATTGATGTTATGATAGTTTTTAAATTTTTAACAGAAAATCCAAATTAAAAATGACATTGTCTTAATTTAAATTAAAAATTCTTAGTTTATATTGATGATTTATAAATTTCAAATAGAAATTCTGAATGTCAATTGGTAGGAAAAATTCAAAAATATTTTCACACGGATTATAACACTTTTTTTAATGAAATTATGAATATTTATGAAATATGTGACATAAATTGTTATGAAATTTTTATCATATCTATGAAAACTTCATAAAAATTATGAAAAATTAATGATTCACTATTTATGAAAAAGTTTCATCAATATGATGAAACTTTTTTCGCTGAGTGTAAATGAGAGATTATTCTCAATTTATTTCTCCTTAGGGTTATATGAAAAGTTTTGAATCAGTATATATATATTTACCTTAGACGCAAACCAATACATGGGCTTCAGTTCGTAAATCAACGAAGTACGCTATCGATCATGTTTTTACGACGATAGAAATAGCACTAGACGTAAAATACATTGCCCTTTGCCCTTTGTGTTTTTTGTTTTATTTATTTATCGAGGCGCTTTTGACAACACGTCCTATGATTCGATTAGAGTATCTATGATGAGGAACGGCATTTCTCCAATTATAGTAAAATGGTCGTTGAAGATGCTAAGTTAGTAAAGTCAGCACAAAATGTTGCTGAGTCAGCAAAATTTTAGTCAGGACGGTGCTTGCAGAAAAATTGCTAATGTCAGCAAAATTTTTTGCTAAAAATCAGCAAGCTGATTTTTGGTAACAAAATTAGATGATTCAGCAAAAGCTTTTCTAACACTTAGTTGATTACAAATTAAAAAATCCTTGCTGAAAGTAAATAAAATTGTTGCTAAATATTAGTAGATTAAAAAAAACTCAAAAAATTTGTAGAAAAATTATACTTAAGTTAATTTATTTGCTAAAAATCTTAATGTTTTTTGTGATTCTTTTTAAAATAATTTATACTTAATTTATACTAGAGCCAAAAACGAGTAGTTTTCAGAAACTTCTTGTATAGTTGTCAAATTCAATGCAAATTTTAAACTAAAAACTAAAAGTTTTCAAAAACTACTTGCCGTAGCAGAACTTCGGCCAAATTTTAGCTGTTCTGCAGATGCCGTAGCCGAACTTTTCAATTTACATCTTAATTTGAATAAAACATGAATTGCGGTTGATTTCGACAACGAAATTACTTAAACACGAGAAAATCACAAAAAAGTTAAGTTAGATGTTTTTTTTTTCAAAAATATGAAATAAGGAGTTTGGTTATTTTAATGACGTGCTTTGGAAAAAATGGGAATGCTTAAACTTTTTTATTTTTACTAAAATCTATAACGAATTTAATACTGATTCTTGTGTTTGTTTTCAAAATTTAAGAATTTTATCTGAAAATGTACTAAATTTCTTCAAATGCTAGGTTCGGACACTAATGATAGTTTTAATCAAAGAATGATAACATTTTGTGGTAAAATTACATAACATTTTATTTAGTGCTATAGAATTATATACGAAATCATGCTAATTTATATAACCTTATGTATTAATGTATTTCACATCTATTTGAATATAAATCAATATATATTTAGATATTAATATATATGGAACCATTGTAGTTCACACTATTAATTTGCTTATAGTACAATTTTTTTTAGCAAAATAACTTAGTAAGACATTAGTAAAATATTAGTAAATCATTAGTTCACATAAGTTAAGCTCTGAATAAGTACAACTAAAATTTTAGCTGAAAACACAATTTCAGCAAAAAATTTTGCACACTCTGGTTAAATAGAAAATGTTTGGTATAAAATACTAAACAAAATAAGCACATACACAAACATACAAATATACTCAGCACTACCAAAAATACACATACTAACGTATGTTCACACAATTTTTTTTTTGTGAGTATCTTATTTTTTTGTAGAAGCTATTCATAACATTTTGTTCTTTTTAATTTTCAATTAAAAATTTAATTGATATTATCATTGCCGTGATATGTGCAAAATCGATTAAAATATTAATTGATTCAATAAATTTTTTAGTTTTTTCTGTGTATGCTAGACATTTTGGCATTGAATATTTCCATTCAAGATAAAATTTTTTTTTTCAACTTCTCTTACATTTTTAATAATTAGTGTTTTCTGTTTGTAATGGTAACATTTCAATGACTTTATTAAAAAATTGAGCTTTAGGTCACGTTTGTATTTATAAAATATAATTTATTATTTTACATATCTCTAATATTTCGTCATTCTTTGAATGACATCTTCATTGAGTATGAACAACAACAAACAATATTAACAACAAAATTTCAGTTTTAAATCTGGTCAACAGAGTGGAGGGCAGTGGCAGGAAATTTTGGTTTTAATATGATATGATGTTTGTCATACGCCCTGAAGATGTCATTCAAAGAATGACGAAATATTGGAGATATATAAAAAGATAAAGGATATTTTATAAATACAAACGTAACCTGGAGCTCAATTATTCAATAAAGTCATTCATATCAAACGTCGAAAACATTTCATAATTTGTAACATTTAATTATGATCTCAAGCCTGACAATTCAGAATGAAATGGCCACTATATTGCCTAAATGGTGCATTTTAAAAAATGGAAGAAAAAGGTCTTTGTTTTTAATTATTTTTGGCGTAGAATCGTATTTCGGGCTCAAATTTTATATAAATACAGCTACACTGATAATAATCCATGCATAAAAATAAAAAAAAAATATCAAAATAACAAAAACTTTGAAACGAAAATTTGTTTATAGTACGAAAGAATTTGTTGTTTTGACATTTTTTTCGTATTTTTAGCATAGATTATTTTGCGTGTATTTTCTGTCTTTAGGAAAATTAACCTTAAATCTGCATTTTTGGCCAACCAACGTTTATGGAACGAGTTAAAATAAAAAATTACACCATTTTTTTAATTGATGCAACATTTGTAACATAAGTGTTGATATCCCAAAATAATATTTTCATGAAGAACACTAATAAAAAGCCAACTTTAGTTTTCTATTGTTAATGTTCAGCAACGAAATTATTTCCACCCAGCATATAAAAAAAGTAACAAATTTAATATTATAATTCAACAAACCTTTAAATGCGGTATGATATCACATATTTGCCTTCACTCTCTCTTTCTTTCCGTTTTAATATTATTTGCATTTAAAATCTCCATTTAACACAATTAGACAATTTCATAAAAAAAAATAAACAACAACACTAATTTAACCCTACTGCTTATGTTGATGATGATGAGACTAGTATTCATTAGTATGAGTTGAAGTATATTTTACGGATGCTGCTATTAAGGCAAGTGTGTATGTGTGTGTGTGTGTGGTATGAAATGGGATGCTGATGGTGTAACTTCCGTTGTTTGGTTAGCCTTATGTTTGGCTGCCTAACCATTGCATATGTGTGTGTGTGTGTGTATTTGTTTGTATGGATAATTTTACACGTTTATATTAGAATTTAAATTCATATACAAGTATGCATTCAGTGTATTCAGTTAGTATCATCATCACCATCATCTAGGATACTTTTAAACATAAATGTTTGTATATTTATGTGGCAGACATGTGGTTTACCGTGAAAATACCGGGTTAAGATGATTAAGTGTTTCCGCATATGCGCCCGCACTTCAGAAATAAAAAAATAAAACAGCAACAAAAACGATGGTAACGGTAACAACAAAATCATCTGCACCTACCACAAAAACACCAACAAACAACTGCTGCAATACATACAAGTTCTACACATTCAAACAACAGCAATATCAAAAGCAGTTAACACACTCAAAACAATAAGTTAGTATGCTATTATTGAGCAAAATTTTAGTTAAACTTATTCAACAATAAACTGTTTTGAACTACTGTTTAGCTAATATTTTACTAATGTTTTACTAATTTATTTTGCTAAAACAAATTGTGCTGATTAGCACATTCGTAGTGTGGACGACAACCAGATTGAAATATAAACTTAGAATGATGTAGTAGAGATGAAAAATGTGGTACTAAAAAACAGCTTTTGTAAGACATAAAAAATCAACCATGGAAGATTTTTGTATCTGATTTTCATATATAAAACAAATAGACGCCAACAATGTGTATACATATAAAAAAACTTAAATTTTGTGTTGTCACCGGCTGGTCAAAGTAATTGTCTATTAATTAAATTAAAGGCAAAATAAAATATTTATATTTAATAAATTTTAAATGCGCATTTGTAAACTAATTTTAGAGTGGTCAAATTGCTAACCAATACACTGCGTTGCATAACTATAATTACAAAGGGTTTTTGCTATTTTTTCAAATATTACAAACATTTTTTTAAAATTTGTTACTATTTTTAAGAGTCTCTTATTTGTTTTTAAGAGACTCTCATTGTGTAAAATTAAATGAGGGGTCGAAACTATAAAAAAAACTTTACAACCAAAAGTATCGATATACAGAAATTAATCGAAATTTTGAAATATCCAAATATTCAACAAATAAATACAGAATTGCAAAACTATAACATTGTGTTCTATGAAATATTCGATATGTTGGTCTTACATGTCAGAGTCCGCTTACTCTTTTTTTATTACGTTCGGAGCTATATTCAACTCAATCACATATATTAAAAATTGTCTATTTTTCAAAAAAAAAAAAAAAAAATTAAATAAAACTTATAAAATAAAATTGTTTGCCACATATAGCTTTCCCATATATTTGGCTAAGACTTAGACTGCTATGACATATTATATTTGATATTTGCAAAAAATGCTTAAAGTAATATCCCTAATGTTTCCTTAAAGCCAAACTTTATAAAAATAAAAGTAAATAATGTAAAACCCCTCAATTGTATATTATTTGAGAATATCTTTTTAATTTTAAAATAATTACCTAGCGTATATTTTTAATGTTGATAAAAATAAATTTCGGATCGGTTTTGCTGATATTAGCAATAAATTTTCAAGCACACTCCTGACTAAAATTTGCTAACTCAACAAAAATTTTTGTTGACTTTACTAACTTTTTTTTGAGTGTATAAATCGTAATTATAACAGCAGCAGCAACAGAAGGAATACATACAAAACACATGCACAACAAAGCAGTGAACTATGGGCCAGAAGATTTCAATACTCACACGGTCAGAATAAAGAATGTTTTGAGATTATACTGGCATTAACCCATTTTCTACCACTCATCATTCCCGTGTGTGTTTTTTGACGAGATGTGGAAGAAAGATGAAATGACATCTAAATAAACTTTTTATGAAATTTTTGTATACTTGTTGCGCCATCTAGTGTTTGTATTTGTACTTTAATTTTAAACCTTGGCACTTTATAAAATTTAATTTTTTCCCTGTATAGTAATTTTAAGAAAATTTCATATACCAAACAATTGAAGCCTATGAAATTTCACGTTACATTAATTCTGGAGCCGCGCAAATATTTTCTATGTCAAAAAGCCTTAAACTAAGCTGTATTTAGTGCTAGAGACTACAAGGACTTATAATCAAATTAGTTATCTTGTCTAAAGTTTTTCGAAATCTACAGTTAGATTTAACTTTATGCCATATTGTACCATATACGTATTTCATATAGAGGATATTTTTATTGTACTCCATTGACCACAAAAAACTATAGAAAGTTAAAAATAATTCATAAAAATAATTTAGGCTTAGATACACTTCAAATGATACAAAATTTGGAAAACTATTGCGCTTTATGGAATCTTGAAATCAACTTAAATAAGTCAGAAATCGTTATATTTAGAAATGGTGGCAGACTGAAAGCACAAGAAAAATGGCAGCTAAATGGAAACAAAATCAAAATAACGAATGAGTATACGTATCTTGGAGTTATTCTTACACCGAAAATGAAATTTACTAAACACGTGGAAGGCAGAAATATCCAGGCAAAAAAAGCTATAAACTACACTTGGAAGAGTTTTTTTTCAAACAGAGAAATAAAATTAAGACAAAAGTGGAACCTTTTCTTAGCGGTATGCAGGTCTATACAAGCATATGCAGTCCTAGTATGGGGTTATGGTCACTTTGAAGAAATAGATATACTTCAAAGATATTTTATGAAAAAAGTTTTGAAGCTGCCAGATTTTACTTCAAATTATGCTCTCATGCTGGAGACTTCCACAGTAAACAATCATTTATACACCTTAGAACTACATATGCAGTACTTGACTCGAGTTATTTTTCAATACCAGGATAATAGGCTACCGTTTCAAATAACGCAAATACTTATTCAAAAAAACTTGTTTTGTTTCAAATAATTGAAAATGCTTGCAGAAAAACTTAATACATTATGGTCCAGTACACAGTCCAATAAACACCAATGGATTGCTCAAAATAATCAACTTTTACACATAATATAACAACATCAACATAATCAGTGCTTACAAAATAAAGCAGCCAGCTCAAGGATATACAAAAGTTTAGATCATACCCGTGGTCTAAATTATTTTATCGACAATATGAATCAGTCTAATATAACCTGGATATTTAAAGCAAGATTTGGTTTGATTAAACTTAATTACAACACCTTCGGTGCGACAAATGATGAAAAACTATGTAAACTTTGCAATATGGGTACAATTGAAACATTCCAACACTTTTTATCTGCTTGCCCTATTCTTAAGGAGTTCAGAATCGCTAGCTTCGGAAAATCCAACTTACTAGATGAAGAAATGATACACTTAGGATATTATGTTGGTAAAGACGACAGCAATTGTAGTCAAAAACAAATGAAATTTAAATTTCTTTTCATCGGGATAAACATTAATTGCATTTATAGTAATTAAATGTGCTGAAGTCCCAAAACTTATTTAACAAATTGTGAAAAACAATCTGATGTAGGCGTGTCCCTATCCGGATTTCATTCCTGCCCAAGGAAATCTTCAGGGGACTTTGTTATTAGAATTTCTAGAGATATTTGTTATGTTAAATCACAAACTCAATGAGTATTTCTTGTCCTCGTCTAGGAGCGAGATTCAAAATTTAAAATATCAAAGAAAAAACAAAAACAACAACAAAATATTGTCACAATTGGCTTTGTCATCTTCCAAATACTACTCTGTTTTTTTGACAGACCTAGCAATGTAGCAAATTTCATTTAAAGAAAAGACGACTTACATTTCATTAAATTCAACTAACATTGTCATTTGTTTTTTAATGTTCAAAAAATGACTAACAATTGTAGTAATCAAATATTTTTTTTTATTTTTTTAAATAAAAAAAAAAAAACAACTGTAAAAAATGAATGTAAAATCATAAAACAGTCATTTGATGTGAGTTGTTTTTTTTTTAATGAACTACAAGGTTAGTTAAAAATTTTATTTGTTCTACAAATGACTTACATTTACATTAAAAATAATGAAACTGTATTACAACCCAAACAACTACATATTTTTAAAGCAGAAGTTCCCTGAGTGAACGATGCTACAGAAACTGGACGGTGCTACAGAAACAGATTGGGAAAAATTGGTACAATAACTTAACACAGCCTTATATTATAGAAATGTTTTGAAACAAGAATATAATTAACTTCCTTGATAAATTAATTTTAAAATCACCGGAAAATTTCGACAGGCGTTAAAAACATACATAGTCGAACATTACTTCTTTTGTTTTTCTTATTTGCAATAAATATTTAATATAGAATTTATAAATGAATTTATAAACTTAATTACTTGTAAATAAAGAAATTACTACTACTACTACTACTAATTTAGGCTTACCCTCAAAAAAAAAAAGTTAGTAGAAAAATTTGTAAAAATTTTTTGGTGAAATTGTGTTTATAGCTAAAATTGTTGTTATTCTTATTTAGCACTTAACTAAGTTTTTACTTATATTTTACTAATGTTTAACTAATTTACTTTGTTAAAAAAAATTGTGCTAATAAACTCATTAATAGTGTAGACGAAAAGCAGACTGAAAGATATACACAAAATTAAGTAAGAAAAAAAAATAAGCGATGGAAGATTTTTGACAATGGTTTTTATACAAAATGATGCGAAAAATGTGTATTCATAAAAATTATTGATATAATAAACTCAAATATTGTGTTGATTCCGGATTGTCAAAGAAATTGATTATGAATTAATGATTATTTATAAACTAAAGACAACATAAAATATTTAAATTTAATGCAAATAAAATGTGTATTTGTAAACTAAATTTCTATAGTGGTAATTTATGAATGTTGAAAAATTGCATACAAATATACCTATAGGTAGACTGACAAAAGCAAAAGAGAATGACACACATCTTACGTATTTTTTTATATTTCCTTTCCCTATTTGCATGCGTTCATGTGTATGTCATATTTTGTTATTTTTATGTTTTGTTTCTAGAATTATCTACAGCATTTAGCTTCAGTCAAAATTGTCATAATATAGACAACCATGAATGTAAGTAGTTTAAATATATTTTTGTTTACGCTATATATAATAATTTCTATAAATTTTAAGATATTAATTAAATTATGTCGCCAACGTATGGACATTTTTATATTCTTTAATTTATTGTAAATTTTTTTGTTTAAAGAATCAGAAATTTGTTTTTAGGATTTTCAGCAAATAAATTAATTAAAGTATAAGTTTTCTGCAAAGTTTTTGAGTTAATATCATTCAGCAAAAATTTGATTAATAATTAGCAAGCATTTTTTAATTTTTAATCAGCTAAATGTTACCAAAACTTTTACGGAATTACTAGTTTTGTTGCTAAAATAAAGATTTTGCTGTCGTTAGCAATTTTTTTTGCAAGGACCCTCCTGACTTAAATTTTACTGACTTAGCAAAATATTTAGCTGACTTTACTGACCTTTTTTTGAGTGTACTATAGAAACAATTTTATACAAAAATTCCCAATTGCCTATATATTCGATGTAAAAACTTGTACCATATATTTCTTTCCATACCTGCATCTATCAAACGGAATACACAATATCATCTATCGGATATTCGCGATTTCTGAGAATTTTTTTTAAAAATATTAGTGTTTTTATACAATTTTCAAAAATTCTAAAATGGCAACACTGTCGAATCAATTTTTAAAATTTGTATATTTGTTGAAAGAAAATACCCCGCAAAACCTCGATAATAGGTTGGTATTACGGAAGTTGTCACCAGGTAATAAATTAAACTCCTTACCCATGAATTACTTCGCAATTTTTGGCATTACTGGCTGCCCATTAATGACGCAACATTCACATGTTTAACTGTTTTTATACTATAATTAGTTTGTTTCTTCATCAAATGTATTATAATTAAATTGTTACCAAAAATTTGACAATTTAAAAATAAAAATTCGATCTAAAAATTAAAAACTTGAATAAAATTTTTTGATAAGTGAGGTTAAATATGTTACCGAGGTAAGTAGTTGAATCGATAGACATGTCATTTTTAAAATAATAGGGCTTCTTATAGAAAAGTAACATATAAAAGTAACCTCCTTATTGCAAAAAGTTTATTTTTCCACCCAAAACTTAAAAAATATTTAAAGTATTAAGTTTTTTACAGTTTTATAAGCTTTTTTTTGTTTTATTATATTATATTAGCTAGGCTGATACTAGTATTTCGATCTGGCTAAAGATCTCTTCACAGCCTAAAGTCTTAGAAAAGCTAGAGCCTCCAGAACAAGCAGAGCTTTAACAAAAAAAAACTCCTAATCATCAATTTTGCTTCATTCTTGTCTTCTAGTAATCAAACACGTGGTTAGGGTCTTTTCCTAACAAGCATCATACCGTTAGTAAACTTTGAAGACCAAAAATGTTTTATTTATATAAAAAAATTTTAGTATTTCCTCTGGCTAAAGTAATATGTTTTACAGTTTTATTAGTTTTATATACATTGAAATTATTCTCATATTACTTTCTATTCTAAATAGATCGGAGGGGTTGATTTTATAATCTTAAGTTAAATTTCTGCACTAGGAAAAAAAAGTCAGTAGTGGATACGGGAAATCTAACTATTTTGAGCCTTGCGTTATTTTTTTGCTAAATTTAGCAACACAGGTATACTGAAGTCTAGTACAAAAAATTAGTAAACTATTTTAATAGACCAAATAAGTATTAAATGTTAATTTTTAGTAAAAAAAAACAACACTATTTGTAATTCAGAAAATTCTGATTAATATTCAGAAAATACCAATCAAAATTAACATGAAATTTCTGATTTTCTATTGATGTTCCAGAACTTAGAACCATGTCTGATAGCTTTTGCGTTTACAAAAGAAACCGAATTACAAATGATATATTTTTAATTTCAAATGAAAAATAATAAAATATAGGATAATTAAAAAAAGGATTTTTGTAAATCAATCGAAGTACATTCAATAGAATAAAGATAGAAAAAATTAAAATAAAATGACTGTGTTTTTTAATCCTTTACACTTTTTTCGTAATTTAACTTTAACTCGGTAATAAAAAATTTTATTTGTTTAAAATATATACATATATTTTTTGTTGTGATTAGTAAATTTGGTAACTGGTTTTTAAAAATTAGTAAAACACTTTGCTAAAATCAGCTACATAAATTAGTACAAATTCAGTAATTTGTAAAATGAGAATAACAAAAAATGTTATTAATTAAAAAAAATTGTACTAAAAATTAGTACAAAAATAGTAAAACTGCGATTGAAAAGTTTTCTAATAACTTTTTTTCCGAATGTAATATTTAGTATTGAATAAACTAGTATAATAATAAATAAAGTTGATTTACCTTGAATAAATTTATTTTCACAAAGATTATGAAACGTTTTAACGAAATCAGGAAGATGTATGAAATTTTTTTCTACAATTTTTATAAAAATATTAAAACTTTTATCGTATAAATGAAAACTTCTTAAATATGATTAATAACACTGTGATAGTTTTTGACCCAAAAAAAATGAACTTCGATGAATCCTTTTCGAACTATTAGGGGAGAGTGCTCTGAGTGCGAAAGTACATTTGGAAGTGTCAGATTGGCTCCAGTTTTGGAGAAATCGGTATACATCCATTTTTCATGGATATAGCTAAGTCTGCGCTATTTAAATAATTTTTATTCGACTGTATTAGTTTTTTTGCCTTCTTAGCTTTCTTTTACGGAATTTTTTGACTTTTTTTCAAAATTTCACTTAATTTAAACCACACACAGAAAACTGATTTGTTGCTCCAACTGAATTTTTTGCCAACCGAATTTTGACAGTCACATGTACTATCCTCAAAACCGATTTCCGATTTGATTGTTGTAACCAAGTTTATGTTAGAACTATAAAATAATGTTGTTGCACATACTGACATTTGTAATTATCCCTACTGAATTAAATACGTAAGATTGCTTATCCAAAAGATTTTTTTTAATAAGTACACCGTTTCCAATTAGTTTAAAAAATTTTTATTTTTTTTTTATTTTTGCTAATTTAAGCAAAATAAAAATACAAGTTAAATAATACATTTCGAAACATAAAGCCACATTCAAACAAGAGGGCGAGATATGTGTTTTGCCTACACAGCTGTTTTGCCAAACATTAATAAATTTTTTGTAAAAACTCGAATTTTGTGCAATATCCTATGACAACCAAAAAACGCTGATTTTCTTATTCTAATACTTAAGAATTAATCTTGAAAATCGTTGAATTTTTCCAAAGTGTTTTTTTTTTCACAAACCACTTATTAGGTCGTTATAATTTTCCTGCAGAAACCCCTTTTGGATTATAAGACATTATCAGATTAAGAAAAAAATCAATATTGTATGAGTTTTTCCATAAAAAGCAGTATTTGAAGGTAACATTTTCCAGAAATCTTTAAAAAAGTACTGTATAAGTTTTTTATGGTTCGAAAAAAGAAAAATTATGGTAATTATTTCCAACAATAGATGCCTTAAGATCTTGCCTTAAAATTCTTTTTAAAGGTAATCCCCTCAAAATTATATATATTATGTGTAGCATAATTGTTGTATAACATAAAAAATTCCGTACGATGAAAATTATTTAAAAAAAAAACCTATATTATAAGATTACAAAGAATATTCCCCGGAAAATCATTAGAATTTTTCGTGTGTACAAAAGTCAGCGAAATGTTTGCCTTTGGAAAATATTGTTCTTTTTCTAGGAAAATCCACAAATATATATATATCCACAAATATACTTTCTGTTGGTATTTCAGACTTTATCTTTACGAAAGATTCCAAAATTCTAAGCGGGTTTTCTGCATTGAATATATACCGAAATATAAGTGTTTTTTTAATACAAGAGCCTTAGTGAATTTGAAATTTTAAAAGTACTTTTTTACAATTTTGTATCTCCATGTTTTCCAGGATAATAATTTCTGCAATACCATTCCTTGCAATGTAATCAATTTGAATGTTGTGTTTCTTAAAGTTTCAAGCAATTGTTGAAAATTCCTGTAACGAATACATAAATATATTTGGGTATTATTATTTGCTGCCTCTCATTTTGAAATTTAAAATATAAATAGAATACCTTTCTGAACCATTCATTTCTGATGTCTGTTGGATGTTGTTATTTTTTATTTTTTGGAATATACATTTTAAATATTTACTTTTTAATTTTTTTTGTTATTTTTATTTTATGATAATTTTTTATTTTATGACATTTAAAAAAAAGCTAGTTCTTTGGTTGCAAGAATTATTTTTTAAAGTTTCGGTACTATCTGTTTTTGTGTTTGTAACCAAATTTATTATATAAATGACCACCTAATGGTAAAAATTACTTAATAATTGGTTATTTTATTTTTTAAAATTAAAGCCAATTCTGAAGACAATATTTTTATACGTATAACTAAAAAATATGATCAAGTGATAAAAAGGTATTTTTAAAACAGCTGTAACCATTACGAATAAATAAGAAAGTATTTATTTTTTAAATAAAGTTTGGATAACAATTATTTTAGGCATTTGTACTATTTTTTTGTTATAATCACTGTCGTTTTATAAAAATTATGGTTATTTGTTGAAATTATATAAAGAAAGTACAAGTTATCGAATTTAAATCAAAATGAAAGATTTTTATTGGTACTAAATGAATTCCAACTAATATTTTCCCTGTGTGCATTAATGTCGATCAAAAGTAACGATTTTTGACCATTTTTAGCCATTTTTTCAGGTTTTTAGGTCGTCTTACCAAAATGTTCCTAGCATAGGCCCCAAGTTAAGGGACTCCCCCTAATAGTTCGAAAAGGATTCATCGAAGTTCATTTTTTCGACTATCACAGTGTAATTGATGACAAACGATTTATGAAACAGTTCCGTCAATATGGTGGAACTTTTTTCCCCGGGTGTAGATAGGCTTTATTTTTTTGTAAATTTTATCTACGTCTAGTATATTTGGCTAATCTGTTTTCTATGTATATATGTAAATTAGCTAATTTTAACACTTGGTATTAAAAAAATTAGTAAAATATTTTGCTGAAATCAGCAACAAAAAATAGTAAATTCAGTAATTTGTTAAATGAAAATACCAAAAATTTTTGCTAAAAAAAATATATTGTACTAAAAATTAGTACAAAAATAGTAAAGTGGAATTGAAAACCTTTTACAGAACTTTCTACTAACTTCGTTGCCTGAGTGTATCAATCAATATTTTAATATCAAAAAAAAAAAAATAAAATATAAGTCCTATTGTGCCTTAAATCTAAATTTTCCATTCATACAATTCTCATATTATTATTCTACTGAAACACCAACCATCAGCTGTAGCTCGCAAAACAAGCAACTGCAACAACTAACCAACTGTATAACAACCATTTAAAACCAACCATTAGCAGCAACAGCAGGTTGTTAATGGTTCCTCGCTCGTAGATTCGTTGTTGATTCATTCATACATACACTCATAGAAAAAAGTTAATAAAGCCATTAGAAATACAACTTTGCAGGTTATAACCCTTTCACTACCCATGTACACTGCAGTGTACATATTTTTAATAACTTAAAAAAATTGACAATGCAATAAAACTTAATATATGTGTTTTAATATGTTCATTAGGATTTTGGTCATTAGATATTTGTTAGCAAAGTCCAATTTTTTTTAATCAGGGTTAATACCATAAAAAATGGGCGTTTGGTGTATCTCTTTAACTAACAAAGCTAGAACCACGAAATTTGGTAAGTGGCTTCATATGACCAGAACAAAACCAAATAAAGAATTTTCTGTTTTTCGAATGTTTTCGTGGTAAAAACGATCTGAGAATTTTAAAAATTCGATTTTCGGACTAATTTTTTGCCATGAAGGAGGGGAGGGGGCATCTTTTTAATTTGAGATCCCCTAACAAGAATCTGAAATCAAAATTTAAATATATCCACAAACAAAAAGTTGGTAGTGAAATGGTTGAACTAGTTGTTAGTTCAAATAGAGATTTTTGTTATTTTGAATTGATGCTATTTTGATTTGATGAAATACAAAATTTTTAAATAATTTTTTTTTTTGCTGAAGTTACTACAATCTAAAAATATTATTTTGATAATCAAAACTAGCAGATGTCTTTGTAATGCGATGTTTGCGTTTCTGTATACGTATATTTTTTTATATTGGGTCAGTATAAAATAGACAAGTGGAGTGAAATAAAGAACTATTTAAAAACGTTTATGCAAATATTTTATTTTAAACTATTTAAAAATAAACCTATGTAAAATCTGTTAAAAATCAACATATATGGATCCATACATGAACATGCATGCGTCATACATATACACACGCATCCACATGTGGGCGCTGGGGTGTAATGGTAAGCGTGTTGGACTGTTACACATATAGTCCCGGGTTCGATCCCCGTTGATGACAACATAAATTGAGAAAAATAATGTGTATGAGATTTCTATCCCTTCGGTGCTGACATAGCATCTAACAGCACCAAAAAAAAGCTTCCATAAGTTCGCCAACTCTCCATCAGGTGGCGAGCAATAACTGTTATAAGACTAGCACAATTAAAGCGTTGCCATGTCTGAAGCCGTTCATCTTTCCCCCACCATTATTCACTCCTACATTCCCTTTCCAAAGAAAGCAACACGTTAATAAGAATTTCTTGATTGTTGCTTCTCTTTAAAAAAATAATAATAAAACAATGACTCATAATTCGTTCATAAACCATTCTTATATGCTCATATGAGGAATCATATATGCTCTGTGTGCGTTAACGAAAACTGAGTTAATATTTACAGATGTAATCATACATGTATATACATTTTCAAACATGGTAATATGTGTACATTAACGATAATCGAGTTAATATTTATATAAAGGGTCCGCCAAATAACTTTTTTTTTTTTGAAAATGCTATAAAAAAAACTACTGTATATTTTCTCAAACTTCTTTTTTTATTTGAAAGTACAATCCTTCCGGTTAATAATGGAAAATAATTTCATTCAAATGGCTGCCTCGGTTGGCCATGCAGTAGCCTACACGATCGGTCCAATTTTTAAGCACATTATCGATTGTGTGCAGCTGTATTTCACCAATGGCTTCACGAATATTGTCCTTTAAAGCGTCAATTGTCTCTGCCTTGTTGGCGTAACACTTATCTTTGACGGCACCCCACAAATAATAGTCTAACGGTGTCAAATCGCAGCTCCGAGGTGGCCAAACGACATCAGCTCTGCGGCTAATAATGCGATCTTTAAAAACATCATTCAAAAATGAATTGATGTTGATGGCGCTTCACGCACACTTTCTACAGCAGCAATATTCTCGGGTGTACGCACTGTTTTTGGCTTTTCACGCTTTGGTTTATCGTTTCTTTCACTTTTTTCACAAGATAACGAACATACGGAGCTGACGGTGCTTCTCTTCTTCCAAAATCCGTACGCAATTTTCGCACACATTCTGCAACATTACCATGATTTTCAAAGTAATGTCGCAATATATCCCAGAGTTGTTCAAGCGAATACACAACCATATTGGTTCAGCGGAAGGATAAAACTAATTATCTGTCAAATCAGACATGAGCTAAGTGTTACCATTCACGAAGTAAGCACTAGTTGAAAAAAAAACGTTAGATGGCGAACCCTTTATATGACAACATATGAACTCTTATGAACACATACGAATGGTGTATGGTGGTATATGGACATGTATGACGTCGAATCACTTCATACATAAGCCTGAATGAGTTCATATACGTTTATAAATAGATGCAGATATGTTGATTTTTAACCGGGTAGTTTTTTCCCTGGATTGTAGGTCTATAATAAGTGGTTTTTGTGTTTATTAAATAATTTATAATGTTTAAAAAATTAATAAATTAATTAAAAAAATATTTTTCTTTTAACCATGAATAGATATTGAAAGCTTTGGAAAAATCAGTGCTTATTTCATAATTTTTTTTATTTTTCTCAATTTTTTAAAATTGTACATACAAAAGAAACAATGTAAATAAACAGTGGCGGATCCATCCCTAAATTTTGGGGGTAAAACTTTTGAACACTTTTGTAAATTTTTAATTTTTTTTGTAAATTTTTTTCTAATGTCATATTTTTGCAAAACAGTTCAAATCGTTATTCCAGAGTTCCAGGGCACAAAAAAAACTATTCGTGGTTCAAATTATTACTAATTATTTACTTTTGATGATCTTAGATGTAAAACTTCAGAATTTTCGAAATTAAAACTTCTTTAACTTCAGTAAAAGTATGGGTGTGAAATTCGGAATTTTTCAGGTCACCAAAGTTACCGTTAAACAAAAAAAAATTTATATCGAATAAAATCTGAAAAAATTTGTCAAACACTTATATCGTCACCTAAAATCCAAAAGGCCGTAACTAACATAAAATTCAAAATAGCTTTTTTGATTGATTATGATGTAGCTTACTAAAATACATCTACCCAAAAAATTTTACACGAATTCGTCCAAAAATAGCGATTTTATTAGCATAAAACCAAAGGCCGTAATTACAACTTGAAAAAATCATAAACCAAAAAAGACGTAACTTCAATTTATTTAAAAAAAAAAATAAAAATCAAAGTTGATTTGAATTTTCTATTAATTTGTTTTTCTGTTTTCAATTTTAAATTTTAGGAAAACTGTAACAAAAATGTGGTGAATATTTGTGCATACATACAAAAAGAATAAAATGAGTGCTAATAGTGAAATAAATCCCGCTAAAAAGGTTAAAAAAAGTAATACAAAAGATGAAGATAAAATAAACCGAATGAATAGAAAACAATACAATGGCCGGATGAAAGGCAACGTTTGTGAAAAAGCTCCAAGAGTGCTGAAAGCTGGTTGCACTTCAAAATTCTGCAAAAAAAGTGAATTACGAAATTGTTCCATCTTTTCCGAAGAAGATCGTGAGAAAATCTTCAACGGCTTCTGGGAAATGTCCTGGGATCAAAAAAAAATGTATGTTACGAATCTCGTTGAACGGTCAAACAGACAACGAATTTCCGTTAACGAATCCAGGAGAACAATTTCAAAACGTTACTATCTGAAATACTATTCGAAACGTGTGCAATTGTGTTTTTCTATGTTTTCATCTACTCTTGGAATAAATGAAAAAATGGTAAGAAATTGGGTAAATTTCAATGATACTCATGGCAACAATATATCGCCAAAAAAAACAAATGCAAATAATATCTCAACGTAAAGCAGCTACAAAACAGGGAGTATTATATAAAAAACGTTTAAATTACTTAAAAAAATGGTTACACGATATTCCTAAACTTGAATCACACTACAGAAGACAGTATACGAATAAACTGTACTTTCAATCTCATTTTAAAAATTATGCACATGTTTATGAAGTTTATTGTCAAGATTGCGAATCTAATAAAGAGAATGATGTAACTCCCGTATCATTTCCAAACTTTATGGCAGTATTAAAGGACGAAAACTGTTCTATATTTAAGCCAAAAAATTATATGTGCGATACCTGCACTTCTTACGAATCAAAGAACTTGACCCAAGATGAATTTGACATTCATAGAATGGAAATACAAAACATGAGAGAGGAAAAGCTTAACGGCATAGAACACGCCAAATCGGGATTATGCTTGTTGTTATGCATTGACATGCAAGCTGTCAAATTAATACCACAGACTAATGCAAATGCCACATATTATAAAATGAAATTGCAAGTACACAAGTTTACAATTTATAACGTTATCTCGCATGAATCTGACAACTTTGTCTGGGACGAAACGGATGGTACCCTTGTTGCTTCTACCTTTGCTTCATGCATTATAAATTACATAAAAAGTGCGATTATAAAGCCTCCAAATATTGATCACATAATAATATATTCCGATGGTTGTTTCTACCAAAATAGGAATGTAGTTCTCTCCAATGCTTTATTATCATTATGTGTTCAAAAAAATATTACCGTAGAACATAAATATCTAATAGTGGGACATACACAAATGGAGTGCGATTCGACCCACTCCCTAATTCAAAGAAAAATCAACAAAAGGCAAATAAATTTACCATCTCAACTAGCTGGTTTGATTGAAGAATCACGAAAGAATCCGTTCCCTTTCAAAGTTCATCATCTGGATTACAAGTATTTTCTTGATTATGATAGTCTTCCTAAGCGCTATACATCCATTCGGCCGGGTAAATTTTAACCCACACACATTATACTTCAAAAAAAAAACATTTTTATTCACAGGCAAAAAACCCGGAGAACCTACTGTTAATATGATTCGTGCCTTGGGATATGATCCATCTGGAATTATTTATTATAAAATAAATATTAAAGACAACTATAATCCTTTACCGCAATGTACACAACAAAATTTCGAATATGCCGAACCTTCTCAGTTGCATACAGACAGAATAAAAATATCCAAAAAGAAATCTGACCACCTTCAGGATCTTAAATTTTTACTTCCGTCGGACTGCCACAGCTTTTATGACAACATTCCATATTTATCTTGAACAAAGCTTCACTTTCATTGCTAGTTCAGTCTTCTTTCCTTTGTATGTAATGAATTACTATTTATTTGGTTTTATTAATTTGATTTTATTATTTTCTTAAAATAATTAAATTTTTGTTGAATTGTTATAATGAATTTATCATTCTGTATTAAAAATACATAAAATAAATAGTCTAAAAAACACATGAGTTCACTAAAACTTGACTAAATACGCCTAAAAACCTAAATTTTTTATCCTTGCCATTTTCCCTACATACTTATACATTTTTTTGTATTGTAGTTACGGCCTTTTGGTTTCAGAAAAAAACGATTTCAAAAGGCCGTAACTACATTCCTCTTAATCTACTTCTTTTTCTTAATTTTTTTTTTCAGAAATAAATCCGTCTTGGTTTTTTAAGCTTGATTTTAAAATTTGGGCATTTAATTCCTTATCGTTTTAGTTTTATGGTGTTTTTTGCTTCTCCTGGAAAAAAAAGAAAAATGTTAGTTACGGCCTTTTGGATTTTAGGTGACGATATAAAATTTAAAAAAAAATAAAACAATTCGGAAAATTAGTTTTTTTAAAACCAAAGAAAAGTAATTTGTTGTTTTTGGCTATTTTAAAATTTTTTGGATTTTTAATTTTTGAGCGCTTGTGTAAATTTTTTGATTTTCTGGATTTAAAAAATGTTGACTTTGTTCTTTTTAAGTGTTTCTCTCCTTCTTTTCTTCTCCTCTTCTTTTCAATTACAATTTTATTGCAGAATTTAACATTTTTTTGTGGCATTTTCTAACGTTTATTGAGTTTTCTTATCGAAACATGTAAACTTCTCTAAATTGAAATTCCTTGAAGTTTTTACTGATTTTTGTTATACAAAATATCCTCTGTTTCAACCAGAAATATGTTGTTTCATATTTTTTCTTGTGCCTTGTATTGAAAATTTAATGAGATATTTAACTTTTTTTAGAAAAATTTTCGAATTTTTACATATTTTGCTCTTGTTTTTGCATATTTCAATAAAAAAATCTTATTTTCGATAAAAAAAAAAAAATCTTATTTTTGATAAAAAAAAAACAAAAAACGTATTTTTGAGTATATTTCAGTACTTTAAAAAAAAAGCATATTTTTTTAGCGTTTTTTTATATTATATTTAGTTATCGAACAATTTTGTGTTTCAATAGAAATATTTTTTGGGCAATTTTTGCTAATTTAAATTTCTTGTTTTTAGACTATACCGATTTAGCTATATTCAATCTTTTATTCCATTTTCTGTTGGCAATTAAAATAAATTTCTAAAAATTATTCCAACTATACTGAAAAATAAGCTTTAAAATACGAATTCTTTAAGAAAATGTGTGTTTTAAGAGGAAATTTTCCTTTTTCGGTGCATTTTTTATGAGCTAAAAATTGATTTTTTGTATAGCATATTGCCGCTTATTATACATTTTGAGAGGGAATTTCGACACGTTTGATGATAAAAATTAAAAAAAAACGAAACTTGTTATGTTCCGAAATTCTTGTTTTTATACCAAAATTATTTAAAAAAATATATATTTAAGACTTTTTAAACTTTTTCTTTTCGAAAGAAGATTTACATCATTTATTTAAAGTTTTATAATTTTTGGATTAAAGTACATATTTTAATAGCGATATTTAAACATCTGATGACTTTTTCTACCAGAATTTTTCTAATTGAACTACGATATTTGAAAATATTTAAGAAAATGTCGTGGGCAACCCAAAATCCGCTTGCGTACCACTACTGACATGCATGTCATAGTTTTGCCAGTCCTAGTTTCAGCAACTAAAAACATTTTAATGCGCAAACCTTTTTAATTTAAATATGATTTAAAATTACAAACCGTGCTATTTGAAAGTTTTTTTGTTTCGTATTATATTTCATATTTTTCAACCAGTTTGAGGGGGGTGGGGGGGGATAGTAAATTTTTATCATTTTCCTCGTAACTCCTGCATCTTGACATGCCGCAACTTCTAATTCATTCTGCGGATATCTTTCAATCTGGTTGTCGTCCACACTACTAATGTGCTTATCACCACAATTTCTTTTAGCAATATAAATTAGTAAAACAATCGTAAAACATTTGTTCAAAACCGTTAAGTGCTGAATAAGTACAACTAAAATTTTAGCTGAAAACATAGTTTTAGCAAAAAGTTTGTTGAAAAATAGTATACCTGATTTCAAAACGTTTTACTAACTTTTCCACTAACTAACTTTTTTATTTGAGTGTAGCTGTATTTTAGTTGTATTATTATTAAAAATTTTCACTAATATATGGCGCAAACATATAAAATTTTAACTAAAATTTAGTAGATTTTGCAGTTCTGCTAATTTTAGTTTTTAGTAACTTTTCATGCTATTTTTGCAAACTTATTTGTACGAGAGTAATTACACTAAAAAAAATTCTGGTTTTTGCTGGAAGGCAACGAAATTAGTAAATTCAGCTAACATTTTGCTGAATTTAGCAACTTTTTTGCTTATATTACCAACTTTTCTGCAAGGATCTTCGCAGCAAAAATGTTGCTGACTTTACAGACTTTTTTTTTTGAGTGTACTTTGAATTCATATTTATTGTTGTATGTATTTTTTCCTCTTTTTGTTTTTTTTTTGACTTTATTGTTCTAATTGCTGTCTGTTGTTTTTGAATTTCCTGCATTTTAGTTTTGTTACTGAATATTTCATAAATTTAGCTTTTGTGCAATTTAATGGAAAAACTAATTTATTTAACTGTATACAGTAGTTCCTGCTTTAATGCGCCCCGCTTTAGGGCGTTCCCCGTTTAAATGCTCAAAAAATGCTTACAAAATTATATTTCATATAAAATGCATATAAATAATTTCGTTTAAATGTGTCCCGCTTAAATGATTTCCTTAGGCTGATTTAAACAAATTAAGTCAGAAGTAAATTTATCGCTTTAATGCGTTTTGAAAATACGAGTGTTCTGCCTAAAAACAATCTATAAAATACATACATTTTTTTTTTTAAATCTTATGTCAAATACAAAATTATGTTAACAAATTAAATTATTTTTAACTAAAAGTAAAAAAAAAGAATCATAAATGACCTTTAAAAGAATGAAATCAAAATTTTAAGCAAAAAAAATTAGCTTAAAGAAAACTAATTTAAGTAAATGCATTTTTTACGAATTTATGCGATATTTTCTTTAATGCGTTACTTCACATTTATCCGAGTTTCCGGATAAATGATTACCCCATTAAACGCGCTGAAAACTCTGCATTTAAGCGGGGGCTACTGTACTTTTACAGATCTTTTTTTTTGTAAGTTCTTTTTATATTTTTTTATTTTGCGAATTAAAAATTCAATCTAAATTTTTGTAGTAGCGCATTTAGCATATACGTGCAATAATTCATAATTAAACAAAGTTATGAGAAGTTCAGGTAATATTTTACAAAATTGCAAGTATTTTTAAAACTAAGCGCAATGTAAATAATTTTAATATAAGTACAATATAAATAAGGTTGGTCGCGATAGAGTGACCAAAACCATAACCAAAAAACGGCTAATCGGGTTTTCAAAAAACTGGAACGGTTTTGAATATTTTGCCTCTTCAAATATTTTACAAAAAGTTGTTATTTTTTTGGGTCAGTTAACAGGTTTTTTTTTTTAACAACCCGCAGAAAAAAGATCATATAGAATCATATATGATTATATATAGTATTATATGTAACTAAACATCACATCTCATCTGATCCAAATAATGGCATACATAAGCTGATCTCATGGTATCAAATCTTATATAGAAATATAAAAATGGGTCTATCAAATATGATCTAATTATATACAATTTGATACAATTATATCTAATAAGTTTTTAATTTAAATATTTAAAAAAAAAAAAAAATAGTGAATTTTATCGTTGATCTATAAATTTATGTGTGAGATTTTATTTGTTCGGTTTTAGATCATGACAAATTTTTCTCTAAATTAACAGAAAAATTATAATTTTTATATGATAATTTACTTTGACTATTAGAAAAAAACACAGAAAAAGTTATTAGACACTAGCATGAATGGAATGCATTTTCTGACCCACTACGGTCTTCATCAACATTCTTCGTGCCATTTTAGTGTTAATCGTAAATATCATCTATTTAACTCACACGTTGAAGAAATTGGGTAACTTTAAATCCCACATTACTCTGTGTGTTGAGTTAGAATGAAATTTACCACGAACGATTTCTATTTATAGTGTGTTTGTTTTTTCTCTAGTCATTATCATAGTTGCCAGTTTAACTTTCAGTTAAAACTTTAAATGGCAGTTCTTTTCCCTAATGTCATCATATACTATCCTTCTACATTAGCAAAGCATATCAACAAACATTAAAGATTTTTTTTTTTTATTAATACATATGACGAGCATATACATTAATCGATTTTTGCACTGTACCTGGTGAGTGGTTTAATAGTGAATTTTATCGTTGATCTATAAATTTATGTGTGAGATTTTATTTGTTCGGTTTTAGATCATGACAAATTTTTCTCTAAATTAACAGAAAAATTATAATTTTTATATGATAATTTACTTTGACTATTAGAAAAAATAGTCAAACACACAGAGTAATGTGGGATTTAAAGTTACCCAATTTCTTCAACGTGTGAGTTAAATAGATGATATTTACGATTAACACTAAAATGGCACGAAGAATGTTGATGAAGACCGTAGTGGGTCAGAAAATGCATTCCATTCATGCTAGTGTCTAATAACTTTTTCTGTGTTTTTTTTTCTAATAGTCAAAGTAAATTATCATATAAAAATTATAATTTTTCTGTTAATTTAGAGAAAAATTTGTCATGATCTAAAACCGAACAAATAAAATCTCACACATAAATTTATAGATCAACGATAAAATTCACTATTAAACCACTCACCAGGTACAGTGCAAAAATCGATTAATGTATATGCTCGTCATATGTATTAATAAAAAAAAAAAAAAATCTTTAATGTTTGTTGATATGCTTTGCTAATGTAGAAGGATAGTATATGATGACATTAGGGAAAAGAACTGCCATTTAAAGTTTTAACTGAAAGTTAAACTGGCAACTATGATAATGACTAGAGAAAAAACAAACACACTATAAATAGAAATCGTTCGTGGTAAATTTCATTCTAACTCAACACACAGAGTAATGTGGGATTTAAAGTTACCCAATTTCTTCAACGTGTGAGTTAAATAGATGATATTTACGATTAACACTAAAATGGCACGAAGAATGTTGATGAAGACCGTAGTGGGTCAGAAAATGCATTCCATTCATGCTAGTGTCTAATAACTTTTTCTGTGTTTTTTTCTAATAGTCAAAGTAAATTATCATATAAAAATTATAATTTTTCTGTTAATTTAGAGAAAAATTTGGCATGATCTAAAACCGAACAAATAAAATCTCAAAAAAAAAAAATGTTTTAAAGGTCAGTACTTTTTATTTATTTTAGTCCAATTAGGAACTACTTGTAATTCATTTAAAACATACAAATTATTAATTTTTAAAAATAATGTTAAAAATGTATGCTTTTTCTGAACCCGATGTTGGAACTTATAATAAATTTAAAACGCTAAATAAAACAGAAACACAACAACATTTACCGGTGGAGAAAATCAAATTCTTTGTTCGCAAAATAAAAGATTCTTTCAAGAGCAGAAATAAACAGCAAACTTGACTTCCCAGGTAGAAAAATACAATCTTTAAAACGTTTTAAAAGCATTTTTCATGATGGTACAAGCGTTTTCAGAACATACCAAATTACAAATTTAAAGCGTTTTGAGAATGTGCAAAATGATAACCCAAATTTACGGTCTGAGGATGGTATTTTATAACGTTCTCAAAACATTGCAAAACAAATTTTTTGAAATGCTTTTTCAATCGTTAAATAAGTATTTGCAGAACATTTTGGATTACAGTTATTAAGCGTTATGAAAACGACCCAAATGATAACCGCTTTGAGGGTTGTAATTTTCAACATTGTCAAAACGCTCGAAAGACAAATTTTAAAGATCTTTATGAATTGTTCATAAATACCAATTTACAGTTTTAACGTTCTCTAAGCGTTAAAAAAGCTACAATTAAAGTACTTTGTCATTGTTTTCAACACAAATATCAGAATAATAATTTTAAACAATTTTATATATTTACATTTTGAAAAATAATATTTTTATTGAATTTAATTAAAATATATTTTAAAGTAACAAAATATAAATTAATAAGCTTGAAACATAAAAGTATTACTTCAGGGTTTTAAATTAAGGGAAATGTGATTTAGTATAAAAAATATAAACATAAAACATAATTTTGACGAAACGATATTGTGACAACCACAAAAGAAAAAATAGATTTAAATTTGATATATAAAAACATATCAATAAAATCAATGAAATTAAAAATCGAATATTCAAATATGAAAATAAAAAGCCCTCTATTGGAAAAGAGATAGTTTTGAAAAAGTCCTCTAAAATATTGCTTTATCTGTCCTCAAAATATAGTGCTTTATAAAAGATATACAAGGACTATACACTTTATAGAGTCGCTACATTATGGGCTGGCCATATTGAGTGATTTATTGAACTCGGTTCATGAAGAGAAAAGCATATAAAAAAATTGCATAAGAAACCGAGTTCGCATATAGATAGACCCCCTTATGACAGTGTTGTTTTTTAATCAGTAAAATATTTTGTAAAAAAAAAAGTATTTCTAAAGTACTATTGGCAAATGTTAGAAAAACGCTTTAACGCAATGGTTTTACATTGGTTTTATTTTATAAACCGTTGTAAATTTTGTACGATAAGAACTTCTAAAGTACTTTTTACAAACGTTGGAAAAACGCTTTGAACCAATGTTTTTACAGTGTTTTTATTTCACAAATATTTGTAAGTTTTGTATAAAAAGTATTCCTAAAATACTTTGTCCGAACGTTCGAATAGCAATCCAAAATAATGTTTTTTAAATGCTTTTTTTTCGTATTATTTGCAATTATCGCTTTGGAAACGCTTTTATTTTAGTACCATCAAAAACAAACGTTTTGAAAACTCTTCGTTTTTTGTACCATCCCAAATTTCTACCTGGGTTGTTACACAAAATAATTAAAAAGAATAGCTATACGGTCCGTATTATGGATCAATGCGATATTTTGCTTATGAATGATAAATCTTCCCATTTAGTACTTCAGCACTTTCTGATTGTTCAAAATACTATTTTGTTAACCACAAAACAGGATCAGTGGTAAAAAGTGTATTGCCTATAGTGGAACTAAGAACTATTTAATTTTTTAAATTGAAAACTTGAAATCCATTTCGGATGTTGTAAGGGTTGGGTGTTTCATTTGTTTAAACAAGCCGTTCAATGAAGAATATCATTATATACAAGAAATTTTATTAATATCAAGAAATTTTTCATAAATTTATTATCAAAAAATTTCGTATTTTCCTAAAAAAATTCATTCTATTTCATAAATTAGCTCCTTATAAATTTGAAGAAAAATCTTCTTTAGAGCTATGAAATTATTTCAAAGACTTAATTTTATTTATTTTTCATTAATTTCAAACATCAATTTTAGGATTTAATTCTCAACTGTTCAACATATTTACAAAGTGGATTATTATTTCACTATAGCCTTTTATTAATTTTGAAATAATCTATGAAATTGTTTAAAAAATCATATGAAGAGGTTCATTGTCTTAGTTTCAATGCATTTTTCAAGACATTCATGAATAGTTTTATTAATTCAAAAAGCTTCTTAATATTAAAAAATTTTATGAAAATGTTTCATAAATTCTATAAATGCTTCATTTCCGACAATCATTAGCTTCATGAAGATTTTAATTAATTCTACAAACATTTCATAAACATTAACTTTAATGAAATGTGTTTCGTAGATTCTATGAAAAGTTTCAATGGACGAATTCCAGTGACAATGTTCTTTAAATCTATGAAGAAATTCATTAATGACGTGAATATAATTCTCTCAGTGTACTAAAAAAAATATGTATTAAAAAAACCTCTTAAAAACTGTTTCTCTTAAAAACAGTTGGCATAAAAAATTTAACAGATATTGAGTACCTTGGTTCTTCTTTAGTCTATATGTTCGTTGGTTTAAAACCTAATAATTATAAAGATGTTTTTAGTACTTTAATAAATATAATTAAATAAAAATATTAATACAAGTTTCATATAATTTTTATTAATAATTTTTATTATTGTGCAATGAAAATGAAAATTATTCAAGTTCGAGGCCACACTCCATATTTCTTTATTAGGATATTGTCCTAACAAAAAATCTATAGAGTTTTTATTTTCAAATTTATTAATTGAACACTTTCAGGAATATGTTGAGAGATCCATTTAGGGAATTTTCTAGGTTCCCATCATCAGAACACGTTTTGAAAGAATTAACAATCCCATGCAAAACCATCAACATTCATATAAACAAGTTTTCTCACTACATGAGAACTAATTAATATATGAATTAAAGTTAATGAAGTTAATGAAGTTAAAGATTATCACCATTGATCAAAAATAAATTGAAAACTTATTTGTTATGTGCAAGGTCCACCTTTGGTGGATATTCAATACACGGTTTTGGTTTTTTCCTTTTTTGCTGTAAATTGTGAAACTCATTTATATTATAATTATAAACGGTGTTAAATAAAATATATAAAAGTGATAGAAATTTTTTCATTAAATTTTACTATACATATTTATATATAATAAACATTGCCATTTATAATTATATATAAAAGTGATGTGAATTATATTATTATTATATATGATCATAGAATATATATTCATATATAGAGCAATATATCATATCATCAGATATACAAGATATGCTAATATATAACAAATAATACAATGATATATGATGATTCATTACGCCGTATTAAAACATTTCCATAAGCTAGGTATAAGATATGAACATAAATCGTTATATATTGCCACACATATAAGCATATATATATTGATTGTATATGAGTATATAAAAACTTTTTTCATTGGGAAGGGTTGTTACTTGCCTCTCAAAGTGTGTTATTTTAAAACGTAATTAATCTAAACTCAGAGTTTAAGAAATTTCATACGGCAGATACGGAGCATAGTTTTTTTTAAAAAGTGATTGGTTTTGTATAAAATGTTTTCTAGCAATCTTTTGAGTGTCTCTGAATAGAAATCTGAAATCAGATTTTAAATATTCAAAATGATCCGCCATTTTGAAAAATTTTGAAAAATGATCGGTTTCGTTATAAATTATATGTCAAAATGTGTTAAGTAAATGTGTTGCAGTAATCGAATATGTTATTTGATATTGCAACTTAAAAATTACAGATCTAATAATAAGTTTAAATGAAATCAGATTATATAAAAAATGTATCCTCCAAAAGTTGGATATCATATTCGTATCTAGCGACCCTTTAAACGTCGCGATAGTTAATTTTCAACAAAACCGATTTCTTTTCAAATAATCCACCATATCATCACTTCCCAATAATCCGCTTTATTAAATTATTAAAATCCGATTTTTGATTCGTATCAAGCGATCCCCAAAATTTCTCAAGAAAATATTTAATATGAAACCGATCACATTTCTAAAAAATTATTAGTCATTCGATCTCTGCGACCTCTATATATAACATTCCGAAAGAATATTTAAACCGAATGCGATGACCTTTTAAAAAAATCATCCACCATATTGGATCCGTCTTTTCGAATTTTAAAAATCCAATATCAGATTCGTCTTTACCTACCTCCAAAAATTGTCCCATTAATAATATACTACAAAGCTGAACACTAAAAAAAATCATCAACCATTCTGGATTCGCTATTTTGAAGTTTTAAAATCCAATGTCAGATTCGCAATCAGTGATGCCAAAAGTTATTAACTGAAAATTATAAAGCAAATTCCTTAACTTTTTTAAATCCCCGCTCATATTGGATCTTCTGTTTAGAATTTTAAAAATTTGATACGAGATTGTTGTTCAGCGACCCCATGCCTTTTAAATAAACCCCCCCCCCCCTCCCCCGCCCACTATAATGCTTCACCAAGCATTACTTCCATAGTGCGTCACTTGCCTTTTGAGCCCTAATAGAACTTTGTACGATAATTTCAATAATGGATAACTTGGGATCCGTTCACAAAGAATGTCCCCTATCCCCTATATAAAAGATCAACGTTATTAACTAACTCACTTATTGACTCAACATCGCACATCGCAAACCGCTGGAACTGAAAATTGGCTTAGCAACGTAGACGTCTGATAAGACGGGAGTTTTCGAAATTCTTGCGGGGAGAGTCTAAAAGGGGAAAGTCTACTGTTTGGCGGCCTGACCAAGCCCAAGCCTGTAATTGTTATATGTTCCTTAGAATACGCTCTAACTCATTGATATACGTTGCTTTGGATATTTGCCCAGGCACGTGGTAATGTAGTGGCTACAAGTCTCCCTTTGACAGCCTGGACAAGCCGCGAAACCGACGAACTGGATATTTGATATGTGGGTTTCTCATCCACTGTAGACATCTATTTAAATGCGATTTATGGAAATTTTAACGCGGAGGGGCAAAAACCTTCATTCACCTCCTTAGCGGCCTTTCCGAACTACTAATGCGTGGAACTTTAAATTTGTTGTGTGGGTTCCCAATCCCGAGTAAATATCAGCTAAGACGGCACTTCCTACAAGCAGGGGAAAAAAGATAAAGTCTTCTAATTGGCTAAATTTTAAACATTAACACCCAAACATGAAGTGTCTTAGCACTTCATTGTTTTTTTTAAACCAATCCTATAAATCAAATTATCATGTGAAACAACAACAAATTGAACTTGTAAGACTGTTATAAGAATCAACAAAATGATTATGCATATACCCATTAATATATATATTCTTTCGAATATAACCTAACTCACTGATACTTTTTCGAGTTCTGGCCAGGAAAAAAAATGAAAAAGAAAATGTGATTTTAGTGGTTTTTTAGTCGGAAAGGTAACAAGACACATGTGCCCCCAGATTAAAAGTTTTTTAAGGACACATATGGTACACTAAAAAAAATAATTCATACACTCAGGGAACTTCTGCTTTAAAAATATTTAGTTGTTTGGGTTGTAAAATAGTTTCTTAATTTTTAATGTAAATGTCAGTCATTTGTAGAACAAATAAAATTGTTTACTAACCTTGTAGTTCATTAAAAAAAAAACAAACCTCATCAAATGACTGTTTTATGATTTTACATTAATTTTTTACTGCTGTTTTTTGTTATTTAAAAAATAAAACAAATAAATGTTTGTTTATTTTTAATAACATGTGGTACATTTTTATTGCAATTGTTAGTCATTTTTTGAGCATTAAAAAAAAATGACAATGTTAGTTGAATTTACTGAAATGTAAGTCGTCTTTTCTTTAAGTGAAATTTCATTTGTTTTTAACTACATTTGTAGTGGTCTTTACCTACATAGTATTCTAAGTGTACAAATCCATTGAAAATTGTCTGATAACAACAAATTAATCTCATTTGACCCAAATTTCTTTGATCACTGGCACATTTAGATACTTGTTTTAATGATTTTAATTGCATTTCTTTGCAGTTATATGAGAAAAATTGGTTTGGTTCTAAAGCAATAAATAATGTGCACATTGTAAAGTTCGGGAAACTATAAATACAGTAAAGTTAGCAAAAATACTGCCAAATTTACAATTTTTTTGCTGATATTAGCAATTTTTCTGCAAGGATCCTCCCAGCAAAAATGTTACTGACTTTAAAGACTTTTTTTGTTTGAGTGTATATTTCCGGTAAGTCCAAAGGTTCGTCACTTCTAGTGGTTTTACCAAATTTTCACAAACATGTACCCTTAAAGTTGAACACTGTATGTAAAAAAATTTAACCCCAAGTAATAAAAAATGAGAACTACAATTTGGTCTATGTGTGTGTGTATGTTTTATATGTAATCCCCAAGATACAGATAACAAAAGTTGACTAATTGAATTTCGTTCTTATAGATACAATTTATTAAACAAATTTGTTTACATGTTTCAGATTTACTTATGTAAGTTTTGTAAGACAACTTTTTTGTTTTAGCAAAAGAAAAAAAAAAACTGAAACTTATAGCAAAATGTGATACAATTCACACATGTAACAAAAATGTTATTTATTTACTTGAAAGGAACTTATTGAAAAAGGCAGTAGATTTTATTAGGGTGATATTTATTTTAAAAGATGACATTTTTATAAAATTTTTTACTACAATTCTACAAATTTTGTTTAAAATGCTATTAATATTTATAATATGAAATAAATTTAAAGACTTCATTACTCGAGCGGATAGGTTTCGCAAACGAACTGTAACTCCATACGATGTGTGAAAATATTACCAACATACAATATGTTGCCTCTGTTTTTCATACTAAACAAATGGTGACGGATTTTCGGAAAATATCCGGAAATCAAATCCGTCACCATTTGTTAAGTATGTAAAACAGAGACAACATATTGTATGTGCGCCCAGGCAAGCTAGTTGGTAGCGTGCTGGCTTATTAGTGGGGAAGTCGTATGTTCGATTCCCACCAGAGGCACTGGTATGTTTTCGCTACAACGAGCCGAAAGCCATAGTAGCTAGTGCTCGGTTAGGGTAATAGTGTATAATTTTTAATTATATGATTATTAATTAATAAAAAAAAAAAACATATTGTATGTTGGTACTATTTGTATTTGTTGGTATTTGTATGGCGTTACAGTTCGTTTGCGAAACTTATCTGCTCGAGTAATGAAGAATTAAAGCGGAGAACGCAGTGGTGAAGAATATTGGTGCAAACTTGTCCGGTATAATGTCCTTTATAGATAATTATCTAACAAATTTTTAACCATTAATTATATGAGCCAGGCGCGGATCCAGGAAATGGTTTTGGGGAGGGAACTTAGAGTATTTTTAAATAATTTTTTATGTTCGAGGCCATACTCTATATTTCTTTATAAGGATATTGTTCTAACAAATAATCTATAGAATTTTTTTTTCAAATTTACTAATTGACCACTTTCTGGAATTTGTTGATAGATCTATTTCGGGAGTTTTCTAGGTTCCCATCACCAGAACACGTTTTGAAAGAAATGAAAATCCCATGCAAAACACCCAACATTCATATAAACTAGTTTTATCACTAAATGAGAACTAGTATATGAGCTCGAAGTTAAAGATTATCGCCATTGATCAAAAATAAATTGAAAACTTGTTTGTTATGTGCAAGGTCTACCTTTGGAAGATATTCAATACACGGCTTTTTGTATTTTTCTTTTCTTTTTTACACTTGTTTGTTTAAAAACAAGATGTGTAGGGGAAGTAAACTAAGACCGTAGTCTGGCTTTTTACAAGTTTGATATAATTTTTATTAAAAATAAAAATTATGTTTTTCCTACCCTTTATTGTGTAATAAAAATGAAAATGATCAATTTTCATTGCGCAATTAAAGGTCGAAAAAACATAATTTTTATATCTAATAAAAATTATATCAAACTTTATTATTTTAATCATTTTTACATTTTTGTATTGAAAAATATTGTTTTGGGTGAGGAAATTTCCCATTTTCCCTCCCCTGGAATCGCGCCTGTATGAGCACATGCTAAAACCATAAGTTAATGTGGAATATCAACATTTTGTAATACAACTGCCACCCTAATGTTAATATGTATAGTTTTGGCATGTTGTAATTTTGAACTTTTTATTGGTTGTGTCATTCTTAGATTAAAGAAAAGACAAAAAAATAATCGAAAAGATTTGTAAAACATTAATAAATGTTTCCAATAGATTCGTGTATCAATAAAAATGTAATAAAATTAGTACAGAACAAAGAAACTACACTGTGGCGAAACCAAAGGTATAAATGAAACTATGACATATTGTAGGGGACAAATAATTATTACGTACGTATTTACAAAATTAAGATTTATTTGTTCACAGTATTAAAGTAAGCGAAGAAAAAATTTTGTGATACTCCTATTAATTATATTATGGAGCCAGTGTTGCCACTTATTTGAAGTATTAAAAAGAACGTTCGTCACAAAGCCGAACGATTTCGAAAATCGAAAAAGCCCAGACACCCCCTCTACACCAACAACTTTCCTTAGAAATTTAAATTTTCTCTTAATAACAAAAATGCTCGAACAGGCTCGGAAGGGTTTTTTATCGGTGAATTTTTTTCTAAAATACCTTCCATTTGATATCAAACGTCTATAGTCTCTAATTTTGTTTGAGAAATTTGTATATTACGAATTCTCTCTGTGTATGGCAGGCATTGTTTTACAAGGATCTGTCAAAGTACGCAGCAAAAATAGTGCTTACCCAGAAGCGCCTCCGGAAGGCATTATTTAATAACGAAGCGATTCCATTGCAATGACATTTTTTCACTGTGCTAATGAAATTTTCTTCACAACGTAAATGACAAATATCTGTAACTTTATGAGAAAGCTTCATAGTTTTAATGAAACTATTTTAAATTAAACATTTTCATTAGTCGTATTAAATTTGTTATAAATAATATGAAATTTTTAATAACGTTTTATGAAAAACTGCTTATTTTTAAGGAAAAGTTTCAATGGAAGAGTCTCAGTGACAATATATACACTAAAAAAAACGTCAGTAAATTGAGTAACATTATTTCTGGGACGATCCTTGCAGAAAAATTGCTAATATTAGAAAAAAAATTTCTAAATTCAGGAAAATTCTTGCAGAATTTACTAATTTTTTTGTTGCCAGCATAAATGTTGCTGACTTTATATTTTAAGATTAACGCTATTTTAAGTTATTTCGTTAGGGTATTTTATTTTATCGGTATTTTAACTTATTTCGTTAGTGTTATTTTAAAGTTAAAAAGAGTTCCTTGAAACGGTATTGAATCGATATCGGTATTTTAGGGTTATTGTTTGCCAACCATGGTTAAAAAAAAAGAAAATTCACTTTTTTTTTTAAATAAATATTTATTTCAAATTTTTTAAACATTTGTTCAAAATAATTTACCGCTATTTACTGATATTTTAAGTCCATTTACTCAATTCATTTATTTAAATAATCATACAAATTTAGCCACAAAAATGGAATAGTGTAGTTTATTTATTTCCGTTACAAACATTATTTATTTAAATTTTAATTTGTTGCCTGCTTCACATACAAATATTCATCCAGACTGTTTTTGTTTTTTATTAAAATGGTTTGTTTATATAAAAATTAAATTTGTAATGCAAATTACAAGAAATCGGAAAAGTTTTTACAAAAAAATGCATTTATTCAAACAAGATATGTACGCAGTGTGTGTCTACATTTTTCAGAAGAAGAAAAAACAAAAAAAACAGAATTTTTTTCAAATAACTGAATATAACATTTATCTACTGATCTTTAGTTAAAATTTGAACATTTATTTTTAACTTATTATTCAATTGTTCTTACGGATTTGTTATTTATTTAAACAATTTAAGAAAAATTTGATTTAAGTGAAACGTAAATAAGCAGGTGATTTATCTTTGTTAAATTTAATTTTTAATTGTAAAATTACAAAAAAACATTCTAGTGGTGTCGATTATAGAGTATTTGTCTTTTATTGGGTACTCGAATAATGCAGACAAGCCGAATGGCTTTTGCGGGGTAGTGGAAGGAAGATTTTGTAAACAATTTTATAAATCAATAAAAGTGAAAAAAAAACTAATTGAAAAGTAACTACTAGATATTATCAGAGTAGTATTTTGGATAGAAAAACAATATAAAACTGCGACTTCGCTAAGCTTATCAGTATTAAAATACAACTTTGCTATAAGAAAAATTCAAAGAAGAAAAAATTAAAGAAAAATGTTAAAAATATCTAAAAAAAAAAATTGAAAAAGTAAAAAAAAATATATTTTTAAAATTTATATTTGTGAAAATTATAACCAAAATTTTTGTAAAAAACTAAAGGTCATTTTGAATTAACAAACCGGTAAAAGTATGAAGTAGTATTGAGTATCCAAATTAAAAATATCGAGTAGTATCGAGTGTTAAAAAGTAAAAGAATTTACCGACACTAGTGTAGTACGTAAATTGTGTATGTTTCTATTTGATCTAATGGGACAATAAATATTTTTAGTAAGCATTACATTTTTGCAGTTCATTTTGTATATTCGATATAAAAAGTTTGCAAGAAAATGCAAAAATTTTATTTTTGTCTATTTTGCTAATCTTAAGGGATTTTGTGTAAATAAGAAATTGTATTTGTATGTTTGAAAAGTCAATGTTTATATTTTTTTAAATAAGTGTAAATCCTTAAGAAATCCTTATTGATACACTACTAAACTTCATGTTGTGGTAGAAAAAAAATTTGAAAAAAGAAAATAAAGAGACATATTTAAGAACTATTAAGTAAATTAAAATGTACACCAAGGGGAATAAAATTTTAAATTGTTTTGTTAAAAAAAAAAACTATTAATCTAAAAGATTTTATTTCAGTTATTTATTTATTAAGTAATAATATTTATATTTTTGGGGGTAAAGTGTTTGTAACAGTCGCATAATAACAATTGTTATTAATTTTATTACAACTAAAGGGTCCGCCATCTAACTTTTTTTTCAACTAGTGCTTATTTCGTGAATGGTAACACTTAGCTCATGTCTGATTTGATAGATAATTAGTTTTATCCTTCCGCTAAACGAATATGGTCCGTATGTTCGTTATCTTGTGAAAAAAGTGAAAGAAACTGGCATCCTCATCGATAAACCAAAGCGTGAAAAGCCAAAAACAGTGTGTACACCCGAGAATATTGCTGCTGTGGCAGAAAGTGTGCGTGAAGCGCCATCAACATCAATTCACCGTCGTTCTCAACAATTGAACATTTCGGACCCATCATTGAGACGAATTTTGCATAAAGACCTTGGTATGACGCCATACAAAGTCCAATTGGTTCAGGAGTTCAAAAAAAAAGTTATTTGGGGGCCCCTTTATTTACAGAAGAATTTTTTATTTCGTTTTTTACAGGAGAAAGCGGAATACAACTTTTACATTCAAATAAATTTTTTTAATTCTAAAAGTGCTTTTGGAGTCGGTTTTTTATTACCAAGATTTAGCAAAACAATACAGGCAGAAAGCAAACAAAAATTAGTAAATTATCAAACCAATTTTATTTTTGTAAAACCCACTATGTTAGAAAATACAAAAGTTACAACTAATATTGTACCAGAAAAACACTGTTTTGTTAGCAAAGCAAGTGTTTTGCCAGCACCACATGAAAATCTTTATTGTTTTTACGAATATTACAGCCATTTAGAAGCACAATCTTTTTGTAATATTTTAATACATTTCACACATTAAACACTCCGTACTGGATTGCTGTTTTTTAAATCATTTTTATTATACATATCTTTTTTAATTAAATAGAGGTATTTTGGTGGTAGAACATTTTTGAATTACCAAATTTGGATAGTTCTCTCAAACCATAGGTTGGCCACTGTATTCAATAGGATAACAGGCCAATGCAGCCATTATTTTAAATCAAACATTCTATCAACTCATAAGCGACCCTTGCCGACGCTTTCCCAACACTGTGCCAATTGTATATTTCCACCTGCAGACATTAGAGCGAATCACAAAAAAAAGTGCTCGATGTACCCTCCTAAAAATGAACCTTTAATTTTTTAATCAGCTTTTTCGAAATTCGTGTTAGTTCGCGTTTTGACAAAAATGAAATGGGGTGGTAACTCTTCGTTTTAAATAGGGCAATATGGGTATCAAATTTTTTCTTTTGCCAAGTACATCATCTTTGTCTGTAATTAATTTAGATTTTTGCAAATTAGATGCATTTTACACGGTGCTCTGGAATATATATAAATGCAATTTTGTGGTAACTCTAATATGATAGCGGATTTAGTTTTTAGATCATGTATGGATGAAAATAGGACTAAAGACAGAAAAAAAATAATCCACGACTTTTTGGCGGCACATTTTTAGATTTAGTAGAAATGTTTAGTATACTTTAAATGAAGTAATTCATTCTTATATTAATTTCTGAAAACAACTTTTTGGGACTTTCTTTTATGTTGCAAAATTCGAAAGGAAATGTTAAAAAGTTTTCTAAATAGTACACTCAAAAAATAATATATTACAAATGTTCGTAAAGAATATGCTAACACTTATTTTACTTTAATTTTATTTAAATAAAATCAAAATTGAAATATAAATTTTTTTATATAAATACGCTCGCATTGTGTGTCCATTTGGAATCAAACTAAAACCATATTGTTTTACCATTCCAAAATACAGATAATTAGAATTTTCTAGGTTCCCATCATCAGAACACGTTTTGAAAGCGGTAACAATCCCATGCCAAACATCAAACATACATATGAACTAGTTTACTCACTACATGAGAACTAATATACATATGAGTTTGAAGTTAAAAAATTCCCGAAATAGATCTATCAACACATTCCTGAAAGGGTCAAATAATAAATTTGAAAACAAAAAAACTCTATAGATTATTTGTTAGGACAATATCCTAATGAAGAAATATAGAGTATGGCCTTGAACTTGAATAATTTTTTCATTGCACAATTAAAGGTCGAAAAAACATAATTTTTATTTTTAATAAAAATTATAACAAACTTGTATAAAAGGCAGAGTACCGCCAAGTATACTTCCCCTGTTTTGCTTACAAACTAAACAAAATATAAAAAGGAGAGAGAAACAAAAAAACGTGTATTGAATATATACCAGAGGTGGATCTTGCACATCAAACAAGTTTTCAATTTATTTTTTGATCAATGGTTATAATCTTTAACTTCAAACTCATATATATATTAGTTCTCATGTAGTGAGTAAACTAGTTCATATGTATGTTTGATCTTTGGCATGGGATTGTTACCGCTTTCAAAACGTGTTCTGATGATGGGCACCTAGAAAATTCCCGAAATAGATCTATCAACACATTCCTGAAAGGGTCAAATAATAAATTTGAAAACAAAAAACTCTATAGATTATTTGTTAGGACAATCCTAATGAAGAAATATAGAGTATGGCCTCGAACTTGAATAATTTTCATTTTCATTGTAAATTATTTTTAAAAGAATCACAAACAATTTTTTTAGATTATTACCAAATATATTAACTAAATTATAATTTAAATTTATTTTCATCGGGATAAACATTAATTGTATTTATAGTAATTAAATGTGCTAAAGTCCCAAAACTTATTTAACAAATTGTGAAAAACAATCTGCTGTAGGCGTGTCCCTATCCGGATTTCATTCCTGCCCAAGGAAATCTTCAGGGGACTTTGTTATTAGAATTTCTAGAGATATTTGTTATAAAAGTTTGTTATAATTTTTATTAAAAATAAAAATTATGTTTTTTTCGACCTTTAATTGTGCAATGAAAATGAAAATTATTCAAGTTCGAGGCCATAATCTATATTTCTTCATTAGGATATTGTCCTAACAAATAATCTATAGACTTTTTTGTTTTCAAATTTATTATTTGACCCTTTCAGGAATGTGTTGATAGATCTATTTCGGGAATTTTCTAGGTTCCCATCATCAGAACACGTTTTGAAAGCGGTAACAATCCCATGTCAAACATCAAGTATTCATATGAACTAGTTTACTCACTACATGAGAACTAATATACATATGATTTTGAAGTTAAAGATTATAACCATTGATCAAAAATAAATTGAAAACTTGTTTGTGTGTATGTCTACCTTTGGTAAATATTCAATACACGTTTTTGTTTTTTTCCTCCTTTTATGTTTTGTTAAATTTGTAAACAAAACAGGGGAAGTAAACTAGGCGGTACTTTGCCTTTTATACAAGTTTGTTATAATTTTTATTAAAAATAAAAATTATGTTTTTTTCGACCTTTAATTGTGCAATGAAAATGAAAATTATTCAAGTTCGAGGCCATAATCTATATTTCTTCATTAGGATATTGTCCTAACAAATAATCTATAGACTTTTTTGTTTTCAAATTTATTATTTGACCCTTTCAGGAATGTGTTGATAGATCTATTTCGGGAATTTTCTAGGTTCCCATCATCAGAACACGTTTTGAAAGCGGTAACAATCCCATGTCAAACATCAAGTATTCATATGAACTAGTTTACTCACTACATGAGAACTAATATACATATGATTTTGAAGTTAAAGATTATAACCATTGATCAAAAATAAATTGAAAACTTGTTTGTGTGTATGTCTACCTTTGGTAAATATTCAATACACGTTTTTGTTTTTTTCCTCCGTGTATTGAATATTTACCAAAGGTAGACATACACACAAACAAGTTTTCAATTTATTTTTGATCAATGGTTATAATCTTTAACTTCAAAATCATATGTATATTAGTTCTCATGTAGTGAGTAAACTAGTTCATATGAATACTTGATGTTTGACATGGGATTGTTACCGCTTTCAAAACGTGTTCTGATGATGGGAACCTAGAAAATTCCCGAAATAGATCTATCAACACATTCCTGAAAGGGTCAAATAATAAATTTGAAAACAAAAAAGTCTATAGATTATTTGTTAGGACAATATCCTAATGAAGAAATATAGATTATGGCCTCGAACTTGAATAATTTTCATTTTCATTGATATTTGTTATGTTAAATCACAAACTCAATGAGAATTTCTTGTCCTCGTCTAGGAGCGAGATTCAAAATTTAAAATATCAAAGAAAAAAACAAAAACAACAACAAAAAATTGTCACAATTGGCTCTGTCATCTTCCAAATACTACTCTGTTTTTTTGACAGACCTCGCAATGTAGTGACGTTTATTCAAGTAAATCTACAATAGAAAATCATATGTTTTCTATTAGTGTCAGTTACATTTAAATTTGCACAAGCACCTGCATATTTGTTATTTAAATTTATTTTCATCGGGATAAAATCCGGATAGGGACACGCCTACATCAGATTGCTTTTCACAATTTGTTAAATAAGTTTTGGGACTTTAGCACATTTAATTACTATAAATTATAATTTTTCTATAAATTTTTTGATTTTTTTCATTCTACCAATATTCAGCAAAATTTTTATTATATGTCATAAGTCAAAAAACGAGATTTTTGAGTTAATAATGCAGATTTATTAGTTATAACTTCATATTGTATAAAAATTTCATATTAATATCATATATACTTTTAGAGTTAGAGGAGAAAATATTTTATTTTTTGAGGAAAGTGGGTGCAAAGAGTATATACTTTATAGAGAAACTGTGCCACTCGCTGGTCTCTGTATTATTAGCCAATTCGGACCCAAATCTCAATAAGAGAATTATGCATTAAAAAACCTATTTATAAAAACGTGACCAAATCAATAGAGATATTGTCAAACGAGCAGATATGTACTGAACACCAAAACGCGTTTTCTGCAAAATCGTATTTTTGAGTTATGTCAGTTTTTTAGTAAATGAGCGATATATCTGGAACTCTTTGACATTAGCTGCCAGTGCATGTAACTCATGAGAATTTGTTGGACAAACGTGGTATACCTATACAAAAAATATTTGGATGTGTATGAAAATATATGTTTGTTTATAAAAGAAGAAGAACAGTTTGAAATCTATGTAATCTATAGATATTAGTTAACAATAATTCTTAAAATTTGATTGGTTCAGCTTTCATAAAATTGTCGTTGCTAATTCATGGGGGAAATTGTAATATTTTTGGGTTCTAAAATAGTAGCCACAGTTAAATAGTTTTAAACGAATTATACACTCATAGAAATAAACCTGTAAATATCGCAAAAAAAAGCTACTAAAAATTAGTTAAAATTGACCTTGCAGAAAAACACTGCTAAATTTGCAGATAATTTTACTAAATATTTGTAGAAAATCTGTTAAATTTACAAATAGTTAGCTGTATTTAAGCTAAATTTTAGTTAATTGAAAGTAACAAAATAATCTGATAAACTCAGCAAAACACTTTCACTAAATATTAGTAGACAAAAAGAAAATCATTTAAAAATGTGAAATTTTTAATTTTTTTTAAATTATTTTTAATGCGAATAAAAGTCTGCGCATATGAAATCAGCAACCTACAAATTTTTAGTAAACATTTCTGTTGATTTTAGCAAAATAAACTGTTATTTGCATTCCACTAAATTTGAGGTAAATATAGCAAAAATGTTGTTAATATTACAGTTTTTGTTTGCTATTTGAGTCTGCAAATATTTTGTAAAAGTTTCTGCTAGTTTCTGCTTTCATAGCAAAATACTATATTCAATTAACTAAAATGCACATCGAATATAACTAAAATTTGGCAAAATTAACAGATTTAATTTTGCTGTTCTTATTTTATTAATACTTAGCAAAAAAATCTGTTAAATTTAGCAGTTTTTTCTGCAAGGTTATTTTTAACTAATTTTTAGTAGCTTTTTCTGCAATTTTTACAGGTTTTCTTCTATGATTGTATTATTATCTGCATTACGTCGGCATAGTATTGTTTTGCGTATATGTCAATTTTACATTTTTGGGAAATCGCATTTTAAAGTTTGTCATGAATTTAAAGTCACTTTTTTTCCTTGTTTTTTCTAATACTTTGAGTAGAGTGATGCTATAAACACATAGACCACAGCAGACTGCAGAGCTACACGACTGCAAATGCCGTTGACTGCAATCGTCGCCGTGTGGTCAGCTACTTATTATTTTGGAAACGACAGCAGCATAGTAAACAGCTGATCACGATTCAATTTAAAAATATCAATAGCTGTTTTTTATGCAAATCAGGGATGTTAAAGTTGGTACAATTGTACTTTTTTTTGGTACATTTTGACCTTCTAAAGTACCGTGGTACTACCGCGACTCATTTGGTACAATTTAAAAATTTTTAATTTTTCCCCTTTTTGAATTTTTAGTATAGCAAACAAATTGTTATTGTGTCCTTTTTCATTGCATTTATTCGTTTTATGTAATGAGCTCTTAAAATATATGCGACTATATCCGCCAGATTTTACGATTTATCATCATTTTAAGGATTTTGAAGAATAAAGTTGGCAATTTTTTTTTTTTTAATATCGATTAAAAATTTACGATTTTTTACAAAATTTATCTGGCAGCTCTTACATATATTGACACTTGTTGCAGCCAACTTCACTTTTATTTTGAATTTATTAAAATTCTGAAGAAGTGAAAATTGATATATAGATATGGCATCACTTGTAACATATGGGAAAACAGTGGACATTAGAGTGAGGTGAGTTTCTAAAAATAGAACTGTTGTGTTGTTGGAGTTGTACTTCTGAGATTATGTATGCAAGAACAAAAACACCGTGTATTGAATAAAACTAGTTTTAATCACAACAAAACTCGACCTAACTATAGCTCAGAGGGCTAAAGCGCTCTGTCTAACGTGTAGTGCGAGTGCATGTGGCATTAGAAATCAGGTTATCTATACCACGGTCAGTGATTGCATAGAAAAATTTCATATAGACGCAATCGAACAAATAAAATATTACATTATTCAAAAATTCAAAAAAACAGGGTCACTGACGAACGTTCAATACCAGAAACTGCGCAGTCTGATTTAGAAAAAATTTAATATTTGCAATGTAGTTATGATTTTTAGAAAATACACTCATTCTTCTCTACCACGCCTTTCACAATTAAATTAAATAAAATTGCATATTAATTATAGTATTAACTGCAATTGTCTGAAAAAGACGTTAAAATTCAAACTTAAACGAAAATTAAATTATTGTTAAAGAAATGAAAGAAAATTCCAAACAATCTTATATATGTTTAATTTAGAACGAGCTCTCAACCTCCGTATACTTACAAAAATAAAGCAAATCAAACATATTAGCTAGGTTAATACTAGTATTTCGATCTGGTTAAAGATCTCATCAGAACCCAATGTTTTAGAAAAGTTATAGCCTCCATAATAGGCAGAACTTTAACAAAAAACCGATTAATCATTAATTATGCTCCAGTCTTGTCTTCTTAGTAAAAATATTACTTGAGCCAGAGTAAAAACTAAAATAACTGAAGTCGTTAAAAAATTAAAACGTTTGTAGTTTTTGGTCGGTAGTAGCTAATTATCAAAATGAACTGAATGTCAATATGTTTCCAGACATTTCTAGTCGTTGCTGGAATTTTATCCATTCCACACTGGTCTGCAAATGTGGAAAGAGTTTTTTTCTTTTCAAAATATAATAAAAACTAAGGAAAGAAACAGACTACATTAGCCAACATTATCAAGTCTCATACAGACTAAGGATTGGTTAAGAGCGACAAATTTATGCTGCTATGATGTAGAAATTCCAAATAGTTTATTAACTAAACAAATAATTCCATGATTTGGTCTCATATATTCATAAGACTTTTTTATGCCTTATTTTATTCATACATATAATGTATGTTATTGGAAGGTTTTGTTTTTTTTCTGTACAAGAGAATTTTTATGTATTTCTTTTTTGTTGTTTTAATAAATTTAAAAAAAAATGGTACCGTCAACGTCCAAAAAGTACAATTTTTTTTGGATGTTGGTACAAAATTGAAAACTCCATTTAACATCCCTGATACAAATGAATTTTTATTTCAGTAGTGCCAATTACATTTTTTTTTTTGCTTTATTAAAATAGAACAGCATGCATGGCTGTAGACACGTATATAAAGTTCACTTAAAATACAATTACTTATTTATAATACATTATTATAACTTGTAAATAAATTTATCTAACCCCTCTTGAATATTAATGCAATTATACCATTTAATGTTGCCACGTTTTTTGTGTTTAACAAAATGAAATATTTTTAAGCACTAATTTGTTACATATTTTGTTTTATTGTCAACACTATTTTTGTTTTGCAGCCAACAAAAATAGAAATTAACCTAAGTTGACTACAACGGCAAAAGTAGTCGGGTAGCCGTGTAGTTGTGTTGGTGCCAAAATAATCGTTTTCATATAAACGTGTGTATTTTAATTTTGACAGGCTGTAGTCGTGTAGCTGCAGTCGTCTATGTGTTTATAGCATGATTCATTTTTTGGTTTATTTAGTTGCATTAATTTTTTATCAGAATGTGTTTGACGTACACGCCACCAAAAATACTATTTTTTTTATCAATACACGTACGGCATTAAATCTGTACATACGCCATACGAATAAATATTTGTTATGAACAACACATACAAATAAAAGGACTTACGGCATGCGATTGCATTGAAAAATATTAAAAAACTTGAATATTATAACAAAAAATTTTATTCAAAACATTAAAAATATTAGCACGGGGCATGTTTCATATAGATATAGGTAAAGTTAAAAAAAAAATAACAACAACGTGACAGTTTCTTAAAATGTAAGTATTTAGTTATAAAAACTATAAAAGACTATTTTGTTTGTGGATATATTTCTATTTTGACCTCAGATTCTTAACTGTCTTTAAATTAGAAACAAAAATGTTAACACATATGCTCCCTCCCCTTTCCACCCAGCAATAAATGGTTCCGCAAATCAAATTTTTGAAACTTCTCAGCAAATTTTTAACACTAAAATATTCGAATAGCAAAAATGCTTTGTTTGATTTTGCTCGGGTCACTAAATGATGATGATATGTTCGAGATTATAGCTTTGCTCGTTTAGTAGATACACCAAACGCCCCTTTTTTTTGCCCCTTTATGTAGTGATAACTTCAACTAACTGTAAATTACACTAATCGACAAATTTCTTTTTTTTTCAGAACCTCTCTTTGAAATACATATTTTTAAATAAACTTAGATTTAAATTTTTTTATCGCGGTTTTTTTTTTTAGTTTACTCCATTTTTCTGCATTTTGCAAATAACAATAACAATAAAATCATAAAATTTTTTTAAGAATATAAATCTACACAAAATTATCTTTCATTTGAGTGAAATTATGTCGGTGTATGTTGCAGGATATTTTACCGGTACTGCAAGAAAATTACATATTGCCATATTTTAAATTTTATCACTATGCTTAAATAAGCATTCTAAAAATTTCATTTTTGTATTAAATCTCTTAATCCGATGAAAATATGTAGATATTTCAAAAACTACAAATGGCCAATTTTTTTTGCCAGATTTAGACTTAGCGTACCTAAATCTTTTAGAAAATATGTCTCAGACAGATTCTACAAAAAGTTGCATATTCTTCAGAAGTAATGTTAATAATAAGGGTACACCCAAAAAAAATGTTTGTAAAGTCAGCAAAAAGTTGTATGGAGTCAGCAAAATTTTAGTCAGGAGGGTGCTTGCAAAAACAAAATGCTAATATCAGCAAAATCTTTTGCTGAAAATTTCTGAGCTGATTTTTAGAAACAAAATTAGTAGATTCAGCAAAAGTTTTGCTTACACTTAGTTGATTCAAAATTAAAAAAATCCTTGCTAAAAGTTGATTATTGCTGAATATTAGTAGAAAAAAACTCAAAAAATTTGTACATTCAAAAAAATAAGTTAGTAGAAAAGTTAGTAAAACGTCTTGTAAATCAGATATACTATTTTTTAGCAAAATTTTTTGCTAAAATCGTGTTTTCAGCTAAAATGTTTTTTATACTTATTCAGCACTTAACTGTTTTATACTAATGCTTTACTAATTTATTAATATTTTACTAATTAATTTTGCTAAAAAAAATTGTGCTGATAAGCACATTAATAGTGTGGACGACAGCCAGATTGAAAGATATACGCAGAATGAAGCAGATGTCGCGGCATGTCATGATGTAATAGAGAAGAGGAAAATGATACTAAAAAGTACAAATATAATAAGACATACATAAAAAAATCAACCATGGAAGATTTTTGTATCTCTTCTTCATACATAAAACAAAATTGAGGATTAAAACAACTTAAATTTTACGTTGTCACCGGCTTGTGAAAATAATTGTCTATTAATTAAATAAAAGACAAAATAAAATATTTATTTATTTAAACTAAATGTTTATATATTAATAATCTAGTGTGGTCAAATTGCAAACAAACATATACAGACATGTAGACAGAGTAAAGCGAAAGACAAAGACACACATCATAGGTAGACGTTTATGGTTCCTTTTTCTAATTGCAAAAAAAGGGTTGTTTTTTTCGTTTCGTTTGTTTTTGTTTATTTTTTCGTTTCGTTTCTATAATTATCTTCGGCAGTTGTGTCCTTTAAAATATAGCATCATTTAGACAACCATTGATGTAAGTAATTGAAAGAAAATTTTTGTTATGTTATATATATTTATTTCTATATATTTTCAGATATTAAATTAATTCATGTCGTCAATGTGGAAAAATGAAAATTTTTATATTTCGTTATTATAGTAAATTATTTTTAAAAGAATCACAAAAATATATTTTATGATTTTCAGCAAATAAATTAACTAAATTACAATTTTTCTACAATTTTTTTGCGTTTTTTCAGTCTTCTAAAATGTAGCAAAAAATTTATTAATTTTTAGCAAGGCTTTTGTATTTCTAATCTACTAAGTGTTAGCAAAACTTTTGCTGAATCTACAAATTTTGTTGGTAAAAATCAGCTCGCTGATTTTCAGGAAAAGATTTTGCTGACATTAGCAACTTTTTTGCAAGCATCCTCCTGACTGAAATTTTGCTGACTCAGCAAAATTTTTTGCTGACTTTACAAACTTTTTTTTTTTGAGTGTAGCAAAATTATACTTCAGTTAATTTATTTGCTGGAAAAATTATAAAATTATTTGTTATTCTTTTAAAAGTAATTTTCAATACATTACACAAGGGAACAAAATTGAACTTTTTTTGTGTTGATTTGAAATTTGTAGCAAATTTTTACTAATTTGAGGTCGCTGATTTCAAATCTGCACTTGGTTTTTCTCTATCAGCTCGACTTTTCGAGATATACCGTTATGTTCAAAATTAAGGCACTTCCGCTACATATATTGCAATAACTTGGAAACGGTTCACTATATTAAATTAAAAAAAAAACCCGAAACTCGCAAACAATATTCTCTTTAAGCCGTGCTTACATTGTTTTTAAATTTTCCAAGTAGTTTTAGAGATATCGTTCAAGTTTTGAAAAAAAAATTAAAATTTTTTTAAAAAAAAAATATTTTTTGTTCTTTAAAAATTCCGAAAAAATAAAAATGGGACAAAAATCACAGTTTTGGTCTAGAAACAGTTAGTTAAATATATTTCGAATGAAATGAGCTTTATTTCATTGCAATCGGTGCACAACTTTTGATTTTGTTCACGATTTACTGAATTGATATAAATCGCGATTTCCATACAAAAATAACATTTTCTAATGTGTAAGTGTTTGTATGTAATAAGTTAGTTTTTTATGATTCTAAGAATTAAAAAAATTAAGTAATAAAAAAAGATTATTTCATTTTTATGGTTGCGGTAGCAAACTCATAACGCCTATAAATTGTATTGTTCCTTTATGACACCTAGTCAGTTCACAGTCAATTAAAGAGAAAAAAGAAAAGTGCACTTGTTTTTATTGATGTGTGGTTTACCGTTGGTAACGGATGATTTTTTTAAAGAAATTCCCCTTAACACATGTGTTCATTCATAAGTGACTGTCAATAAAATTGTGGATATAATTGTTTCTAGGTACTTCAGTAAAAAACTACGAAGTATTTATATGGGTTCATTCAACCAATTTTTCTCATTCAACAAGTGTTTACGAAAGCGAAAAGTATAACGACAAAAAATATTAAAAAATTTTAACCTAGAACATTTCATCAGTGAACACAAAAAACTTTTGATTTTTATCCCTTGTTTTATTTATTGAAAACTGTGTTACTTTGAAATATATGTCAGAATTGGGCTATGACTACGTCAAGAAACATCTGTAAAATCAATCCCAACTATTTTTGTAACATATTTTTGTAACATATTTTTGTAACATATGTGGTAGAAAAAGTGTGTCAGATTTTATTAAAAAAATTTATTTTGACTACTTCGGATTTACCATGGAAACCCGTGACAAGTACTGGATTCCTAATACTGTATGTAAAAACTGTGTAGAGTATTTAAGGTTATGGGCAAACAAGCAACGGACCCAGTTCAAGTATAAAACACCAATGATCTGGCGGGAACCTTCGAATCATTATGATGATTGTTATTTTTGCGCTGTCAACATAACAGGCATTAATAAAACAAACCGGTCTAAATGGATTTATCCTAACGTGTTGTCTATTACCCAACCAGTCCTGTACTCTAGTGAGGATTCAGAATCACAGCCATCTACATCTACACACAATTTTCATGACTTACGACAAAATGTTCCTTCACCAATTTCTGAATGTGGATCAGATGACTTCCATTTAGATATTTCTTCTGAACGCGAGCAATTTAAGTAGGAGGAGCTTAGTGATTTAGTGAGAGACCTTGGACTCTCTAAAAAAGCATCTGAAATTCTTGCTTCTCGATTAAAGCAAAAAAATCTGTTAACCCAAGGAACAACAGTTTCATACTACCGTAACAGAGCATATGATGGCGGACTATTGCTGGAATATTAAAAATAATCCCTCTAAACAAGATTATTTAAGAAAATCTTATAAAAGAAAATTTTTCGATGAGTTGTAATTACATTGTAATATTTGTGTATTAAAATTTTTTATTTTTCTTTAAAATTCTCTTTTTGTGTTAAATTAAAAATTATAGCTGATAGAAATAAACAAAATCAAAAGTTGTTATTTTTGTATGGAAATCGCGATTTATATCAATTCAGTAAATGGTGAACAAAATCAAAAGTTGTACACCGATTGCAATGAAATAAAGCTCATTTCATTCGAAATATATTTAACTAACTGTTTCTAGACCAAAACTGTGATTTTTGTCCCATTTTTATTTTTTAGGAATTTTTAAAGAACAAACAAATTTTTTTTTTTTTAAAAATTTAATTTTTTTTTTCAAAACTTGAACGATATCTCTAAAACTACTTGGAAAATTTAAAAACAATGTAAGCACGGCTTAAAGAGAATATTGTTTGCGAGTTTCGGTTTTATTTTTTAATTTAATATAGTGAACCGTTTTCAAGTTATTCCAATATATGTAGCGGAAGTGCCTTAATTTTGAATATAACGGTATATCTCGAAAAGTCGAGCTGATAGAAAAAAACCAAGTGCAGATTTGGATTCAGCGTCCCAAATAACCTTAAAAACAATATTCAGTTCTTAATCAACAGAACCATTGTTCCCTTGTGTTATCTATCATTATCCCACACTGACGACACGAATTAATTTAATATCTGCAAATATAAAGAATTAATTTTATATAACAAAAACAAATTATTTTTCAACTTCTTACAGCAATGGTTGTCTAATTGATGGCATCTTTCTAGAAACGAAGTATTCAATATAAAACCCTTTTCTTGCAATTATAAAAATACAGCATACAAAATTACATAAGATGTGTGTCTTTGTCTTTCGCATTATTCCACACTACATTAATAATCACTATAATCATTTAGTTTATTAAATTTAAATATTTTATTTGGTCTTCAATTTAATTAATAGACAATTACTTTGACCAGCCGGAGATAAGACAATATTTAAGTTTTTTCAATTGGAAATTTATGTCATTGTTGACTTCTTTTTGTTTTATTATGTATAAAAAACAGATACAAAAATCTTCCATGGTTGATTTTTTTATTTTTTTTTATGTCTTATAAGAATTTTACTTTTTAGTGTCATTTTCCTCGTCACTACCACATCTTGACATGCCGCGACATCTAATTCATTCTGCGTATATCTTTCAGTCTGGTTGTCGTACACACTTGTAACGCGTGCTTATCGGCACATTTTTTTTATAGCAAATAAATTAGTAAAACATTAGTAAAATCTTAGTAAAACATTAGTTCAAAACAGTTAAGTGCTGACTAAGTATAACTAAAATTTTAACTGAAATTTCAGCAAAAAATTTGCTGAAAAATAGTATACTTGATTTACAATAGGTTTTACTAAGTTTTCTACTAACTTATTTTTTTTTTTTTTTGAGTGTACTCACGATGGTCACTGGCACAGATTGGATCCCCAATCCAGCTCAAGGCTGAGAAAGTGCAAATAACAGACTGTACATATTTGCATCGTGGGCAAATGTCCATCTTGAATACCCTCAATATATTTTTACATGAAGAGCATTTATTATTACTTTGGTATTTGAAGCACGTGGAGAATTGGTTAAATTTTTAAGTTCTTTTCTAAATTTTTCAAGAGATTTTCAATGGATTTGCTATTTTAATATGCACAAAATTTATTTATTTAACCCTTTGTAGCCCATGAACTTAAAAATTAAAAATTTTTTTGGTACGGGAAAAGTTAAGTTAAATAAAAAAAAACGTATTACTTAGAAATTAAAAAATATCCTTTATTTATTACTAGGCAACATAAGACAGCCCAATAAAAACTAAATAAAAACGTCAAAATATATGGAAAATTTGATGTATATCCGAATTTTTGGCGTTTAAGGCAATAAAATACTACAAATAGATATTTTAGTGCCTATACGGCAAAAACCATACCGGATAACTCGGAAATGTAAAGAGATATGTCCAAATGGATTAAAGATTTAGAAAGAGTATACTTTGAAACATAAAGCTGCATCCCCAGTATAAAAAAACGTATTTTGGCGTATACGCAAAACAATACTCAGCCGACGATTTGTTGGGAGTCCCAAATTCTATCAAAAAACAGTTGTTAATTCAGTTACGGGCGCAAACTCTCATGCACAAACGTCAACTTTTGACTAATACAATTAATATTGTATAACTTTTACCAAAATTATGCTATAGTTGCCACATTATTGTAATTCGGACAGTTTTCCAACAAATCTTTTCCCTGTATGTAATGCAGGTATTTTATATATTAATCATAAAAAAAATTAAATAAAATATTTGATTTTTAATATTTTATGTATGACAACTGCGTTGAAACATGTAAAAGATTAATGCAAATTTGCGAAAAATCTGACCCCGAAGTGAAAAAACTTTGGTTGCCATTAAAATCAGCGTGACCGATGTATTAAGGAATAATGGTCGGTACTCTTGATTTCAATTATTGTGCTCAATTTTGTTGCGCTGTGTAATGATACTTAGTACATTAAAAGTGTTTATTTCTGCATTTGTATTGGTATGTCTGTATCTGTTTATAGCTGTTTAACTGTCTATCTATTTATTTGTCAAATTTTTTTTACATTTTAATGTAGATGTTGTCTTTTTGCTTTTGTAATTTTACATAAATATGAATTATTTGCATTTTAATTCGTAAATGGAATGCTAGTCTGAGTGTTTTTTATTTTTTCAACTATATTTGTTTTAACGTCCCAAAAACTAAGGATATCCTTTTTTGTTTTATATCCTTTTTGCCATTTTTTTTATTATTATTTTTGATGTTTTTGTTTGCTTTGCATCAATGTCTACATTTTGTGGTAATTATGGTATATTTTTGTTTCCAACGAATAATTTATGTTTTCATTACTCAAGATTAGAGAATAAAAAATTGCAATTTTTCCATGCAAATCCTTCTTTTTATCTCTTACCAAAAAATATGGTGTCAATCTTTAACAAACAACCAAAACCATCTAAAAATCCAACCAACTATTTTCAATACTGCATATAATACAAAAAAAAAACCAGCTCTTGTCATCATTTTCTAATTTTATTTTTTTTTTTTGGTTTTGACCACCATCAATATAAAAATACATCCATATAGAAAAATAAAAATGGAATGTATCCAATGAATTTGAAAACTTTTAAAAAATTTAACTTCAAATATACCTGTCACACTAAATCAAACATATATTTTAACATTTATTTAGAACTTCAGTCCATTTTCTATTGGTGTCCATACCTAAATTTCTATAGTATATCTAAAATGGTTTCCTTTACGTTGTAAGCCTTTCATATGTCCGTTCCATATGATTTAACTTGTTTTTTTTTTTTATTTAAAAGTTTGTGTATTTTTATTTTTTGGTGTTTTCATTTCATTTGGTCGAACATCTTCTTCATCTTTTCAAGTAACTTAAGTATTGACATGTGTCTAAATTGACATGTCAGCTTCATGCATTGAATATCCAGTTCTGCTTTATTCTTTTGGAAAACATTGAATGTCAACATCCTCTTAGTTTATCCTTCGACATGCTTTAAAACCCATAGCCACACACATACACACACACTGTTATACTAATACATGTAACGCTTTTGTTTTGTATCCTCATCCATAGATGACCATCACTATGAATTTGATTTTTAGACTTTTTATCCTGTAAATGGCCTTTGTCGTATCCTGTGTCCTGTAAGAGAATTAAATAGTTTCTTGAAATTGTACTGTGTAAAAATTCATTGAATTTCAAATGTTATTACTGATGAATTTGTAACATCATTTTCAATGTTGATTTAAGATTTTCTTAACTTTTCATTATCGATTAAATTCAATTTTTGTTTTGTAAAAATAGACGAAATCTTTTTTTCATTCAATTAAAGTTCAATTTAACTTAACTATGTATGCAGTAAAATTGCATTCACAACCTTAAGATTTTACATAGAAGAAATCTTTGTTCTTCATTAGATATTGTTTCAAGCTCTTGTAAAGTTGGGCCGTGAAAAATACTGACGGTTCTTTATATCGTAGAGTCCAACATTTTCAAGCCAGGAAACTGCACAGTGGAGTAGTAAAAAAAATATTAGAGACGTATTTTTGTTAACTGAATCTTAACTGAATATTTTAACGAAAATAAAAATTATTTAATTTCGAGGCCATACTCTATATTTCTTTATTCGGATATTGTCCTAACAAATAATCTATAGAGTTTTTGTTTTCAAATTTATTAATTGACCACTTTCAGGAATGTGTTGATTGATCTATTTCGGGAATTTTCTAGGTTCCCATCATCAGAACACGTTTTGAGAGAAGTGACAATTCTATGCAAAACATCAAACATTCATATAACATTCATTCCCAATAAATGAGAACTAATATATGAGCTCGAAGTTAGAGATTATCACCATTGATCAACTTTGGTAGATATACAATACACGCTTTTTGTTTTATTCTCCTTTTTAAATTTACTCTTGTTTTGCTTTATTTAAAAACAAGGGGACGTAAACTAAGATCGCACTTTGTCTTTTTACAAGTTTGATATAATTTTATTAAAAATAAAAATTATGTTTTTTTCGACCTTTAATTGTGCAATGAAAATTATTCAAGTTTGAGGCCATACTCTATATTTCTTTATTAAGATATTGTCCTTTAATAAATTTGAAAACAAAAACTCTATAGATTATTTGTTAGTACAATATCCTAATAAAGAAATATAGAGTGTGGCCTGGAACTTGAATAATTTTCATTTTCATTGGACCATTAAAGGTCAAAAAAAAATTATTTTTATTTTTAATATAATTTATATCAAACTTGAATATTTTAAATATTGCCGGAAGTCCGTTTTTTGTTTATTTTTCTTATTGAATAACAGATAGAAAGTTTAAAACTGTATTTCTTTTCTAATTTAACTGTACACACAAAAAAATAAAATGCATAATTTTTTATGAAAGAGTTCACATTTTTAAATGTTCATACTATTTATGAAATTTACTTACCATTTCTGAAGTGTTCCCAGTTTCCCAGCATTTATGAAAAGGTACATACAATTCCCAGTATTATTGCAATTTATGCAAGTTTTCTTAAATATTAGGATTTTGGACATTGTCAAATTTTTTAAGTACTTTTTCATAAATATTAAGTGTTCCCACATATATTTTAAGAACCTTGTCATAACTTACGAGACACCAACTTTCCCAGTATTTTTTATGAACTGTTCATAAATGTTATAAAATAGTTCCTAATTTTGTACATTGGCAAATTTTTCATAAAATATTCATAAATAGTATGATATTTTTTTTTGTGTGTATATTCCATTGAAACAACTTTACCGATTTAAATTTTTAAATAACTATTGAACATTTATGGAAATGTTCTTGTGAGTACAGATTCGGATGGAACGTTGTTGTTGGTTTGAGGGAGTGTCTGGGCTTTCTTCGATAAATAAATGCATAATTGACCATATATGGTGCATTCATTTAATCCTACGAGAGTACCGCTAATTAAACTAAATAGTGATACCATTACTTTTAAATTGTACAAAACAATATCACTCTTCATAAAAATACCGCTTTAGCTTACTTACAATTGGTTTTAATTGTTAGTAAGCTGCCAAAGTGGGAGTTTGCACAAAATTTCAAAAGTAAATTTAAAAAAAAGTTTAAAAACTATATAATTCAAGTATTGATAAGTAAATTGGACTAAGTTTTAGCTAATTATAATGAATTTGGATCAAATTTGATATATTATATTAGTTATATGTATAGAATGCATATATGGTACACATCAAAAATCTTTGATTTTCCTCTTTTCCGGGAAAATGGTTCATTTCCCAGGAAAAGGAATGCCCAATTCGTGTTCAGCGAGCGACTTTACATAAGGGTAGCTTGGTCTCCATACCGGGTGCTGACCTCATGCATTTAAGGGTTAAGACGACTCTTCCCAAAGTGATTTTATACACTGAGACCTAAGCGAATATGTCATCTTCAGCGTCATTCTAATCCACCACCCACATGCACCCATGACTTGATCAGATATATATATCAACCAACTTACTGAAAAAGGTTATGTTTTTCCGTTTTTTTTTAGTTGATTAATCGAATAATAATAGCTCTTTCCGCCTATTCACACAAGTTTAGCCATCAGCTTTTACATCGTAAAGCTTTTTAATAGGCAGGGCTGCCAGTCCAACTGCTAATGTTACCATTAACGAACTGGGAATCGGGCATGTATACTAATATTTAAGCACAACATATTCTTTGATGTTTTTATTAGACATTACATTTTATTGTACCCCTATATTTTGTTTGAGAATTTTGTATATAAAGTTGATCTTTTAAAATTGTATTTCATTTCAAATTGTCAGGCTTGAGATCATAATTAAAATTATGCAATTATAATTATGCAATTATAAATGTAAGAGAAAGACGAAAAAAAGTTGGTTGATATATGTATCTACCTGATCAAATCTTGAGTTTCTTGTGGGTGGTGCATGGGTGGTCGATTAGGTCGAAAGTGCGGCACTCCCTCTAGCGCTGATCCCCAGATGAGATTTTTTTCATCTGCTCTTACATTTATTAACAATTCGTGTTTTCTATTTGTAATAATAACATTTTAATTATGATCTCAAACCTGGCAATTCAAAATGAAATACAATTTTTAAACATCAACAATACAGACATAACTTTTTTATAAAATTTAATGAAAATTTTCATTATATTTACAAAAGCTTTCATTAGCACTATGAAGCTTTCTCATAAAGTTTAAGAAATTTTTCATGCATATTTTGGGGAAAACTTCATTAGTCTAGTTAAAAAATTTCATTATAGCTCGTCCAAGAATTGCTCTCTGTGTATCCCTTCTTTTTAATATTTTAAATAAGTAGCAACCCTGCGTTCACAACATTGGTAATATGGGTATTATTTTTTTTTTTCTTGAGTACTTAAATAATTAATTTCCAATATAATTTTTTTAAATTTTAGACATATTTCCATACAAGAATTGTGTGATTTTCTGCGCCTATTTTTAACTCCTAAAAACCATGCATGTGTCTAATATTCCTTTGTCCTATCACTCATTCTATATAAAACCATACAAAAATCAAATTTTTGAACTCGAACCCCTCAATTTGAACCAAACTTGGTATGAAAGATAAGTTTCATATGAATATGACATAGTTCCAACTGTAGGTTTGTAGCTCTTACGGTTGTGGAAATATCAAGTTTTCACAACGCTAGTCGTACATAAACGTCCATAACTTTAATGGTGAAAGATACATGCCTCATTTTAAAGCTACTATTATCGTGGTTTCAATAAAATTAGAAAAACACACCTTTTGAAGATAAAATACTTATTTTTTTTATTATTAATTAATAACACAGGTCAACAGCAAAAAAAGGCTTGACTAACCACTATATAGATTTGATGCATCATGGGTGCCTAAGTACAAAAATGGTAAAATTTTTCAATTCTATGGATAATTTTTTTTTTAAAAATTTTTTAAGTAAAATTGACAATATTTTGAGACATTTCTCCACTTATGTTGTCTTAACTCAAAAACAACTAGTCCGATATTGTCAAATTAAATTTACAAAAATTAAAGTTTACAATATCTTTAAAGAACGTGTACAAATTTTTTTAATGCGATCAATAGTTTCAAAGTTATGAAACAAATTGTTAGCAAAAAAAAAAAAAAAAATGCTAAAAAAAAAAAAAAAATTTGAAAAACAAAAATCTGGAAAAAATCGAAAACTGCAAAAAATATTACTTTTTATTTTTTTGTAGTAAAGCTACATATCATGCGAATTAAACTAGATATGGATCATAAAAATCGATGCATGCTTTACATTTTTATTTACAATTAATTGAAGGTATCGCATATTTACAAGCACTGTAGAAAATTGTACCTACTATATAATGAAAATGCAGAACATAAAAACTCAGGTGCATTTTACGACACGCATTTTGGCAAAACCCCTTTGGGAAAAACCTCTATGACATTTTTATGATTCTAATAATTAAAAAAAAATAAGTAATAAACAAAAGATTGTTTAATTTTTACGATTGCGGTAGGATAGTAATAAAACGCTCATAAATGTGCGTGTACGCTGAAGTGCTCTTATTTTCCGTTAGCTACCTGTAACGGATGATTTTTTTTTTTCATAAAAGTCCTTAATGTTTTTTAGGATTCTTGGGAATAATAAAAAATTTTGCAGCACACACAAACTGTATCCACACAAAGGGTTATCCCAAATTATAGTATCAGTATTGATAAGATCTCCTTGACCCTTTTTATTTCATTCAAGAAGTGTTTGCGATAACGCAAACATCATTTAATACCTACACAAAAATTAGAGTCATACAGCTTAGAAGTTAAAAACAATTTTCAAATAATAATAAAAATGAGCCAGAAAGCCAGAACATTTTTATGTAAAAACGATCCAGATTTATTTTGTTATGTGTGCGGCCAATATATCACCGGGAAAAAAACGGAAGTGCTTCTTAACTTCATTGCAAAAGTCATATCAAGATTGCTATAATATCTATCCGCACAATTTGAACCAGCATTGGACACCGAGTACTATATGCATTCCATGTCGATTGAATTTATCTATGAAGTCTTCTAACGTAAAGTAAGTATAAATTAATAGATTTGGAATATTTTATAATTACAATATTTCTTAATTAAAATTTGAATTCTTCATATTCCTGATTTCAATTTTTTTTTTCATTTTACAGACGACACTTGGAAATTTTGAAGCCTATGCTATGGAGAGAAACAGCGAACCACGCATCCGAGTGTTATTTTTGTTTAAGTACAAAAAGCGGTTTTGGAAAACATATGCGATGGTCTTACCCCACGAGGTCTGCTGATGGGTTTACACTTGCAGTTCTACATTCACAAGAAATAGAATATGCTCAAGATCGGGGTGCAAGCTGTAGTCATGTGCTTTCATCTTCACCAGGACACTCAACCTCAAGTATGCCTTACCAATCAGATGTGTCAGATCCAGCACTACCATCTACAGCTGAAAATGACGAGTTCATCCCACACAAACATTTCTCGCCGAGACCATGGAATCAAGATCAGCTTAATGATGTAATTAGAGACCTTGGATTGTCGAAAAGATCTTCTGAATTACTTGCGTCCCGGATGAAAGAAACAGGTCTCATAACTAAAGAAACTAAAGTTCCGTATTACCGTACTCGAGAAAAAGACATACTTCATTATTTTGCTGAAGAGGATGACTTTGTGTACTGCACAGATATTTCTGGTTTGATGACTGCCATGGGCTTACAGAGATATGATTTAAACGAATGGCGTTTATTTATCGACTCATCAAAACGCAGCTTGAAGTGTGTCCTTTTGCATAATGGAAATAAATTTCACTCCTTGCCGATCGCACATTCAACCAAAGTAAAAGAAGAATACTCTGTAATTGCATTGGTCATGAAGAAGATAAAGTATGATGAACATAAGTGGGTAATTTGTGTTGATCTTAAGATGGTAAATTTCCTCTTAGGCCAACAAAGCGGCTTTACAAAATATCCTTGTTTTATATGTTTATGGAACAGCAGAGCTAAAACAGAACATTGGAAGAGAAAACAATGGCCTTCTAGGGAAACACTAGTTCCAGGTACGCCAAATGTTATAAATGTGGCACTAGTGCCCCGAGATCGCATCATATTACCCCCCTCTTCACATTAAACTTGGTCTGATGAAACAATATGTTAAAGCACTTAACAAAGATAGTGAATGTTTCCAGTATATTTCAAGGAAGTTTCCCAATCTAAGTATGGAAAAGCTTAAAGCAGGCATATTTGATGGCCCACAAATTCGCAAATTGGTGAACGATACTGAATTTGGCAGTTCAATGTCAGAAATTGAGAAGAATGCATGGGATTCGTTTGTATGGGTTATTCAAAATTTCTTAGGAAATAACAAGGGTGATGATTACGTTGCGCACGTTGAAGAGATGTTAACTCACTTCCAGAATCTTGGATGCAACATGAGCATCAAAGTACACTACCTTCACAGTCACTTAGATCGTTTTCCTGAAAATCTAGGAGACTTGAGTGAAGAACAGGGGCGAACGATTCCACCAAGATATGCGGACAATGGAGGAACGATACCAGGGTCGCTGGGATTCACACATGATGGCTGATTTTTGCTGGAATATTCAGAGTAACACTTCGTTATTCAACAATAGTAGAAAATCGACTAAAAGAAAATTTCAGAGTTTGTAGTTTATAATACATATTTATTTATTTATTTTCTTGTTTTATTTATAATAATAAATGTCAGTCGTTGTTTGACTACGATCGCTGAAAGACGTATTTTCTAAGCAAATTTGTGAGTTTATTTAAAATTAAAATAAAAAAAAAAAAATAACAACAAAATCCTGGTGATCTTTCAATTTTGTTAAAAACAAACGGATTAAACGATTGTAAAGGGATTAATAATCTCTATTAACAAAGTACATCTGATGAACGCACAATTGTACACTATATTGTTGTCTAGCAACAATAAGTGTACGTTGTGAAAAAAAAAAAAAAAAAACAAAAAAAATAGAATAGAATGTCAACTAATGAACTGAACTACAACCAACAACAAACATCCAACATTACCATCAACCCAACAAACAATGTGAGTTTAAGTGATTCCAGTAGTGAAGACGATTGTAACTGGCAGCATGTCCCTATTAACCCACGGAAACGTTTAATTGCACAGTCAGCTAAAACAATAACACCTAAACGCCAACACTTGGATGATGAAGCTTCAACATCAAACCGGTATGCTGCTCTTTCCAATGACGATGAAACTGCAAATGACAACAATCAATCTCAACCTTCTGCTCCGAAACCACCACCAATCTTCATTCCAAATGTTGATAATATTATCAAAATGGTAAATAGTTTTAGTAAAGTTATTGCTATTGCTGATTTTCAATATAAATCTCTTAAAGACGGGCAAATTCGGTTAAGCGTTAAAACGATTGAATCATTTCGAAAATTAGTTAAACATCTTGAAAGCAGTAATATTATATTTCACACGTATCAAATTAAACAGGAGCGCGCTTTTAGTGTAGTTATTAAGGGTCTTCACCACTCCACTCCGATTGAGGATATTAAAGCTAAACTTATGTACTTAGGACATGGTGTAAGAAATGTAAGAAATATTATAAGCCGTACTACAAAGCAACCCCTTCCAATGTTTTATGTAGACTTGGATCCTAATCCAAACAACAAAAATATTTACAGCATGCGGTCGTATGATAATGCAATTATCGAAATTGAAGCGCCAAGAAAATTTGATGATATTGTCCAATGTTTTAGATGTCAACAATTTGGACACACTAAATCATATTGTCGTAAGCCATTTAGATGCGTAAAATGTGGTCTGGGACATTCTACTGCGGAATGTACTAAATCATATGAAACACCACCTCAATGCGTACATTGTTTAAATAATCATACAGCTAGCTATAAAGGCTGCGAAGTCTATCAGAAACTTATTATTAATAAAAGAACAAATATAAAAAATAACAGGAATGTTAATGAACAACCAAAATTCAATTATTCATTTAACAACAATAACGTTCAACCAAATCAACACAATAATTCATTTACATATGCCCAAGCTGTTAGAGGAACTGAACCTAGCGAAAATTCTCTTTTACAGAAAATTGAAACAATGCTTGCTAAACAAATTGAATTAACCAATACTTTAATGAATATGATGTCAATGTTAATGTCCAAACTATGCAACTAAATTTAATAATTGCAGAATGGAATGCCAACGGCATATCTAATCATTTAAATGAACTAGAAATTTTTCTCAAAAACAACTATGTTGATATACTGCTAGTATCCGAAACACATCTTACTAGTAGATCTTTTATTCGTATAAGGGGCTATGACATAATTACAGCTAATCAACCCGATGACAGGGCGCATGCAGGTGCAGCTCTAGTAATTAAATCATCTTTGAAATATGTAATTGAAGAACCAATAACTGAGTCATATTTACAAGCAGCTGGAGTCAAAATTTGTTGTAACAATTCTAGTATAACAATATATTCTGTTTATTTCCCTCCCAGATTTAAAGTTGTTTCAGAGCAATACGAACATTTCTTTAGAAAACTTGGCAACAAATTTATAGTCGGAGGCGATTTTAACGCTAAGCATCCTTGGTGGGGTTCCCGTTTGTCTAATCCAAAAGGTAAAGAATTGTTTAAGTGCATTTCAAGTAATCAGTACAGCGTGCTGTCATCAGGAAGACCTACGTATTGGCCAAGTGATCCGGGAAAAATACCTGATTTGTTGGATTTTTTTGTTTACAAGGGAATCCCTAGAAATCTAATGGACATCAAAAATAGCGATGAATTAAGTTCTGATCATAGTCCAATCATTATTAGTTTCGAAACCACCCCGATGAAAAAAGAAAAGAATACGCAATTGGTATCCTTCAAAACCAATATAAACACCTATAAAAATTGGATAGAAAATAAAATAAATTTAAATATTCCAATTAAATCAAGCTTTGAATTAGAAGATGCATTGGAAGATTTCACTAAAATAATTCATGAAGCCGCTTTTTTATCTACACCAAAAGAAACGAATTACAATACAAGTTTTCAGCTAACTGCCGAAATAAGAGATCTTATCAATAAGAAAAGAAGGCTTCGTAAAGTTTGGCAAAGAACAAGGCACCCTACGGATAAGACCAACTTTAATCGAGCAGCTAACTACTTAAAGAAACGTCTTAATGAATTAAAAATGACTCAGTCAGCAGATTCTTAAGTAATATTACTCCAGCAAATAATAATGAACATAACTTGTGGAAGGCGACAAAATACCTCAAAAGAGCCCAAAAAAGAAATATTCCAATCAAAGACTTAAACAATTCATGGTGCAGATCGGATAAAGATAAAGTACATGCCTTCAAAGACTTTCTTGAAGACACTTTTACACCCTTTTCTCTTTGCAACTCAGCAGACGCAACCGAAATATGTAATTTTCTTGACGTTCCTTGTCAAATGAGTTTACCAATAAAAAGTTTTTCAGTCTCTGAAGTAAAAAGAGAAGTAATAAATCTCAATACAAAGAAGTCTCCTGGATTTGATAATTTAAATGCTAAATCAATTAAATTTTTACCCAAAAAAGGTTTTGTGCTCATAACAACATTATTTAACTCTGTGCTTAGATTAACGCACTATCCTACTCAATGGAAACATGCAAAGATAGTAATGGTTCCAAAACCCAATAAATCGGAAAACTGTATCAGTTCTTATAGACCTATTAGTCTACTTCCAATTCTATCCAAACTGTTTGAGCGCCTATTTCAGAAAAGACTGCGTCCCTTTCTGGAATCTATGAATGTAATTCCTGAACATCAATTCGGATTTCGCCATGAGCACGGTACTCCTGAACAATGTCATAGGGTTGTTAAAACTATTAGGGGTGCCTTGGAAAACAAGCATTTTTGTTCTTCTGTATTTTTGGATGTCAAACAAGCATTTGATAGAGTATGGCATACAGGACTATTATTTAAATTAAAAAAAATATTTCCAGCTCCATTTTACATATTGTTTAAATCTTATTTGCTCGAACGTAGTTTTTATGTTAATATTAACGAAGACAATTCTGAAATCGGATCTATAAAGTCAGGTGTTCCACAGGGAAGCGTATTAGGTCCTGTTTTATATACCATATTTACTTCAGACATGCCTACTAACAAAGACGTGATTATTGCCACATACGCAGACGACACAGCAATATTAGCATCCAAAGAAACTGCTTCTGAAGCATCCATGGTTGTACAAAGGCAGCTTAACCAAATTCAAGAGTGGTTAAATAAATGGAATATGAAGGTTAATGCAGACAAATCTACACATGTAACTTACACCCTCAAAGAAGGCAATTGTCCACCAGTAACCCTGAATGGCGAAACTATTCCTTCAGCTGAATGTGTTAAATATTTGGGCTTAAATATAGATAGACGATTGACATGGAAAAACCACATAAAATTAAAAAGAAATCAACTCGATATCAAAACTAAAAAAATGTATTGGTTATTGGGTCCTAAATCTCAGCTAAGTTTGAGGAACAAAGTTATTTTATATAAAGCCATCCTATAACCCATATGGACTTATGGGATCCAGTTATGGGGCACTGTTGCATATTCAAACATAGATATTTTACAAAAATATCAATCCAAAACTTTAAGACTTATCACAGACGCCCCGTGGTTTGTAAGAAATGATATCATACACAATGATCTTGATGTACCTAAAATTAAAGACGAAATTAAAAAATACAGCACTAATTACCTCAATAGATTAAGCAATCACCCAAATGTATTGGCAATAACTTTACTAGACGATACGGATGAAACGAGAAGATTAAAAAGACTGCACATTTTGGATCTCCCTTTTACATAATAGGTTTATATCAAACAAATTTTTCTTTTTAATGTATTATTTACACCATTCTATAATTTAATTAAAAATGTATTATAAAACATTAATTTATTTTAAAATGTAGTAAACATATATTTTTGCTAAGTTCAATGGAACTTAGTGACTCTGTCATTAGTTAAATTTTAAAAAATTTGCTTAATATTTTTATTGTAAATAGATTGCAAATAAATAAAGATTATAAAAAAAAAAAAAATAAATAATAAATGTGAATAATAAAATATAAATTTTCTACTATTTAATTTATTTATTTATTTACATTTAAGCTCATCCAACACAAATGTCTTTCCGAAGAATAGAATCAGTATATTCTAGGTAGGGTTTTGCCAAAAAATACACGAATGTTACTATGTAATGCATTTTTGATGTGAAAATTTGTACATAGCATGGGGAAAATGTTTTCAAAATTCAATCAATCGAAAGAAGAACATTAACTACTCAATTTAATGTATATCAGACAAAAAACTAAAATTTGGTGAAAATGAGCGAATTCACTTAATTGTGAATAAATTCGAAAAAAATCAATCGATTTTTATGATCGATATCTCATTTTGTTCCTATTACATGTGGCTTTGCGATAAAGCAATAAATCTGAACGATTTTTTGCCGTTTTCGATTTTTATGATTTTTTTAAAACAAAACAATTTGCTATTTTCACGTAAAAAAAAATATTTTTTCCCTCAATTTTTTATTATAACTCCGAAACTACTGAGCCGATTGAAACGCAATATATTAACGGATTAAAGGCTATGTAAATTTCAGTTTTTCTAAATTATTTGAATAATATCGGACTAATTTTTTTTTAGTTATCATTAATTATGTGGAGAAACGTCTAAAAAAATTTATAATTTTACTTAAAAATTTTTAAAAAAAAAAACCTCTCCATAGAATTTCAAAATGGAACCATATTTGTACTACTGGGACCACAATACATCAAAATTGTATAGTGGTTTTCAAAGCCCCTAAAATTTTTTCAAAATTGTTGCCTTGTGTAATCATATAATTACAAATTATATACTCCCAGCAAAAAATTTTCAAAAAGGTAAGCAGGTTTGTAATCAAGCATATTGTGGAGAACGCATTCCTTACTAGATTACCTACTCGATTCTTTTAACAGGGCGTGAGACTAAAATAATTGATTCTTTGGAATTGATTATATTTTTTACCGAAGAACTATTTACTTTATATTTGTAAGAACTACATACATTTTTTAATAAAGAAATAGTTCCATTGTAAAACTACGAAGTACTTACACAAAAAAATAGTTCCCGAGAAAAAATAAGAAAATATGAAGCATAAATTAGCGCGTCCCTAATTTATACCTAACCAAAGTTTACCAATATTTAGGCAACATGCAATTTCGGTTTTTAGTATTATTTTCCAGCAAAGAAAAATTTGTTTCAACAAAAATATATAAGATAAATTCTTTAAAATTGTATAACTTCTTTTTTCAAAATGAGAACTACTTCCAATAACGTCCTTTTATTAAGAAAAAGTATATGATTACTTCTTGAGTTCGAAAACTTATACATATAAGTTAATAACATTGTTATTTTCTTTTAAATAAATAATTACTTTGTTATTGAGTTCATGCTTTCAGGTTTAAATTTAAAGAATTGATTACAATTGATTTGATTACAATACTACTTGATTACAATACTACTTGGAATGTGTTTGGTATTGCAGTTACTAAATTTGGCAATGAGATATGTAAGCAAGTGTGGGCATCACCTTCTTTTTGGAATGTGTAATTTTTTCCTGGGCTATTACCGTGCGCCCAGGTAGGCTAGTTGGTAGCGTGCTGGTTTATCAGTGCGGGGGTCGTGGGTTCGATTCCCACCAGAGGCACTGGTCTGTTTTCGCTACAACGCGCCGAAGGCCATAGTAGCTAGTGCTCGGTTAGGCTAATAGTATATAATTTGTAATTATATGATTATTAATTAATAAAATAAAAAAAAAATAAAAAAATATACTATTACCCTAACCGATCACTAGCTACTATGGCTTTCGGCGCGTTGTAGCGAAAACAGACCATTGCTACTGGTGGGAATCGAGCCCACTACCAACTAGCCTACCGAGGCGCACTAAAAAGAAGATAAAATAAATTTTTTTTAAATCCGCTGTTCAAAACGATGTATTTGAAAAAACTTTACCTCAAAAAAAAAAATAATAATATATTAATTATAAATTATACCCCTAGTCCGATGTCAAATCTTTTTATGGAGCCCTTACAGAATCCAAAGTTATTAATCGAAATTTAAAAAAAGATACAAAATATTATAGAAGAAAAGATTTATAAAAAAAAAATATTTTATCGAAAAAAAAATAAAAATATTTATTTGAAAAACCTAAAAACATAATTGCCCATAAGTTAATTTAACGGTTTAAAATCGATGGTTTACCAATACAGAAAAATTGTTCACTTTTTGACGGCAAAATGCAGTTTTTAAAAAAATCTGTGGTTCAAAGCGCTGTTTTTTTCAAAAATCTAGTTTTCCACAATTTTTAACAAATATATATCAAGTATAAATTATTCTTCTATACAGTTGCAAAATCTCAATATGGTACTCCTTCCGGTTCCAAAGTTAAAAAAATGCTTTTTCGGATTCATCTCTCCCGATTTTAACACAATTTGGTGTATGTATTCTCTTGGACTTGAAAGAGTTTTTTATTTACAGTGTTTTCCAAACTCGTTGCAGTTCGCGTTTTATTGGGACTTTTTGGCAAAATACATGGTGTTCAAAACATCATATCTCTTGAATCCGTCATCCAATCATTATAAACTTAGCCTAAGCTTATAAAATTTTCACAAATTTTCCAAACGGCCACAAATAAACTACGACATGCTTACTTATCTCAAAATAAGCAAAATTTAGGACTTAGCCATAGTTATGAATGTCAGATTTATATGAAAATATCTGTGATTAAATTTAATTCTGGTTATTTTAAGAAAATGTTGGGAAATTACTAAATTTTGCAGAAAAGTTTATATATTGAAATACGTTAAAAAAATCATTAATTTTTTTTTTTTTTTTTAAATTAGTTTTTATGCAGAAAATAAGTTTTATTTTAAGAAAATCCATTGTTAAAAATAATAGAATAAAAAATAGGCGTATACTTTATAAATTATAAATATCACGCATTCGACTCTAGTCCCCCTAAAGTATGCTACAGCAAGTTTAAAAAATGCAACACATGCAATCGCATAAATTATTTGTATATCACCCATGCGTCTAGGGCTCTTCTTTTTCTTAATAAGTTGCTCGAAAGTATACAACAAAAAATTTTGTTATGTACCACTAATACTCATCGTATACGCAATAATAATTATGCGAAATATTTATATATCACTCATACGACTGGGGGTGTTCTTTTTAGTTTATACTTAGCCTGATATAAAAGCATCAAACGTATAAAAGAATTTAAAACGTAAAATATAAAACATAAGGCTGAATTTCAGTTTATGGGGGACACCCCTAGAGAAAAAATCTGAATATGCCATCCCCTTCAGAATGTTCCCAGGAGTACGAAAATCATAATGAATAAGGGGGCTCACGCCCCCTATGGGCGTGGCAGTCGAAAAACGACCCGGCCCACCTACGTAGACAATATGGGTATCAAATGAAAGCTAATGTCTTCACGATTCCAAAAATAGCCATAGTTGCCAGATCGGGCGGTTTTTGCAGCCGATACGGCCATTTTTGTTAAATAGGGGCGGGGGTGAAAAAACGACCCATGCCACCTACTTAGGCAATATTGGTATCAAATGAAAGGAAAGGAGGCCGAGCACTCGAGATCCCCGTCGTCTAGAATTAAGACATACTGGAGTTAAAAACCCCTAAGCCCGGCCGTAGGCCGGTCACGCAGAAAAACTTTACTAAGCGAAGCCAGTATAACAAATTTTCATTAACCAATCAGAAGCTTTCAAGAGTTTTCCTCGTTTCTTAATTTTGTACTTATCCTCATTTATGATTTGACTCTTGACACGAGAACATCACTAAATATGGATTGCGTTACTGCCTTTGACATTCACGACTGGGGTCGTGAATTGGACAATCCGCTAGACCCCGTGCCAGAGATTGTAGATGAGTCTGAAGACAGTGAAGATGAGGATGAAGACGACTAGATGCAGATGGCATCTTGGCCGTGAGAAGCGTGGAAACTCACAACTTTACGTGAGTTCTCATGCTTCTCCAAGGGGATTGATTTACTATGACCTCCACGCGGTAATCCCTGGGTAACGCTAACAATAGTAATCTTTTCGCACAAAATGCTCATTTTTGTTTGATTTTAACAAAATATAAGCAAAAAAAAAAGGAAAAAAAAAATTTCCCCCACCCCAAATTTTGCCAAAATGGCCATATCGGCTACAAAAATTGCCCGATCTGGCAACTACGGCTATTTTTGGAATCGTGAAGACATTAGCTTTCATTTGATACCCATATTGTCTACGTAGGTGGGCCGGGTCGTTTTTCGACTGCCACGCCCATAAGGGGCGTGAGCCCCCTTATTCATTATGATTTTCGCACTCCTGGGGTCATTTAAGGGGGCGTGGCATTTTTTATTTTTTTTGCCAGGGGTGTCCCCCATAAACTGAAATTTTGCCAAACACAAATATAAATGCTAACAATAAAAAAATAAACAAAAAATCTAAAAATAGAATATTTGTGTTGTTAGTGCTGTCACTTCAGAAAAAGCTAATAGGAAAGAAAACTGCAATTTAGCTGCATTAGATTCGAGGCCATACTTGGGTGTGATCGCTAAACGGTCATGACTTGGTATTGTAACGTTTGTAATGTATGAAGAGCGCAGGTTTGATTCTTACAGCCGCAGGTTGTTGAAAAAATTTATCATATAGAGACAATCTGACAATTATAAATACACAAATAATAATACAATTTAAATGGAAAATCACTGATGACGCCTGTCCATAAAAAGGCAGAAACTAGTCTAGTCTGATTTAAAAATTAATAGTGTTTATAATTTTTAGAGAAAAACGTTTATTCTTCTTCTTAACCTCAACATTTCTAAATTAAATTTGTCAAATGCATATTAATTAAAAATGAATTGCGACTGTCTATATGACGTTAATATAACACTTTACTAAAAAAAGTTAGTTGAAAGTTTTGTTAAACGTCTATTAAAATAAGTTTGATATAATTTTTATTAAAAATAAAAATTATGTTTTTTTCGACCTTTAATTGTGCAATGAAAATGAAAATTATTCAAGTTCGAGGCCATACTCTATATTTCTTTATTAGGATATTGTCCTAACAAATAATCTATAGAGTTTTTGTTTTCAAATTTATTCTATTATTTATAAACTAAACAAAAAAAGGAGAGAAAAACAAAAAACGTGTATTGAATATCCACCAGAGGTGGACCTTACACATAACAAACAAGTTTTCAATTTATTTTTTGATCAACTGTTATAATCTTTAACTTCAAGCTCATATTATTAGGCTTATATTAAAAATTGACAAACGTTTTCTATTTCTTTTCAAATTTTCAAGACAATGAATATTTTTTTATTTTTTCTTTTTTACAATTTTATAAATTCGTTATTGATTATTTTAATATATTATTTTAAGCACAGTGCTTACAATATATTAGTTCTCATGTAGTGAGTAAACTAGTTCATATGAATGTTTGATGTTTGGCATGGGATTGTTAACGCTTTCAAAACGTGTTCTGATGATGGGAACCTAGAAAATTCCCGAAATAGATCTATCAACACATTCCTGAAAGGGTCAAAGAATAAATTTGAAAACAAAAACTTTATAGATTATTTGTTAGGACAATATCCTAATAAAGAAATATAGAGTATGGCCTCGAACTTAAATAATTTTCATTTTCATTGTCTATTAAAATATTTAACAAACTTTCACCAATTTTTTTTCTGACATCGAGTTTTCTGCTAAAATTTTAGTTAAACGCTTTTACCAAAAATCAATTTTAAACTAATGTTCAACTAATTTACATTGTCAAAGGTAGCTGTTTTTAAAAGATAAATTGTTTTTTATGATATGTAACCATATTTTGAATTTTCGTTTTTTCTATTTTAGAATTATCTTCATTAGAAAAATGCAAAATTGCGTTATACATACATATACATTAGGATGTCCCATAACATAACTATTGTTTCCCATTACACCTTCAGTTGTATTGAAAATGGTTGCAAATTGAAGAAAACATTTTTTTTGGAAAGCGAAAGACGGCCGAAATTGGCACATGTTGGAAAATAATGAGTTATTAATAAAAATTTCTAAAATTCGACAATTCAAAATTTTATTTATTTAATATACTCAAAATTATTCAGATATAGAATTCTGACTTCATCTGAAATCATTAACCCAGTGTAGCCTGGAATCCAAACTGACCCACGGATTTAATAAAAATGCAGAAACTTCTTTTTTATAAAATTAATTTTAAAGATTTTTAGAATGCCTAATTTGATTTATATTTTTATAATATTTTATATAGCTTGTTTTGTTTAGGGTTAATTTTTACACTTTTGGCCAAAACATACCCACTTGGAAACTTACAGAGTAACATCTTTTATAATTTTCCGGAAAATATCACTTTTGTTTTATAAGACCACTCGAAAAAAATTATTATTTTGTGTAACTTGATCCATATTGGATTAATGCTTTCACCGTTCACCAAAAATACCCACTTGGAAATTTACAGATTTACAGAATTACAGCTTTCAGATTTTTATTACATTCGGATATACGATAGAGGGTACACAAATAATGAACAAGGGCAATTCCGTATAGTCCCAATCTTATTTCTAAGGGTTATTCTTGACCATACCTTTCTGACCCTTACAAAGTGTTATTCTGTAAATTTCCTAGTGTGTCTTTTATAACGAAAAGTGATATAGAACATGTTCCACAAAATAGTAATTTTTATAAAGTGGACTTTTTTTTCATCCATTTAAAAGCTTCCTAATCTTTTCTTGTAGTCATAATTAAAATTAAGTTTAATGGGTCTTTTGTGTCCCCCGGCCACTAAGGGTAAAATATCTTTATAATAAATGTATATACGTATTATTATAGTCTTATCAAATTTATCAAAATTGTTTATGACATCTGAAAGTAATATCAGTTTGGATTCACCACAAACCTTTAAAAAATTATACTCTAGTATCAGAGTTGGAAAACTGGTCGCCCTATGTAATTTAATTAATTTAATTTACATGATATCCACTGTGATTCTCAAAAATAAATTCACCACACAAAATATATAATAATGTTTAATTTTATAAATAATAAAAAACATATTTTTTTAATAATTGCTAGCATTTACATAATATGATCATTTGTCATTTGTTATTTTTTAACAAAAAAAAACCGTACATATTTATTAATTAGAAATGGCTTCAATCGCTAATTTAATGCAGACTTTATCTACTGACAGTTTCATTTTGCGTCTTTACATGTATCATTTTGCATCGCCGAAAATCTTCAGGGGACCAATGTAGAATGAGGTGAAAGATTTAATAATTTTATAATTTTTGAATTAAAAAAATTAGAGCTTTACCCGTATTGTTATATAAAAAACAAAAATGGAGAATTGACCCAATTCAAATCAAAAATAATAAATGTTTAACTAATAAACATTGTTCGCCTACTCATATTAAAAAAGTTTTTTGCGTTTTTTGTAAAATACGAAAAACCAACTTATATTTTTGTCACATCACGTCACCCTTTTTAATTACATATATTTTAGGATCAATCAAAGCGATTGTTTTCTAATTTTTTGCTAAATATAGAGTTTTAAAAGTTTTACACAAAACTATAAAGCAGTTTTTTCCTTGTTTTTTACCTCATTGAACCGTACGACTGGTAACGTAATCGTATGTGACTATCCAAATGCCCATATGGCGTCACATATTAGTCAAATTGAAATCACGTCTAATTTTCCAATCCATTGATGAATTTTTAAGCTTTAATTATTATTTGTAGTGTGACACCAGGCACTAATCTGGGGGGAGGGAATTTGGCACATCTCCTCCTGTAAAATAAATTTTCTCAATACAAAGATGCTAAAAAGATTAGAAACGTTAATCAAAAATACTCTAACTTCGCCCTCCCAAAAACTTTTTCTGGATCCGCGTAAAAACTAGAATTCTTTGGACTTCCAAAGAATTCTATTTTTTATGAATTAGTAGATGAGCCCATTTTTCGGATCAAATTATATCAAATGAGATCCCCTAGTATCGATCCCATGAGATAAGTTTGTATATGCCATTTTTCGGGTCAGCTAAGATATGATGTGACATGGAATTATACATATGTGGCGCTTCATCTCAAGTGACCCAACTTTTGAAACCGATGTCTTCCGATCGGGATTTGCAACAAGGTTAGTCTATTGGATAGTAGTTTAGACACAGTGGAATTATATATATGGCATGGAATTAAATATATCTAAATATATTTATGTATAGGTATATATATTTATGCACTGCGCATACTTTAGTGACACACCCAAAATTGTCCCCTAAGTATGCGGTGTATCGAACCAATTGTCCTCATCTTATACGCTAGATGTATGAACATGTATGAAAACTTTGCGGACTTCCCCAAAGTAAGCAAATGTCCCTAAACTATGCGGGGGAACGAATAAATGTGCCAACAGTATGCGCTGTGCATACATATAGTTATATATAACTATATATGATTATATATACCTACATCGGAACATTTTTCATCGGGAACTAATAAGATGTCAGATATTTTTTAATTAAATGATTTGTGAAATAAGTTTTCTTTAGGATTTATTACTGTCCAGATTTTATATCATATCAGCAGTAATCCTACTCTATTCAATTATTTATTAATTACATGCTAAAACCATAGAACAAAAAAAAAAATAATATATCGGTCACATACCGCAACCAACATTAAGGAATATAAAACTTGTATGACAACTTAACAAAAGCGATTTCAATGCCAGAAGAGCACGACAAAGAGTATAACATGCAGCTTGTTTAACATAAAGTAATAAAAGCAGAAAGCAAAAAAAGTGTCTTGTTGCCAAGTGCATTGTCATGCAACAGCAATAGCAACCTTGTCACACACCACATTATGCAGCAAGAAACAGTTAAAACAATGACGACAACTGCAATGAAATCCAGTCGTATTAACAACACACATACAAACACACAGTCAGACTTACACCATATAGCAAGTGGTAATTGCATTATGAATAATAAGAATTTAGGAAAAGCATGATTTAGTGCTTTAACGAGCACTTAATAAATCAATTAAATTTTATTTTTATTTGGCAAATCAACAGATAATCCCGTTTTTTAATAACTCTTTGTTTATCTTAAGTCGGGAAGCTATCGCACAGTGCTTTGTCTCCATACAAGGAATGGACAAAAATAGAAGAGGTTGTGGCTTTTGCATGAAAATTATCACGTTGGTTTATTTTTCAAAAATAAAAAACAACATAATATTTTGAGAAAATCGGCACAAGGATACGCACACCTTCTATTCATTCTGAATTATTAATTTTATGTCGCAAAAATTGGCTATTCTTTTAGGAATAATGTAGGTATTGTCAAAATTAGCAAATGTGCAGGAAATATATTATTATAGATAATATTGAACTCATCAACAGGAAATTAAAAACTTGGCGTCATTTAAAGACAAATCATGTTCTTTAAACTGTGTTGCACACATTTTTTTTTTTTTTACGCGAAACAAAGTTGAAAAAAGTCCTTAATTCGCGAATATCTAAAAAACCCCATTCTAAATTGCTCTGAAGTTTATTTTGTAAATTAACGGAAAGTATCACTGACAACATATAAAAATTTCAATTTGGGAATCATAGGGGTTCAAAAATAAAAGGAATTTTTACGGAAGTTTCTCTAATATTTAATATAAAAATTTCTATATATTCGCAAAGCACAATACAACCAATTTTGCAACTTCTAGACTCACATCGAAAAATTTATATGCATGTTAAACAGGAGACCACATGTAGCTAAGACGAGTACACAGATTTGCGTTATCTTAAATAATTCCCTCAGACTAAGTTAAATTAGTAAATTCAGAACGAAATTGATCGCTAAAATGCGTTTTTTTTTTGTCAAAAAAAAAAACATTCATAAGATAAATATTTGTTTTTCGACATTTTATGTTAAACACAAAATTATTTTAAAAACTTAATGTATGTTTAAAATTTTACTTAAATGTCCTTTTGAATGAACATAGGATATGATAAATAAAAATCTGAGTAGTTTAACTACATGTGGTCTCAGGTTTGACATTATTGAAAATTGTCGTAGGATGCTATGTAAATATACAAAATTTTATATTAATTATCAAAAATACTTTCGAAAAAAACCCGTTTATTTTTGAGCCCCTCTGATTCCAATTTGAAATTTTTTTGTTATTTTTGATACTATGAGTTAGTTACAAAATAAATTTTAGAAAAATTTATTATGGGGTTTTTGAGATATTAAAAACATTTTTTAATTTTCGTTATCCTTTTTGAGCAAAAAATAAATTTGTGTGCAAAACAATTTAAAGAAGAGTATTTGGTCTTTAAAATGACACCACGTTGTTAATTTTCGCGTTTAAAAGTTATGATAAATCAAGCATTGCATATATCTTATACATTTGGTAAAACCCCGCAAACTTTGAGCAACTGCGTAACGCGAACTATAAGGAATTTTGAAAATAAAAACCACGTAGCTAGGAGAATACCCAGCAAAAACATGGTAAAGACAGGTCATTACCGCATAGATTACCAAGTAATTATAGGTTATTACCGGCTGTATGCAATAAGTCCCAGGTGCAAAAAGTCCCAGTGCAAAAGCTCCCAATGAAATAAATTCTAAAAAAATGAAACAAGTCCCGTCTCGAAAAAGTGAAATAAATTCTAAAAAAATTCAATAATTTCCAAAAAAAATAAAAATAAAGAAATCCTAGGTGTTGGTTGTTATTTCATCATGAAATAATTTCCAAAGAATAAAAATTAAATAACTCCCAAAAGTAGTCCATGCAACACAAATGAAGTAAGGGCGTACCAAAGTCGTATTGCCCAAAAACCAAAATGACATATTGCCCAAATGTCCGCATATCCCCCAAAATTGTGGATGTTAATATGTTATAACGACCAATTCAATGACAGAAAATCCAAAACCTTTTTTTGGGTGCTATGGCATTTTATTATGAAAAAACTTTTTTTTTTGGGCGCTATGGCGGTAAAAAAAAAGAAGTTATTTCCCAAAATCATATTTTTTTTTTTTAATGTCATAAGACATAACGTCCTTAGTGTAAGACATAACGTCCTTAGAAGCCGCCTGCCCCTAAGAGCGACCAAAAGCGTTACGCCTTCAAAATTTGTTAAGAAACAGATTAATGGCGTTTTCTTTTCTGACAAAAAAATGTTGCATTTTTAGAAGTGACATTTAAATAATGTTGTCATAACCCTCTTAATATGTTGCCATATTCATAGTCACAATAAAACATGAATTTATACAAAAAATGCTGCCCTGCTTTAGAACAGCTGATTTGTGTATAAAAGAAAACAAGTTGAAAAATAAAAAAGCGGCAAATTGGCATTCAAATTGTTTTTAATTAATTATTTTTTTTGTATTTAAAATGGATTCAGGAATTGATGCAAGCACAATATTTCGCTCCTGCAGAACACACATTTCATCTTCATCTGATGATGAGGAAGAATCCATTAGTACCCCAACAACATTGTTTACGCATATCACTACAGCAGCTTTTTCCATTTTTAGCAATTTAAATGTATATTTTTTAAAATTATTATAATTTATAAAACAAAATTTGTTAATTTTCGTCTTTAAATATTTTTTTTTTTCAAAACAAAACTATAAATTCAGCTGTTTTATAGTGCAACATTTTCACCCCATCATTTTATAAAGGGTGAAAATGGCAACATTTGTGCATGTTAATAGGGCGACATATTTTTAAAAGAACATGATTCCTTTTTAAAGTGCTGTCTATTTTTTAGAAAAGAACACAAAAAGTGCAATTTTTTAGAAAGGGCAAACAAAATGTTACATTTTTTGCCAGAAAAGAAAACGCCATAAGTTAGGACAATTTAAGAAGATCATCAAAATATTTTGATAGATCCCGGTATAGGAACCGTTTAGAATATTAATAATATTAAAAAAATAATGAATTTTTGAAAATTAAATAACTCCTACTAAAAATGAAAAAACTCCCACAGCAAATGAAATAACACCGAAAAATAAAATAAAATGAAATATGTCCCACGCTAAGTTCTGTTGGGACTTACTTCATTTCAAAATTACTGCACTATGAAATAACACCTAATAACAAAAATGAAATAACTTCTAAAAAAGTAAAATAACTGCAAAAGAACTGGGTATTATTTCATTTGAAATTACTCCCAAATTTGTATGAACAATTTTTGGGACTTATTTAATTTTTTTTCACTTTTTTCACCTGGGAGTTATTGCACAGAGCCGTTATTACCTTTTGCATTACTTTGAAATGCAAAATAATAACTTTGTGATAATGGGCTATAGAAGTACTTATAATTGCAAAAAATGCGTTACTAGGAATTAGTTACATAAATACCGCTATAGTATTTTTTTATTCTAATGTTATACGAGTATTTATTCATTTGTTTTACAAAATTCTTACAAGTAAATTTTTGCGGTAAAGTTATTTTTAAAAATGTTTAAACATTTGTTTTAAACAAATTAACTTAAATGTAACCCATAATGTTACAACTCTTTGGTACAACTTATTCTATCATTTCAAGTTACCACTTATGACTTATCTTAAAGTAACCACTTAGTCGTTCACTATGAGTGACCAATCAGGTAACTCATAGTTCTCACTTTTTTATAAGCGATATGGTAAGGACCACCCATCGTTTTTTGGATATCGCGAGCAAAATTAATTAAGCGAGTAAATAGCCGGGTAACTACTTGGTAACATATGTTTTTTCTGCGATATAAATACATATGTGTTGAAATTTTTAAAACATGCGTTGAGTTAAATTTAAGTTAATTCAAAGTAACAAATTAATCTGCTAATAAAATTTTCTAAATATTAGTAGACAAAAAAATCTTTAAAAACTTTGGAAACTTTAAAGTTATTTTTTTGTAAATGTTTTTAGTTTTTGGGGATACAAATACAAAAATTGTTTTTTATTTTTTTTTATATATTTACTTAAAATATTGTTCTAAATCAAGTACAAAAATCAAATATGATATTTTCATATTAGATTTTGTTCGTTGCTTTTCAAAAAGTGTGATCATTTTCACGATTGACAATACAATTGTGTCATTGGTATCACCCAAATCATCCGTTGTCTGCAATAGAAAAAGATTATTGGCTTAACTCAAACCGAGAAATTACATACAACAGACAAAAAAAAAACTCTATGAGAAACTTTTTCATCAGTACACTAAATTAGAATGCCTCAAGTGTAAAAATTCATTCCGAGTTTTACATTTCATTACATATGGGCCAATTTTAGACTTTTGGCAATCTGCTTAATTAGATAAAGAAAAAATCATGCGGGACATTCAAAAATGTTTTTAGTTCGTATGTTGTATTCGTATGTTGTATTCTTTGAAATGTTTTAAAAAATTACTAAAAGTTGCAAATAAAAGTAAATGAAGCCATTTTTGACAACAAAAAAACATTTTTAGCTCAATACACTTAGTCCAACGTTTCTCCAATTATTGTATCCCTTCAAAAAATAGGATTTTTCGAGGTCCATAAAATAGGCATTTGTTTGAACAACAATTTCATCGTTGATGCTTATATGGCGGATGAGGAACCAATTCGTAGCCCAATTCATGGAATTTTGCCATTGAGACTGAGCACCCGTACATTGTCTTGATGAAAAAGAACTTTTTTTCTTGAGGTCGTTTTTTTTTAAATCCTCGTTAAATCGGTCCAATAAGTTGGCTTAATATTCGCCGTTTATTGTTTTTCCCTTTTGAACGTAATCCATGTGGATTGCCTACAAACTTACCTTATTGGCCAACAAACTTACCTTTACTCTTCGATTGGCCAACACCATATCGTGGATTTTTTCGGCATTTTCGGGTGTATTGACCTCAATTGGCCGTCCAGAACGTTCAGCGTAATTTGTACTTGTGCGCCCACAACGAAAGTCAGTAAACCACTTTTTTACCATTGAAATCGATGGTGCAGAGTTCCAATAGTATTTATTAAGATTTTCCTTGGTTTTATTGTCGGGTTTTTTCGCAAAAAATAATGTTTAATGAGCACTCCAAATTCACTTTTTCCTATTTTTAAAAAAAACCAAGAGGTTGTGTGTTTGGAACAGCTGTTAAACTATATGACGGAATTTGCTCAAAATTAGACAGTAGTCTATTAACAGGTGGTACTTGATGAGAGCAGTGCAGCATTTTATATAACTACGAGGGAAGTTCGCAAAGTCACGGTTAATTGACCTCGTGTATTCAGAAGTCAATTAACACTCAGAGAAAAGAGCATCATATTATGGTAGTTTAAGATTATCATGTTATGATTATACTATCTAACATAAATAATATGATCGTAGCAATCATATTATGATTCTAAATGACGATAAAATCGTCTTCCGTAATCATAATATGTAATGTAATGTATGATAATTAGGATCATATTATGATAAATTCGCGTCCGAAATCATGATCAATCATAATTTGTTTTATCTGGGTGAATTTACCCCAAAACTATCTAAAATAAACCTTTTTTTGTTAATTAGAAACTTTCATACAAAAAGTCGTTTTTTAGTTGAAAAAAAGTTGCAAATACGGTCAAGTCAAAAAGTAGACTTTTAAAATTTTTACAAAAGTTGTAAAGTACATTTTTTGTTGCAACTATATAATAATAGGTTATGTCTATGTCTATGATATTTTTCAGATAAAATTTTAAATAAATACTGACATTAATTATTTTTACTATGACACTTGTTCATTGCCGAATTTATTAAGAATTCGAAGCTTCAAAATATGGATTAAATCTGGATACATCACTACTCTTTCTAATATATTGGGCATGTACTGTAGAAGTCTTTTTATACCAAACTACATAAAACATGCCATGAGCTGTTTCCAAATTCAGCTGGCATTTTTTAACCAATTAATGCCATAGAAAATGTTAAAAATCCGTTTATTTCAAACGGAACTAACTGCACAAAAAAAAAACTTAAAATAGCAATCGGGATTAGAGCAAAAGATTTTTTTATTTTTTTTTGCAAAAAACTTAAAGATGAAAAAGTATAAGAAGTAGGTACAAGAAAAGAAAAAAACAGCTCAGATATACATGTTTAGATATGAGAACGGCACATAATGCAGATGAGTGCATGTTGCATGGAATGTTGCATACACGCGACAGACAATATAAAAAAAAATAACTCGAAGCAGAGGACGAATAAAGAGCGAAAAACTTGGAAACAAACAAAAAACTTGCAGATCAAGCTATTTCTATGGAGTATTTTTGTGCTTACTTAGTAAGTCATCTAACTACTAGTTCGCCATTCATTCATTCAACCAACGAACCAAAAAAGCAGTCAGATAGTCAGTCAGTCAGCTAGTTAGTTAGTTAGCAAAATGTTTGCTGTTTGGATAGTTCAATGCTACTTAAGTTGTCTGAGAATCTACAAGTGCGGCCTACTTTCTCCGCATTCCATGTGAATGCGACATTGCAAAAAATATTTAAGTTTTAAAAACTAAAAATGTTTGCTCAGAATGAATTGTAATGCAGCATTAGGAGAAATAAGAAACGTTCCGCCGATGAAGTGAATGTTATGACCAGGGCAGCGGCTTTCATGCAATTATATGTTTGTAGTCAGTATCCCAAAATCAATGTTGAGCAAACACTTTTCCGATTCAAGGAATTTGCAACAAAATGGCATCAATTTTATTTTGCTATAAATACAATTTTTAATGCATATTTTTTGCATGTTTTTGTTGCATATTTAAAATTTAATTGCATATTTTTGCATATTTTGTACAAATTAATATTAAGATTTAATTAAAAATAAACAGAAGAAAGCATTTGTAGCCCTTAACATATCATCTAGTTGTCATTTGCTAGAAATTTATATAGGATTTAATTTTTAAACCCACGCTCTCGAGTAATAAATCGATTTTTAAAAATGCACAAAATCTAATTGCATTTTTTTTTTTAGTATTCAGTATACGTTTTTGGATTTTATGTGCATATTTTTTTGGGTTTTTGGTGCATATTTGGGTTTAAGTGCATATTTTAATCGCATAATTTGAATTTTTACTGCATATTTTAAGTGCATATTTTCGATTTTTTAGTGCATGAAAGTCGCTGCCTTGCTTATGACAACACAATGTTGTATATTTTGCACAGACTTGTCTTAACTAAGAAATCAAATGGAAATTACTTATCTAACCTATCTCTACTATAGAATAAAAGAGACTTTTTTATAATCTTCCGTAGTCCCTAGTGTTTGGAGTAGTGGATCTTTGCCAGTGATACACCATTAGAAAGCTATGATGTTGTAGATTGTTATTATCTATACTTGGATCTGATGCTAAATAAGAGAGCTTGGCAGGGGGCGAAAATGTGTAGAAACTCAACAGTTTTACTTTTACAGGAAGGCATTTTGACCTATTGCAATAAAGATGGCATACAATGATAGCCCTATTAATTTCAAATAAGCCCCCGTTTAAATCATTTCAATATCTTAGCTGGCAAGTCCGTGGTGTTGAATTAATCGCTATCTGCATTATATATAATATACCTAGGCGTATAGTTAATATTATTTCATTTTAACATATAAAATAGTTGATGTGTATGTTTGTAATAATATCGCTTACAAAGCTTGGCGTATCAAAGTCATATTTATATGTTATGTTACTTTAGTGGTCCGTTTTACAATTTGTTTGGACACGGTAGGTGCCGCTGTTTTGACATATTTATAAAAATATTTTTATGACCCGTTTTTGCCCATTTTCAAAAGTTATGTAAGTTGTGTGGATGGAAAAAATTTTACATAAAACTGGGCTGGTAGGCGGCGCGTGAGTTGATATATTTGCGAAATTGTTATTTATAATCCGATTTGACCTATACATATAATATATGTGTATTTATTACATGAAAGTAAAATTAAAAAAAAATCATGAAAAAAACTTAAGAGCGAAAATGTTATTTATGGTTGTTATGGTGTATAATTTTGCAAATAATATCACTTGGATATCGCCCGAGTCTAAGTGATGTAAAAGATATACAAATGAGCCAAATTTCAGGAAGTTTGGATTATGTTTAGTGGTTGCACACTTCGACCACTTATTTACCATACTAGTGAAATTTCTAAAACATATTGTATAATAAAAAAAAAAAAATTATTTTGATGAAAATTTTGTTAAAAGTCTATTTAAAATTTTTTACAGTTATATTAGTTTTTGTTTATACTACATCGAGATTATTTTTATGTTATTTTCAATTTATAACGAGCTTTCAACCTATGTATATTTACAAAAATAAAGCAAATCAAACATATTAGCTAGGTTGATACAAGTATTTCGATCTGGCATCAGAACCCGAAGTTTTAGAAAAGCTAAAGCCTCCATAAGAGGCACAACTTTAACAAAAAACCTATTAATCATTAATTTTGCTCCATTCTTGTCTTCTTAGTAATCAAGCACGTGATTCTGATGAGATCTTTAGCCAGATCGAAATACTAGTATCAACCTAGCTAATATGTTTGATTTGCTTTATTTTTGTAAATATACTTAGGTTGAAAGCTCGTTATAAATTGAAAATAACATAACAGAGTAAACACTAAATTTTTTTAATATAAATATAACATTTTTCGTCTTCAAAGTTTAGTAACGTCATGATGCTTGTTAGGAAAAGACCCTAACCACGTGCTTGATTACTAAGAAGACAAGAATGGAGCAAAATGAATGATTTATAGCTTTTTTGTTAAAGTTCTGCCTATTATGGAGGCTCTAGCTTTTCTAAAACTTCGGGTTCTGATGAGATCTTTAGCCAGATCGAAATACTATTTAAAATATTTAACTAACCTACTATTAAAGCAAATGAGAATTTATAAAAATATTTTTAAAATGAATTTAAAATATGTATTTTTTACTAATACATAAACATTTATAAAAAAAATGAGGAATATTATCGAAGTGCTTAGTAATTACTCAACTACATAAGTTTCAAGTTAGTTTAACAAATTTCTTTTAACATATATGATTTTTTTTTATAAATTATTTACTATGCTTGTATATATTTTACAAAAATTTGTAAATATTTTAATAGAACTTTGTAAAATTTTACTAGAACTTTGAAACTGCGTTGTACATGAATATCACAAAAACAACAACAATTTGTTGGTGTTATATTGTTTTTTTTATCAAATGCTTTTAAGCGATGAAGTAATACATGTCAAGAAAATTGCGAATTTGAAAAATTTTTTAATTGATTTAATTAATTTTAAATTTACAGCTTTTACAATTTTCAACACATCAATTAAATTAAAAAACATTTGTTAATATTTTTTTCTGTGTACCTATTGTACACCACGAAGTATTTTATATTATCTTTCCGCCTGAATCTGTTGCCTTCATAATTCTTTATATTCTTCCGTTACTGTTTATTGTACCAAAATTATTAATTTACTATTTTTTTTTTAAATTAGTCTATTTATTTTCCCTATGGGGATAAGGAGTCAGTTGACCTAAAAGTGACTGGTTAAATAAGGACTTATCACAGGACTGGTATAATTTCATACTGAAGTGGGTTAAGCAGCGTCAATTGTCCTAAAATTACCTATTCTGTGACTGGTAAAGGAATGCTTATTAACACGAAAAAGCCAGAATTTTACCCATTGGAAGCTGATTAGTTTTCGTTTTACCCTTTTCAGACAGTCTTGTGGTATGCCCATCTTTGGTTAGTCCTGCGGCATGCCACTATATGGTTTAAAGCAGGACAAATGAAACCCTCCTATGACAAGCCAATGTTGAAGTTGCCAGTTGTTTACATAGGGTAGGGTTTAGCATAGGACCGGTCTCTGGCACGAAGGGACCGATCCTGTGGCACACGTAGAACCGGTCCCATTTCATATGGGGTTATTGTTTTATTTACTGTTTTATTTATATATTTTTAATATTGACAATATTGTGTTCAATAATTTGTTTGCCGTGTCTCTGTTTGATGTGTAGTATACAAAAGAAAAAAATTAATGAAGGACATCAACAGCAGTTAAATTTTTTTGTAAGTCTTCTAATGGTTGTATTTGATTGTATATTTTCTTTTTTCTCTGCTTCGTCTACACAAGCTGCGACATCTCGTTTTTTTAATTTTTTTTCTGCGTGCTCTGATGTGTTTATCAGCACAACATCAGGTAGCAACAAAAATCAGTTAAACATTAGTTCAAGATTTGTTTTTTAGTAAAAGCGTTTAACAAAAATTTTTACTGAAAACGTAAATTCAGCAAAAAAAAAATGCTGTAAGTTAGTTAAATATTTAAATAATTTAATTTCAGTAGTTTAAATCTGAAAATTTATTTATTCTGGAACATTATCATTAAAAAACGCTGATTTCAACAAAGGGTATATTTATGCAAAAAAAATAAAAATAATTTTTCATAGTCCCTAGTTTTCAACAGAAAGAAAAAATAAATAAAATAAAATAAATCAGCAAAATAATTTAACTCAAGTAAAAATGTTATACTAAGTTTTTTAGTTTCTTTTAGTCTACTAAACTCCAGCTAAACTTTTTTTGATTTCAACAAGCCAATTTTAATTTGCATTGCACTAAGTGTCAGAAAACATGTTGCTGAATTTACTAAGTTTTTGGTTAAAATCGTAGCATTGATTTTCAGCAAAACACGTTTCCAATTTTTAGCAATTTTTCTGCAAGTATCCTTCCAGAATAAATTTTACTGACTCAACTAAGTTTTTTGCTTACTTTACGGGCGTTTTTTTAGCGTAGTTTTGTACTAATGAGCTTCTTATTCCTACAAAAAGGGAATTTGTGTGCGTAAATAGGTGGTGATTTGACATTGAAAGTTCGTCTAAATGTTTCTAGTTTTTCTAGTTTTTCTTAAGTTTCCCGGAAAAATGTGAAGGATATGAATAGCGTCTCGATTAAAAAAGTTTATATATGCTCGATATAAGAATATGAGATATCATGTCTCTGTTTACATAATTTCACCCGCAAAATGGGCCTATCAGATTTTATAAGTTTGTATCATATTTCAGTTGCCATTATATAATTAAATCTAATAATATCTAATTAGATGCTCTCTGATGTAATTGTATCCCCAAAGTGGGTACATCTAATTGTATCGCATGTTATCTAAATTAATAAAATTAGAAAGAATATTATACAACTTGATACAGGGCTATATTGAAATAATTCACGTTTTTCTGAGTAAACTCGAGGGGTTATAATACTCCCCAAATATTCTCAATGGGATTTTGATCGGACCACTTACATGTACTGAAGCGTTGTCTTGTTGGAAAATTAATTCTTCTTTGGTGCTATTTTCGAAACAAATGGCACCAATTTCGCTTCTTGTACTTTAATGTACTCAGAAAAATTCATGCTGGTGCTTGGAAATGCCAAATCAACCATACTGTCGGAACCAAAATCGCCCCAAACCATTATGGATCAGCCTCTAAATTTCTGTTTAAGAAATATCGTGGTTCTTTAAGTGGGTCCCTCCAATAGTTGTTTAAACCATCTGGACTGTTGAACTTTTTCTCATCAGAAAAAATCACCTTTAAAAACATTTTAAACAGTCCTACCAACAAAAGCGATTATTGACTTATATTTCTCAGTTGGTTTGTAAGTTCCTTTTAGCGAATTCACGTCGAGCAAATTTTGTGGCGTGGTAATAACCTTGGGACAGATACTTTCTAAATATGCTGACATTTTTCCTTTTTCAAAACTACGCGGCTTTTTTATGGAAATTGATTAAAATTGCATAAAAACCAAAAATATAAAATATTTTTCTCTTAAATCAATTAAATAATCTCTTAAATCTTCAGTTTTACACAATATGGGATCAGTACTCTTAAAATTAGTTATAAGTTTTAAAAAACGTTTGCAATATTAATAAAAAAAAAGTACCAAAAATCATTTGTAATTATAGTTATGCGACGCAGTGTACATACATAAAATTTAAAAATGTGCTACATATTTAAACAAGTTAAAAAACATACAAAAATTTTCTAATAAATGATTTTATGAAAAAATTTTAATTTTATTCAATTGTTTCAGTAATAAGATAAGATTATATTTCGTGACATGTATATTTTTGGAAACGTCAATGAAGGCATATATAAGTTGGTAGACTCATTGCAAATTCTGCGAAACGGTTAAAAATTGGCGTAATTGGACTGGAAATACTGCAGTTTTAGAGGTTGGTGATATCTTTTAGTGCGAATTGCAACAACAAAATGAAGTTTGCTAAGAAGATACTCGGAATTCGTAATCCTTTTTAATAGTTTAATCAGGAATTATATTTTAATACTAGAATATATTTAAAAGGAAATAATTAGTTTTTTCATAAGAACGTTTACTTTTAATATCGTTTTTTAAATTTTTTTTAATGTATGTTTCTATTTCATGTCCCAGATTTATACTTTATTGTTTATGGTCATTGTTTTGAATAGGTCATTATACTTTTTTTGTCTTTGAAACCCCTTTTATATCCCAGTTTATTAAAAATTAAAAAAGATTATTTTTAAACTTACCTTAAGAAACTCGTATTTAATGTTTCACGCTTTTTGGCAGGACTTAAATGAAGAGAGTTTGCATTTTTGTCTCCAAGTCCCAGTATTAGCGGGCACCTATTAGGATGATCGATTATTCGACATTTTTCGAAACCCGGTTTTGGGTTTTTCCGACTAGCTGAAATTTAAGAAAACCCCGTTGCGGATTTTGGAATTTGAGAAAAAAAAAACAGGTTAACCGGTTTTTAAATATTATACAATTATGCTCAAAAACAGTTTTTATTTTATAAATAAGAATTTCGTTTTTATTTGAAATATTATTCTTTGAATCATTTTTAGAAATTTTTTCGAAAGTTTTTAAAAAGCAATAATAATTTTTACAAATAATTTATATTTTTTTTCGTAATGTTGAGGTTAAGAAGAAGAATAAACGTTTTTCTCTAAAACTTATAAGCACTATTAATTTCTAAATCAGACTAGACTAGTTTCTGCCTCTTTTTATGGACAGGCGTCATCATTGATTTTCCATTTAGGTTAGGTTAGGTCGAAAAGAGGATTCGGAGAAGTGAAAATGCTTCCCTAATCCGACTCAAGTCCCTGAGGACTTACACTTAAGCCAAAATGTCGTCTTGTTGTGCGCTCTAAACAATCGGTCCTATTTCACATTCCTACCCCAGGAACTCCGTCGCATTGACGAAACTCTTCAACTTCTTCCATCCTATGCCCCTAAGATCCCCCAATGTCGATATTGGGTCACTGGATAGTATTTCGACCCGGATCCCTGCAAATGTAGGGCATTCACAGAGATAGTGTTCCAAGGTCTCCTCGTCCTTCCCACAGGCCCTGCACACTCTCGAGTCCGCCCTACCAATACGGTGGAGATGGGCCTTAGTGTCGAGTGTCCCGTGAGGATTTCCATCGAAAGGCTCAGTTCATTCCTACTGATATTCAGAATTTCCCTCGTCTTGTCTGTGTCCGGGTTGCCCCAGAGTGGTCCTGCCAACACCCACATTCTCCCAGATGGTCCTATGCATGGTGTCAGCCCAGTCCACCAACTCCGCCTTGAGAGAGAAATTAATTAGCAGAAAAAAAAAATAATTTTCTCTCACCGTTCTCGAGTTATACCGTTTTAAAGCTTTGTACACATTGTATGAAATGTATGATACTATAAGGTGTGAACTAGATTTGCATTGGTTTAAACTTTAAATAATTGGATTTAGAAAATGTTTTTACAAATAAAATAATAGTTACTTACCACTCATACATAACAATTATATTAAAAATAAAGAAAAATAGATTTGTTATAAATCATTTATTAGAGTTCTTGCGATGCTGCTCTACCCCCTGCAGTAAACTCTGAAAGTCTGTTTCAGAAGTTGTGATATTGATATAACTATAAGCCAAGTCCACACCACGTTCTGCGACATCATTTACAACTTGCAATTGTTGAACTTTGTGTTTTGCTTCCTGAAATGATTTGTTGTTTTCCCATTTTTCTGGATCCGTTTGTAAAAAATCAGTAGAAATGTTGCAGGCTTCAAAAAAAGTTAGGCTAGCTTTTGTAATAAAACACAGAATTTGTTTATTTTCAATCATGTCTTCTGTTAAATTTTCTTTCACTAATTCGTTGTTATTACTTGGTTCATGTAGGTTTATAAATATCTATAAATGAACTACTAGTTAGTCACTAAATGAGACTAGTTGTAGGTTAATGTTAAGCAAAACTTATCTAAATTTGTTTAAATACAGAAGAAAAAAAAAATGTAGGTTTCTAAGCATTAAACGCAAAGTTTTGGTATCTTCCACTTATCAGTTTACAAAAATTTTAATTGTATTGTGACTTGTTATCTCTAAACCTATAGACTATCTGCCAAAAATAGGGTTGTAATTCCCCCAAATCCAATAAATCATGAATTTTAGTTCGAGCCATATCAGTGCCACCTAGTGATAACGGCTTTTTGGCTACTTTTTTGCTGTCCACAACTTGACAACACTTAAAACTAAGCTTTGACATACAATAAATACATTTTCAAATCTCATAATCTAAAGTTTACAACAAATCTTATACCCAAATCTTATAGTACTAAAAATTTCATACAATGGGTGCAAAGCTTTAAAAGGGTATAACTCGAGAACGGTAAGAGAAAATTATATTGTTTTTTCTGCTAATTTATTTAAAACTTCATAATCTTTTAAACTGCATCATTAGTTTTTTTAGTCTTTATACAAATTTTAAAAGTTATAAAGCATTCTTTTTCATATTTGTTGAAAATTTACAAAAACTGTTATAAAATGTATCAAAATGTGCAAAATCCCTGACGAAACTTATTACTTATGCACATAAAATTAAAGATCGGAAAATTTTCTTTAAGAATATTTACTCAGAAGCCGAAAAATTACCGATTTTTTAGCAATTTTCAAGAATAATTCAATAAAAGCCCAAAAAGCTCGATTTTTGGTACAAAATCGGTTTGCGCGACCTCTAAAACACTTCCGAAAAATCTGATAAAATTCTCAAAAATACTTTACCTTATAGTATCCAAATTAGGAAAGATCTTCCGAGAAAATCCAAATTTTTATTCTTTTTTGGACAACCTAATGAGCATATGTATATGAATCACATATGGAGGAATATGGACATTTATGAAATCGAATGTCTTCATATCTAAACATGAATCAGTTCATATATGTCCATAACTGCATACCTATATGTTGATTTTTAACCGGGAAGTAGTTTTTTACATGGACTGTAACCAATTCGATGCGGTTATCGGTAAGGGTAATTCTATTTTCCTTTATTTCGGAAACGGTATTTCAGTTACATTGGTAACGGTATTTTACCGACAACTGTATTTCAATTATTTCGGAAAAGGTATATTACACGCAGAAAAAGACACTTCTAAATATTTTTGCAGGTAATTATATATATGTTTACAATGATTCAACTTTTCAAACCTACACAAATATATGTTTGCAAATTTTAAAATTTTTAGAAATTATATGTGCGACACGCAAACATACTTATAATAATCACATACATATATATATTTGCAGCCAATCATATTTATGTTTACCGGTAGACGTTTTCACAAGTTCCAATCATATATATATTTACAGCCAAACGTAATTATATTTGCATGTTATATTAGAAAAATGGCAAACATAAAGATTTTCCAAACAAGAGTATATTACCAGCATTTATATTTACAGCAGAGCGTTTTTTTTTTTGCAGCGTGTAGAGCTAACGATGGTCAGTTTAAAAGGTTTTGAATCGATAACGGTACTTTGGGGTTGTTACCTGTCATCCCTGATTTTTTTAATTTTTTTTGCGAATACAAATCATATTTCTAAATTCAACAGTTTCTAATTTATGTCAGTTGATGTTAGTAGGATATTCTGTTATTTTCTTACAACCTAGGACAAATATAGCAAATGACTTTTTTATGGTGTACAGGTGTATCATACTTGGGAGTTTTGTTTGTGGTTAATACTTAAAAATTTCATTACTATTACAATGCCGATGAATTTTTTAATCATACACATTTTGAAACATAAGCAAAATTTTAGGCCTGAAACTATTTTCAAAAAAAAAAAAAAAAAAATTAAAGTTAAAGTTAAATTACCCACATTAATTTGCACTTAGTATACATCTACTTCGATATCGTTAAATACCCAGTAAAATAGTAAAATTTAAATAACAGGTTGCAGAACAACTTATACTGTATTCTAATTTAGGTTCAACAACCGATTATTTTGGTAGGGCGTTTGTAATATTTACAATAGCAACTTTACCTCCAAAGAAGAATTGGTTTCGTTAGAACCGCTTCTAGAACTAGTTTTATAGAACTGGTCCTGGACAGGAAAACTGGTCGTGTGCAGGGAAACATTACATTTTGACTCCAACTAACCTGTTCTAGAACCGGTTAAATGGAAACGGTGATAAAGGAAGCTGTTCTGGAATATATTCAGAGGGATCCAGTTTTAAAAAAATTGTCTGGGTATGAATAATAATTTTTAGAATTTTAATATGACAGTACACAGAGAAAAATTTTACTATTTCCCAACTGAAATTCGGTTACTACGACCTGAATTCGGTTATTACGAATTTCAGTAGGTTGGCACAACTTAACATTAGGTTTCATAACAAAGTTCGTTTAATGCAACTGAGTTTTAGTTGCATCATCCAAAATATTCGGAAATCTCATGCAAATATACACATTTCAATTTGGTTGGCAGTTTATTTCTGTGTGTGTAGCATAAATTAATATTAATTAAACTTTTTTAACCAAAAACTAAACTTGAACAATATATTTCACGGGATGAATTCAAATGAATTAAATCATCACTCATCACAACATGATATTTATGAATATTTAAATGAATTAACAATAAATTCCGATAAATTTGTATTTGTTTTAATAGGCCACATGTACCTTAAACATATATAAACGATTTACAATGAAATATATTACGCAATTAAAATGAATTAATTTGAATTTAATACGGTGAAACTATACAAAGACAATTTTGGTACGAAATCAATGCATAGTTGCCAAATCAACGACACTGTCGAAACAAAAAGTGCCACAAGCCATTAAAGATCCGCCTCCAAAATTTATTTTTGGGAAATATCGTGGTTCATTACTTAGGTCTCTCCAATAGCTGTTAAAACCATCTATGGTCCAAGATTGAAGTTTTTCTCATCAGAAAAAATTCCTTTAGAATAAGTTTATGTTTAAACAGTCCTACCAACAACAACGATTATTGACTTACCTTTCTTCAGCTGGTTTGTAAATTCCTTTTAGCGAATTTAAGTCGAGCAGTTTTGTGGTGAGGTAATTACTTTGGCACAGACATCAGCTTTCTGGGAATCCTTTAATATCCTACTTATGGTTGCTTTTGATAATTTTTCTTAAATTCATCGATTATATCATTGAGTTGCTGGCACAGTGGATTGTTTTACTTTTATTAAGCAATTTGGCGAAATCCCCCAAGTTTGCATAATTAGGGTTTTACTTTACCAGTTTTCTAGTGATGTATGTAGGTAGACAGACACAGTGCAAATACATATACACCCAACAAGACAAAAAACAAATTCAATATGACCAACTTTTTGTTGACTACAGAAGATATTCAGATATATTATCTATCCTTTTACTATAAAAGCTGAACTCTAAATTCTCTATAGATTAGTTAGCAATATGCGATATTTCAAACACTAAAAACGTCCTAGCTCAACAAAATGAAAAGCTGAAAGTTTAATGGAATTTCTAACCCTATACGTCAATAATACATAGCCCATAAAAATATAAACTTACAGGTGACTATTTCGTAATTTTTATTTTATTTGTACGACTGCGATAAAGTTTTAAAAGATACTCATTTAATAAGCCACATCACAAAATTAATTTACTCTGGTAGAAATTTTCATATATGGATCCATAAAGGTTCAATATGTGCATTAATGAAATTTTGAGGTAGTATCTACATACATGAGAATACGTGTTCATGCATATCCATGTGTGCTCATACATGTACATATATGTAGATTAGGGTGTGGCGATTAGTATGGAAGGAAAAAAATCTTAATGGGTGCTTCGCGTTTCTGATTCTTGGGATTGTACTGAGCAAAAAAGTCCACTAGAGCTTCCAGATTTTGACTTGCAGTTTTTTCTCAGACTTTTGTCACGTTTTTTTTTGGATATTTTTTGGACAAAAATTGTAGCCAAGACAATAGTTAAGAACTCTAGTACATCGCAAAAGCATTGGAACGCTCCTTCAGGCAGTTTTGGCCTTGTGAAAGTGCAAAGGGACAGGGTTACTTTCACAAAATACGGATAAAAAGGACTATTTTGAAATTAAAAATTAAACCCTTAAACCCCACCCACAGATATGATTGATACATTAACCAGCTAGAGAATCTTCCAAAGAAGAGATTGATACCATAATCTTGGGTAAGGTCCTCCTACTTCCTGAGATATGTTTATCCCACACATTGTTACAAGCAAGTCAAAATCTGTTTGCAAGTCAAAATCTTGAAGCTCGATTTTCACCGTAGACGTATGGTCTAGTGGACTTTTTTGCACAGTACAATCCCAAGAATCAGAAACGCGAAGCGCCCATTAAGATGTTAAAATCGCCCAACCCTAATGTAGATATTACCTCAAATTTCGTGAATGCACATGTATTGAGATATATGGAAGCATATATGTAGATTTATGTATCCATGTAGGGACATTAAAGGTGTCAAAAAAAATGAAAGTGATTTCTGTATTCAAGCGATGGGCTAGTTTGGTTCCTTTGTATGTAAAAACATTTAATATGAAGTTTGGTGCCGATTGGATAAAGAAAACACTAGGCGGAAATCGATTGAAAATTTAAAGTGTGTTTTGTATGGGGAAAAAACGGCTTTTTTTTGCGCTTTTTCAAAAATTTGTTAATATTGAAGCAGTTTTTATTCCATATTATAAATTAATCGAGATCAAGACAAAAAAGTGTTTTCAAAAAGATATAAAAATCCAAAATCAGTTGAGAATTCCCCGAGTAAAAAAAAATACCCCACACCACTAATGTGCCAAATACCACTTGATCAAACATTTCGAGCCCACATCCTAAACGTTATCGAAATTAAATACCAAAATATTTTTTTTTACTTACTGGACCCATTAACTGTTAGATATGAAATATTTAATTTTTAGGATGTCGGTATCCTGTCCTAAGGTGACGTCGAAAACCAACAATATTTTTGGGGTATTTTTAAAATCTCCAATTTCAAATTTTAAAAAATTTTGTTTAACAAAATTTAAAAAAAATAGTTTCGCACACTAATGTCTCATTAAGTATAAAATTTAAAATAAAAATACCAAAAATTACACATATCCCCTGTTTCATTTAGTAAGGGCAGCTATTTAAATTCGGCGGATTTCGAGGAAAACGCTTTTTTTACAAAAAAATCGATCATAGGGTAAAATTTATCTACTTTTAACAAGTACCAATTAATGCTATTCAGAGTTTTATGAAACAAACTACAAGCACTATATTCTGAAAATTTGGTCAAAATCGAACTACGGCAAAGGTCAAATTTCAAGGTCAAAGGTCAATTTTTTCGAAATTTTGAAGATTTCATGAAATTGATAACGAAAAATCTTGTGATATCTTCGTATTTGAATTAAAGTTGATTAAATTAAATAAAATATTAAAATGTGGTTTAAATCATTGGTAAATAGCAGTTTTAATGCATGTAAATTTATTTTTTTAAAAAGAATTATAGCACAGTTTTTACAGTAGTACAGTAAAGATTTTAAGGTAAGTTGTGCATCTATTTAAATCAATCTACGTATTTCAAAGATAAATAAATTTTGGGTCATTTTTACTCCAACTACAAAAAAATATAAATCTATATTTTTCTATTTATAAATAGAAATGTTTAATTTTATTATACAGATATTTTAATGTTACAAAATATTGAGTAATTTTTGGCGCAAAGTGCATTAAACGATTTTGAGGTAATTAAGTTAAATAAACTAAATCTGTATTTTGTTATTTATAATTCAAAAATGTTACCTCTATTATGCAGATATTTAAAAGAAACTGCGTTTTTTAATGTTAAAAAATATTGGGACATTTTTGGCCCCAAGTGCACAAAAGGGTTAATTAAGTTTTTTTTTCTTTTTAAATAATAAATACCAACTAGGGAAAATAATTTAGTCAACTTTCACTCAAAAACGAAGATACCACATGATTTTTCGTTATCAATTTCAAGAAATCTTCACAATTTCGAAAAAAATTTAACTTTAAAATTTGACCTTTGCCGTAGTTCGATTTTGACCAAATTTTCAGAATATAGTGCTTGTAGTTTGTTTCATAAAACTCTGAATAGCATTAATTGGTACTTGTTAAAAGTAGATAAATTTTACCCTATGATAGAATTTTGTGCAAAAAAAAGCGTTTTCCTCGAAATCCGCCTAATTTAAATAGCTGCCCTTACTAAATTAAACGGGAGATATGTGTATTTTTTGGTATTTTTATTTTAAATTTTATACTTAATGAGACCTTAGTGTGCAAAACTATTTTTTTTTTTAATTTTGTTGAAGAAAATTTTTTTAAAATTTGAAATTGGAGATTTGAAAAATACCCCAAAAATATTGTTGGTTTTCGACGTTACCTAAGGACAGGATATCGACATCCTAAAAATTAAATATTTCATATCTAACAGTTAATGGGTCCAGTAAGTAAAAAAAAATATTTTGGTATTTAATTTCGAAAACGTTTAGGATGTGGCCTCGAAATGTTTGATCAAGTGGTATTTATCACATTAGTGGTCTGGGGTATTTTTTTTACTCGGGTAATTCCTAACCGATTTTGGATTTTTATATCTTTTTGAAAACACTATTTTCTCTTCATCTCGATTAATTTATAATATGGAATAAAAACTGCTTCAATATTAACATTTTTTTGAAAATCGCATAAAAAGCCATTTTTTCTCCATACAAAACATACTTTCAAATTTCAATCGATTTCCGCCTCATGTTTTCTTTATCCAATCGGCACCAAACTTCATATTAAATTTTTTTACAAACCAAGGAACCTAACTATCCCATCGCTGGACTTTAGAACTCATTTTGAAAAACGGCCATACAAAGTTCAAACCATATATTGAATCTTTATTGATCCAGATATGAACATTTTTACCTGGGTATTCTCAATTTATTTATAAACTTAAAATAATTGTTACTCCATTTATCATTTCTGATTTTTTTGCTGGGTATAAATAAACAATACAAAAAATATATATGTAGCACGGGTGAGCATAACTAGTGCAATCGTCATCATACATAATACAAAAAAAAACAAGGTGTATGAACTTTAATTAATGGCCGAAAGACACATGTTTCAAGTGGAATTGAGATTTCTACAAATGTAAGCGTAACAGCAAATACAATGTACAACTGTTTTTTGAATTCCAAATTAATGAAAGTATGCGGATTGTATTTAATGAATGAACGAACGAATGATCGAATAAATGAGTAGATGACCATATGGAAGAAAAGCAAACATTAATTTATACTTTAACATGATTGTCACACTTTCGTTAAAAATGCGTTTTTAATTAAGAGTAGATTTATTGAATAAAAAATTGTTTTATTGAATATTTAAACAAAATCCAAATTTCATTACTAAATATCCAGATAAAGAGTACCTACACTAGTTTGGCCCATTTGGACAACTGGTAGAATTTTTGGATGCTGTCAAAAGTTAATATTTTTAAGATTTCCAAAGTAACTCAAAACTCGGCTAAACTGACTCAGCTATAGGGTAAATTTGCCAAGTTTATGTTGCACATTTGTTAGCTATAAATATAATGGTTTTAGTGAAAAACTTTTATAAATAGTTTGTTATAATTATTATTTAAAAAAATAAAAATTATGTTTTTCGACCTATAATTCTGTTATGAAAATGAATTTATTCAAGTTCAAGGCCATACTCTATATTTCTTTATTAGGATATTGTCCTAACAAATAATCTATAGAGTTTTTTGTTTTCAATTTATTAATTGACTACCTTCAAGAATTTGTTGATGGTTCCATTTCGGGGATTTTCTAGGTCCCCATCATCAGAACAAGTTTAGAAAGCAGTGGCTACCTCATTCACAAACTCAAACACTTATATATCCCATTTGTTAAAACAAATGAGAATTATGTTGAGAATGAAAATAAAATTTCCACTAACAATTAAACAAATTGAAAACATTTGATTTTGTATACACTCTGTCTTTGACAGAGATAATATATACATTTTTCGTTTATATTCCACCTTTGTTACTTTTATTTTAAAAAAATAAATGCGAGGGGATATAAACTAAGACTTCACTTTGTCTTTTTCAAAAGTTTGTTATAAATATTATTAAAAAAAAAAAATAAAAATTATGTTTATTACAGTTATATTAGTTTTTTGTTTTTATACACATCGAGATTATTTTTATGTTATTTTCAATTTATAACGAGCTTTCAACCTCCGTATATTTACAAAAATAAAGCAAATCAAACATATTAGCTAGGTTGATACTAGTATTTCGATCTGGCTAAAGATCTCATCAGAACCCGAAGTTTTAGAAAAGTTAGAGCCTCCATAATAGGCAGAACTTTAACAAAAAACCTATTAATAATCAATGTTGCTCCATTCTTGTCTTCTTAGTAATCAAGCACGTGGTTAGGTCTTTTCCTAACAAGCATCATGACGTTACTAAACTTTGAAGACCAAAAATGTTCTATTTATATAAAAAAATTTTAGTTTGTACTCTGGCTCAAGTAATATTTTTTTTTTGATACTTTTATTTTATTTTTAAAATAAAAGTAACAAAGGTAGAATATAAACGAAAAATGTATATATTATCTCTGCCAAAGACAGAGTGTATACAAAATCAAATGTTTTCAATTTTTTAATTGTTAGTGGAAATTTTATTTTCATTCTCAACTTAATTCTCATTTGTTTTAACAAATGGGATATATAAGTGTTTGAGTTTGTGAATGAGGTAGCCACTGCTTTCTAAACTTGTTCTGATGATGGGGACCTAGAAAATCCCCGAAATGGAACCATCAACAAATTCTTGAAGGTAGTCAATTAATAAATTGAAAACAAAAAACTCTATAGATTATTTGTTAGGACAATATCCTAATAAAGAAATATAGAGTATGGCCTTGAACTTGAAAAACTCTTATTTTATATGAAATATTCCTAAAATATTCCAACAGCTGAATTTTCAGCAAAACAATTTCAAAAACAAAAATATTTTCTTCAAATTTATTGAACGAACACTACCCTTGAGCCATGCAACTATGTTACAAATTAATAAAACGTAAATGTCTTTTAAAGTGCTACCAATTTTTGCTGACGAAACTACTACACCTGGTGGTTAGACGTATGAGATCCCTGATCAGCCTATCACAGAATTTCATATTTTTGTTTACACTTTTTAGAAATAAATTCTTTGAAAATCGTGTGAAATTAATATCAACGCTTCGACGTCTTAAAAGGTATTTTGTTTTAATACACGACATAAAAAGTGTATCCATTAACTCTAAATACAAAATCATGTCCATCCTCGACCATGTGTGAAGGGCAAGTGTAAAATTTGGTGACATGAAAGATGAATAAATCATGGAAAGTAGCATTTTTATAACTCTTTAAAAAACAGCGAAAATCGGGGGTGGCAATGGGCCCCAGTGTCATAACCAACCCCTCCTCATAATGCATGGTTTTTATAGTTTAAATTAAAAGTGTATTAAATAATTTTTAATTTGGTATCCAACACTCCAGATTTTCTTTTATTTTAGTATTGACCTATTCCTTCACCAAAATAAAATTTTTCAATACAAAAATATATAAAAGATTAGAAAGGTTAATGAAAAATACTCTAATTTCCCTTCCCGAAACATTTTCCCGGATCCACGCCTGGACCTTTTGCAAAAATCGCTAAGTATACATAATTTCTTCTGTAATGTCATAAAAAAAATGTTTATTAACAATAAAAGTGTACAACACACCCTTTGGATCAATTGAGACCTTCTTACAACCACGCACAGTGGGGTATTTGATAAAAATAATGGTAGTATATATAGAACATCTAAACTAATCACCCGATCGGCACGAATTAAATTGGAAATTGTGCAAGTGGTGTTAATCTGTTGTAATATTGTGATTGGGTCACCCTGTTTTAGTACAGGATGTACTTACAGGTTGTCAAATTTGACTAACTAGTGTGTTTAAACCTTTAGGGGTGTGTAACTTTTTTAAATATGGACCGACTTCCAAAATGTTTAGCCTGGAGTAATGTAAGTTGTAAGATAAAGAAAAAAACATGCATATAGTGAAAGGTTTTACCCTCTACTTTAAAAGTTATTTAAATATAAAAATATAAATTTTGTTTTATTAACCTATTTTTGGTTCATCTACTAAATTTATATAAAAATAAAAACATTGCCTTGTTAATATTACCTTACAAAAAACGAGATCGCAAATGTCTTTAAATTAGCTTTAATGGTTTACAAATAACAAATTTTAATATTTTCTAAAAGATAGGGATTTGAAAAAAATTTTAAATGCATTTTCACCAGATTTTGGACATGCACCATAACCCAGGCATTTGTTGAAAATGACAAACTTTTGACAAAAAAAAAATAATTTTGAGAGTCTGTAAAAAAAATTGCACGCTGATTTCAGAACTTTTTTTTTTTATTTCGGATTGTGAAACAAAATGTTCTTAATATTTGTTCTTATCTTGACATACGGCTCATAATTAAAATCTGGACAGAAGATTTTGTAAAAAGTCAAAAATTTTTAATATTGATCCCAATATTATTCAAATAAGTTTTTTTTTTTAACTGATGTTAATTTTTTTGAATAATGTATATTGGGAACTATAATATTTGAAAAAATGGTTCAAATGTCATTTACCATTTTGAAAAAAAAAATTGTTCAAATATCATTAGGATATTAGCAACTGAACTCAAACAATAAAAGTTAAAAAAAAAATTTTTTATATAAATAGAACATTTTTGGTCTTCAAAGTTTAGTAACGTCATGATGCTTGTTAGGAAAAGACCTAACCACGTGCTTGATTACTAAGAAGACAAGAATGGAGCAAAATTGATTATTAATAGGTTTTTTGTTAAAGTTCTGCCTATTACGGAGGCTCTAACTTTTCTAAAACTTCGGGTTCTGATGAGATCTTTAGCCAGATCGAAATACTAGTATCAACCTAGCTAATATGTTTGATTTGCTTTATTTTTGTAAATATACGGAGGTTGAAAGCTCGTTATAAATTGAAAATAACACAAAAATAATCTCGATGTGTATAAAAACAAAAAACTAATATAACTGTAAAAAACATTACTTGAGCCAGAGTACAAACTAAAATTTTTTTATATAAATAGAACATTTTTGGTCTTCAAAGTTTAGTAACGTCATGATGCTTGTTAGGAAAAGACCTAACCACGTGCTTGATTACTAAGAAGACAAGAATGGAGCAAAATTGATTATTAATAGGTTTTTTGTTAAAGTTCTGCCTATTATGGAGGCTCTAACTTTTCTAAAACTTCGGGTTCTGATGAGATCTTTAGCCAGATCGAAATACTAGTATCAACCTAGCTAATATGTTTGATTTGCTTTATTTTTGTAAATATACGGAGGTTGAAAGCTCGTTATAAATTGAAAATAAAAGTTATCTTTCAACTACTTACATCAATCGTTGTCTAAATGATACCATCTTTTAAAGGAAGGCAAATGCCGTAGGTAATTCTGAAAATAGTATTAATTGCTGAAAATAGTATTCCTAATTTAGAAGACGTTTTACTAACTTTTCTACTAACTTACTTTTTTGAGTGTATCGAATTTTTTCAATATGAACACAGAAATAGAAAGCTGAGGAAATTTTCTTTTAAACAAGCCCACTGCCAGCGATACAGGTTTATCTTTCAGTTAGTTGCACAAGAACTTGCCTTATATTTTTATCAAATTCGAAAGTTAGAGTTATTTAAAAAAAATCTACCATAGAAAATATTTCCTCAATTTGCGCCTGCAGAATATTCAACGAAGTTGAGAATCCGAGTCTGCTAAATTTAGAAGCAAAATGTTGCTGACTTTACTGACTTTTTTTAGTGCAAATTGTAGAAGAACAAAATTTAAGTTGACAATTGTTGTTAATTAATTAAGAATTCAGCTGAATTAACTGAATTTTTAAGCTAAATCAACAGAATTATTGCCATGCGCACATGTAGTAATTTCTAGATACAGAGTAAAGGTTTTTTTTCCATTTTACTCTATATCCCTTAGTTTGCGAGATATAGGCTATTTTATCATTTAAAAAAAATTTAAGAAAATAACGCTATCTGCAACTGTGGTGGAGACATAAAAAATAATGGTTTGAAAACAAATAATTAAATTTTAGTTCGAAAAATTAGTTGAGATACATATAAAATTTGTTCTTCAGGTAAAATGAGATAACTAAACATATATCGTTAGCTAAATAACTGCCCAGTCAGAAACTGACCGTGGTACAAAAAATGAGCACTGTTATACCACTGGCTAACCGATGAATTGTAAACAAACTACTGACAAAACACTTGTTTAAGACGCTTTACCAGCGTTTCCATAAATAGTTTTGCTAGTATTTGTTTGACAATAATTATAGTGGTCTACAGAAAAAATCATTGGCAAAAAATTGGCTTAAACCACTATGCCATCGTTAGGGAAACGTATTTTCTCAGTGCTATCCAGTCAGAAATTAGCAACGGCTTAAAAGTCTAACTACAGGTAAAGCCTTTATTGTATAAAAATAATGATGCTTTGTGCGAGTTCGATCCCGATTTCAGGCAAACATTTTTTAATACTTTTTAATATTGTTTTTCATATAAAATTATTTTTTTTTTTGTTTCAGGAAAAGCTCTTTCAAAACCAACTTTTTGTTTGTTTGCCCAACGTTATGGCAGTGCTAAAATATTTGAGCCGCCAACTGTTATTCAGCAGTTATCATTTACTTGACAATTATTAGATCAGAGCTATAGGCTGCCAATCTGGTGCCCAGGTTTCGAATCCTAGTGGGACCAAACAAATTATACACGAACTTTGTTTCAATTTTATTTTGGAAAACAAATTTTTAGACCACCTATTTCGTGGTTTTACCAAAATTTTGGCAATGTTAGAAAGTTTGTTTATCCAGTGCTTGTCAAACACTTTTTGAACAGACAAACCGTTTGTGTCATGATGTTATCATTTTTAGATTGGGAAAGCTCTTGCTGCCAGCACTTATATCACTTGCTAAAGTGCCTTGCCAGCGGTGGTCTGTTTGTCTTTTTCTGACTGGCTGATTTACTATAACAATAGAAAAAATTAATTGGAACCCGTTAAACAGAATTTTAAACTAACTTTTTTTATGCATATAAAGACTTAATAATACGCAAGTAATGGCATAAAAGCTGGTAGTTTCCACAAAAATAGGAAACAGTACATCTAACTACAAAAGCTAGCAAAACTTAGCCCTAATGAGTGCAGCTCAAATTTATTGATTTCTCTTGAATTGAATTTATATGAATTTCACATTTGTCAAAAATTGTTTATCTTATTAACAAGTTAAAAAATCAACGCAATATATTTTCTAAAAATAGTTCAAGTACGGCTATAAAAAAACTACGCGTGCGAAATCTTTTTTACAATTTAAATGCGCATAAAAAATTAACTTTATTTAAGTATTCCACAAGCCGAAACCAAGTATAAAATAACACTCTGACATATTATTGCTAAATTGAAGTGAAATAAATAAATCTAAAATATGGCAAAAAAAAAAAATAAAAAGATATAAAATGTATGTGCATTAGGCTGTCCCGTTGAATTTAATATTGAACTGAAATGAAACGTATTAAAAACATTTTGAAAATTAGATAGAGTAATCAATAATAAATACTACAGACGGGGAAGACTTGATGCTTAACACATTTTATACCACTCATCGATTCCGTTGGAATTTTTGAGGAAATTTAGCAGAAAGATGTAATGGTGTCTCAAGAAACTTTGTTTACAGTTTTTGTATACTTATATATACTTATACGATCTCTGTCTTTGGTATTCTTAATTTATATTCAAACGTTGGAGGTTTGTTTGTTAAGGGTTAATAATTTTTTCAAATTATACGCTTTATTTATTGCTACACGCAAAAAAAAACATGGTTGAGGGAACCATGTTCGAAGAGCATCATACATTTTTGGTTTTATGATTGCGACAACCAAGCTACTATTTTTTTTTATTTATTTATTTATTTTATTTTAAGTCAATGGATTTAAATCCTTACTGACTATAATTAAATTACAATAGTATAATTAGATTATGAATTCAAAAACAAGATAATATTACGTTTAATGACAATAACACTCAAAGAAAAGTCTATAAAGTTATACATTTCATTAAAATCTTTGCATATTCTACGAAAAGGATCAGAATTAGCATAGTTTGTGTGAAAGACCTGAAGATATAAGGGTGTAAAATTGCGAGTTGATCGTTGAGGAACGTTGAAATTAACATTTCTAAGCAGGAATTCAGAACAAACAGTACCATTAAGCAAATTAACTAAAAAAGTTACATTTAGCATTTTTCTTCTGCTTACTAGTGACGGCAATTTAACTCGTTCAAGTCTAACGGAATAGGATGGGAGAGCAACAGAAGGATTCCAAGTTGAGTTCCCTAAGCAGAACAGTAAAAATTGTTTTTGGACAGATTCTATTCGGTTTATGTGAACGTCGTAATCAGGATCCCAGATGACAGAACCATATTCGATGATTGGTCTTACCAAAGATGTGTATAACTGCTTTGAAATTTTAGGATCAGTGAACTCCTTAGCCCAACGTTTTATAAAAGCAAGTACACCACGAGCTTTATTTATCATTGACGTAATGTGTTTTATAAAATCTAACTTAGAATCAAGTAATACACCAAGATCCAAAATTTCTTTAACTAATTCAAGTCTGCTGTCAGCCAAAGTATAGAAACCCAGAGAATTCCATTTTCTACAAAAACGCATATGCTTGCATTTTGTTAAATTGAGATTCATGAGGTTGATATTACACCAGTTATAAAAATTATCCAAATCATGTTGAAGATTAAGCATTTCCGAAGATTTTTTGTAGCTTAAAAAGATTTTTACATCATCAGCATACATTAATATTTTACAGTTGTGAATTGAACTCGGCAGATCATTTATAAAAAGTGAGAATAATATTGGACCAAGATGGCTTCCTTGCGGTACTCCAGAATTGACGATAATGCTTTTTGATGTTGTATTATTAAAACGAACACTTTGTTTCCTTCGAATAAGGTATGACTCAAGCCAGCGAAGACTGTTTGTAGTAAAACCCATTAGGGAAAGTTTAATAAGAAGAAGACTATGGTTGACTTTGTCAAAAGCTTTACTGAAGTCTGTGTATATGACATCAATCAATTGGCCATTTTTAAATCCATTATTAACGATAGTGGTAAGGTGTAGGAGATTTGTCATTGCTGAACAACCTTTTCTAAATCCATGCTGGTAAGGTGATAGTAAAGACGATACTTGATGTGAGATACAATCAGTTATGCATTTTTCAAATAGCTTAGGGATAGCACTTAATTTAGCTATACCTCTGTAATTTGCCACATTTGATTTGTTACCAGACTTAAAAAGCGGAATAATATAAGATTCTTTCCAAAATTTAGGAAAGTAGCCATATCTTATTGATAAGTTAAATATTATTGATAAAGGTGTGGCAAAAGCATTAGCACAGTTAATTAAAACGAAGTTTGGAACACCATCAGGTCCACTGTAGAAGGATGATTTTACGCTTTTCAAACTTTTTACTATTTGGGAAGTTGTAATAGTATAAAATGATAATGACTGGTGTTCATCAATTACGTAAGGGTAATTATTGGTGTTATTGTATTGAGCATCTGAATATGTAGTTGCAAAAAAATCTGCAAACATGTTACTTATAATTAAATCATTACTAGATTCATGATTTAAATACTTCATTATAGTTGGATATCCTGTAGATTTCCGTTTACAATTTACAAATTTATAAAATGATTTAGGGTCATATATAAATTTAACTTTCATTTCATTTAAGTAGTTTTTATATAGTTTCATGTTTAGTAAGTTATATTCAGCACGGGAAATTGAATATTTACCATAAGCACAAGATGATCCGGAATCTTTATATTTTTTGTTATGTTTATTTTTTATATTTTTTAGTCTTGTCAGCTGTCTTGAGTTCCAGGGAGGACCTGACTGTTTTAGTACAGTGATTTTGGGAACACATTCATTTAAATATTCAAAAATAATTTTGTAGAAAGTATCAATCATAGTATCAATGGAAGATGGTGTGCCATTTGGAATAGATAGCTTATCAATCCAATTTGTAGTATTTATAAGATAATTTAAATCGTTGAAATTTGTTCTTTTGAAGCAGTAGACTTTTTCATTATTCACCATTGATTTACGATTAACAAATGGATTATTAAAAGAAACTTCAATGGTAGGATGATATCGATCTTCTGGTCTAGAAATTGGAATAGCACGAGTTAATGAGCAGTCAGCAGGTTCATTCACAAACACCAAATCTAACAGTTTACCATATTCATTGTAAACACCATTAAATTGAAAAAGGCACAAGTCGTAGAGATTATTAAAAAAAACATCAATCCAATCAATAGAATTAGTAGGAGTGTAATAAAAAGAATCAGGTAAGAATTTCCAAGAAACTGTGGGCAAGTTAAAGTCACCAAAAACGAAAATTGAATCATCTGGTTGGGCAGACGATAAAACGGATTTAATATTCTCATAATGTTGATTATAAATTAGAGCATCAGAATTCGGTTGAATATATGAACAGGTTACGTAAATATGTTTGTGTTTTAATTTTATACGAGCAGCAATAAATTCAACATTGTTAGAAGTGTTAGGTATGATTTCTTCAGACGAAAAAAGGCACGAAACAGCTATTAAAACTCCACCACCAATTGTAGAAGTTTCTCTATCGAGCCGGTATACATTATAACCATTACAAAAAATTTCAGTATTCAGCGTTTTATTATTTAACCAAGTTTCAGTAAAAACTATAATATGATGATCAAAATCAAAACTTTCAATGAACAGACTGGAAAGCTTGGTATTAAGACCACGAACGTTTTGATATGCAATATACAGTTGGTTATCAGAAGAGATAGTTAGTTTTTTTGAGTGGAAGGCAAAGGTATTGGTAAACTATTTTTATTTCTATTTATTCGGTTTTCTTTGTACCTGTATTCACGAACCAGTATATGGTTGTGAGAACCATACATTTATCTTTTACTGTATTATAATATGATAATTAGATCACCATATTATTGTTCCAAATCGATTCCAATATTATCTTGTTATGGTTCTGTAAATTTTTATGAATTATCATAATATGAGCAATACAGTATTCTGTACAAACTGAAATAAAAAGTTGGGCATTTAATAATATTTAATAATTCACACATTTAAATAAACTTAGGTTTAAATAATTTAAGTCATCAAAGTAATTGTGAAGAATAAGCTTTTTGAAGTATTCTTCGAGCTATACAGGCTATACATGTGATTACAGCATAACATTATTGTTAAGAATACAATATCACAATACATTTATATTGATCCAACCATGTTTGCAGCAATCATAATATTTGTATTTTAATCATAATATATTCTTAGTTATCATATTATGATCATGGACAAGAATTGTCATTGCAAACATATTATGATTATTTCGTACTGCAGACTTAAAAGCAAGTGTATGATATTATAAAAAAAATTTTTTTTTTTCTTTATCAATATTTTATAGCGTAACAATTAAAAAAAAATCAACTTCTTTCACAAAATTTCAAACAAGAATGATACTAAAGAGCGTATCGGATTGTGGGTTGTGTGACTTTGTTCTATAGATATTACCATGGGAAGTGTTCTGCTGAGATAAGCCGACTCATCCCGAGGGACCGGGCCTCTGTTCGTACTACCCGCTTGTCAAGTAGATCTCATCCGTTTGTACCCGCTAATCACACAACGCATTACAGAGAAAATTCGTTTTTCAGTCGCACGAGACGTATGTGGAATTGTCTCCCTGCGGAGGTATTCCCTGCAAATTACAATTGAGAACAATTCAAGTCAAATGTCCACAATCACTACTCCGTCTTTCCTCCTCCCCATAACCTATTTTCCTGATATCAACACAATGCAATGCATTAGTAGGGGGCATCCCCTGAGTGTTGGTTCAACGTAAAAAAAAAAAACTGTATTACATAATTTTATCTATCGGGTTCTCACGATTTTTGAGTGTTTTTTTTGGAAATATTGTCGTTTTCAGAAAATTTTTCAAAATTGAAACATGGCAACATCGGAGCATCAATTTAACATTTTTTTATTTGCTGGAAGAAAAAAAGTTAATTTTTGACATTAAAAAATTAAATGGAGTAATTTTCTGAGTTTTATAGATTTTAAATGTTCGCAAATTTCTTGATGCGATCTTTTAATTTTACATAAAAAGGACAACAATGCACAACAAATTTTTCTCATTCAAAAAACGTTCCATTACGTTCCTAAAAAAATCAGTATATTAATTATATGGCAACCCCAACAAAAGTTTTTTTTTTATACTTTTAAAGTTAAGACCTCAGTTTATCAAATGCTTTTTTTTGCGTTTTAATATCCCCTTTTTCGAAAAGCAACTCGACACTGTTAATTGGTCAAAACCATAAAAAATTACAAAAATTGGTATTAAAAAATATTTTTCGTGGACATTAAATCAATGAAACGTACTATAAAATATATGCTGATTATAAGTTGCAAAAGTTAAATTAAAATTAAAAAAAAAATCAATTTTAAAAAGATCATTTCGCTATCAGCGGATCCACATTTTTTGTTAAACTTTTTTAATGGAAATTTACTGCATAGCCAAGTAAAAAAATTGATGTGGGGCATCATCAAATAATATTAAATTATATACAAATTAGATATGCTATGAAATCGAATTTGATCCGAAAAATGAAAACACATAATTGTATCTAAAATACAACAAATTGTATCGAATTCGATATAATTGTATCGAATGGGATATAATTTAGTGCAATTTTACCAGACTAAAACTCTGATCTAATTATATTTAGAGGTATCGGTTTACATAAAATCATATACAATTATATCAGGTCAAAATCCGTTTTCAATAATATCTGGTTTTTATATAATTATATCCAGTTGTATCAGTTTCGATATAAACTGATACCATTAGATACAAAACTGATACAATCCTATACAATTCTATCGAATAAAATTGTACTGGACATTTATCTAATTGCGTCAGATTAGATATAAAGCCATACAAACAGATACTATAATTGTATATATATTTCGGATGAAATATAATATGATAGCGTAATATAGAAATTGATATGACTACATAAAAATCCGTATACATTTTTTTTTAATCGGGTATTTATAAAGTTTTTATTTGTTTTATGTACATTTCACAATTACTCTACAGAAAATTTAAAAGTATTTTTAAAGCAATATGTCAAAAATTACGAAACTTTTGAGCCCTGTTTCGAAAAAAATTCGGAACTTTATTTTGGTCAAAATACACTAAAATCGATAACTACAATCGCTTATAGGAAACTAAAGATTCACTTCAAGCATTTTCTACTTATTTTTCTTATATTTATATCAATATGACGTTTTGCTTCACACAAACGGAAAAACAATAACAAACTTCATGTAGACACTCATTTGTGTAGCGACGAATGACTTGTAGAAACAGGGTATTAGCTTCTTACTACGCATCGATGAATTGGTATTCCTAATTTTTTTCCTTCGAGACATTCTACTGTACATACTAACACTTTTGATTGTGTGTTGAAGAAGAAACATTAAAAACTAAGTAAAAACAGCTGTTCATGATAATATCTAACGGATATGAACATTTATGTAAAAAACATTTATACAAGTTATGGATACAGATAACCTCTACGCATCAATTGAATAAAGACAAAATAAAAAATTTGCAATTCTCTCACATTGAGAGAAATGTTTTACAGATTTTACCAAAGATAATTATAATAACAATTAATATTATATATGTGGCTTTCCAAGTCAACAGTCCAGCTAAAAGAAAAGTGAATAATATCAATGTCAAACTTACAATATTTAGTATCTTGCATGAGGCGAAAAAAAAATTGAAAAGAAATAGTTTTGAATTTTTAGTAAAATAGAAACCTCAATTTCAGTTTTATGAAATCTTAATAGAAAAAAAATATATATACACACCAAACAGAAGCTTATAGTACATTTTTTTGTTTTCTTAAATATATTCATCATTTAATGTTAATTAATTTAGTTTTGTTCAAATAACGCGTAGTGTGCTTTATATCTTCATATGTAGAAAGAAATACTTTAATTGTTACGATTTAAATAATTCGCAATATCTGCGAATATGAATGAAGTGCAACCTCGAAATTCCACTATTAAAATATTTTTTATTTCTGCTTTGATTCATATCAGTCGCATTAACCGAGGTCGCACTGTTATGTTAATACATACAACAAATAACTTTCTGGCACATGTTCATATAAAAATCATACATTCGCTACATATAAAGATGACAAAAAACCTCTATCTGTATACAAGTGGTTTTCCCGGCCAAAACTCCAGCTAAAAAAAGTATATAGCATCATGGTCAAACTACCAGTTATTGTTCTCATATATAAGACGAATTTAGCAATTATTCCAAAAAGTGGGCTAGGTAGAAGTGATAAAATATTGCGCATATATTTAGTATATTATTTATAAGGATTTAGCCGAATTTTGCAAATGCTGGATATTTAACTATATTAATATATTATTTTTAGAATTTGAACAAAATAAATTTGTTTTGAACAAATGCAGAACTAGAACTAAGTAGTTTCGTATTTTAAGTGTAATAGAAAATTTTTTTTTTTCAAATTCTTTTATCTATAAAAAAAAAGTATATATTCATCGATTCCGAAAGTTTTATTGTGTAACTCGAATTAGTTTTGGAGAAAATATTCGTTGAATATTGGTCTTTTATAAAAATTTTAATATTTGCACACGCTAAAAAAAAATGCCCTACAGGATATACTGTACAAATATATTTGCCATGTTACCAATATAACATGTTTGCTTGCAATTATAATAATGTTTGACTGTAAACATATAAATATATTTGTATCAAGTGAAATACACCTACCGGGCGTTTCTGCATTTCCACTTTTGTGGATTTTTGCAACTCTTGAAGCGGAATATGAATGCTTAACTATGGCCCAAAAGATATGTGAGCGTTTTTTAAGACTTTCTGAAGAAGGGTGTGGTGTCGATGAATTCGATTATTTGCAAAAAGAAGAGGGTTTGAAATAAATTTATTTTTTTTCTCTTCTGATTTAAGGATAAAAAGCTAAGGAGAAAAAATACAATACTCATTTTTTTCGCGACATAACTTTTTTCGCGAATTGAAAAAATTTACGCAGTTTTTTATATATTGAGCTTAAATTGTTGCATTTCTAAAACAAAAAACTTAGTAACATTTTGAATTCGCGAAAAAAAATTATGCCGCTAAAAAACGGCATAATTTTAAACCGAATTTTCATTCTTACATCAGCTAGAAACTCAGCCGGATTGCGACTGCATTAATTCAAAAGTTTTTTTAAAATTTGATTTTTCGTGAAAAATGCATTAAATTTACAAAACTATATTTTAATACCGAAATTGAACTAAATAGAACATAGTTTTCCCACAATATTGAATTTTTGCTAAAACGCGAAGTATTACAAATTTCGAAAAAACGGGAAAATCCGTTTTAAAAATCGGTCCAGCTCACGGTATCTTAAAGCTAGACACGAAATCTAATATTTGGAATTATCATTAAACGAACCAATGTACATATAATATACAGTGTTGTTCAAAACATTTGCAACAGAAATCATGGTTTAGGTAATTATAATTTTTTTGATCAAAAAGACTTGTGGTATAAGTTTTTGTTTTTTTTTTTATTAAATTCAGTTATAGCATATTATTTTACAAATACAAAAAAAATATTCATAACTTCTCAAAAATAAAAAATAGTAATTTTAACAAAATAAGTCGATAGTGCATTGTTCAAAGCATTTGCAACTCTTAAAGTAATTAACAGGAAATACAAAAAATGGTTTTAATGCTCAGTATTTTGTAGCGTATAAATTATTTTTTATAACTTCTGAACACCTCTTAGGCATTGAGGCAATGAGCTTTTTAATATAATCGTTCAAAGGAAAATTAAACAAACAAAATTGATCTAAAAAGCATTTATAGAAAAAAATATATGAAAAAAGCTATTTTAAAGCTCAAAAATTAAAAAAGTAGCAGTATTTAAGCCCAAAAATTATAAATCAAAAAATGTAAAAAAAGCAAACATGAGTAAAATGCAAAAAAAAAGGCAAAAAAAGCATAAAAAGCATATTTGTCTTCTTTGTTTATTTCTCTTGCTATTCGCCAGTAAATACTTTTATACACTTAAATATGTTAACAAAATACAGACATTTGTACAAATGTCTGTGGTTACGAAAGTGATTGTTAACTTTTCAAATAATAAAAGATTCGCACGTTTTATTTTTATAGAATTTCCAACAACTTTTTATATTACTTATTTATATATTTCTTTTTTCTTATTATCCGGAAGTTCATTTACCTTTTTTAAAAACTATGTGTACCTACTTATACTTAAATGAGAGACTTAAATAGATGCCATAATATGTGTAATTACCGTCCATTTAGAGAATACTATAGTCAGAAAAAAGTATTTTTTTTTTTAAGCCAGCTTTTTAAGAGAAAGCTCAAGAGAAATCTGTTTTGAGATGTTTTAATATCATTTGTTAACAACTATCTATAATAAATACGTTAGATCACCACCATTAAAAGCTTTCAAAATAGCCCAGATACAATTGGAGCGACTATTCGAATCAATATCAAGTTTTGTAAATAATACAAACACCAGTTCGTAAATTTTTAGCGCAAATTACAAAAAAAAATTTAACATTACGAAATTTTCTTTAATAATACAAAAAAAAATTTGTAAAATATAAGAAAATGTACAAAACTATTTTGTATTTTAACAAAATAATTATATATTTACAAATATTTGTTTGGGTTTATACAAAGTTTCGTAAAATATACTTATAAAAGTTGGCTTTGGAAGCGAAGTATCATTTGTGTATATTACAGAATTTTTCGTAATGTCAAAATAACCAAAACTTTCGTCAAATAGACATTTTCCTACACTCATAATAACCAATGTATACAAATACGAAAAAAATGTCAAAATAAAAAAAACTGTAGTAATTTTCGAAATTTTGAATATTTTACGAAAGATTTCGTTGACACTAATTTTTTATTTTTATATATGGATTATTATAAATGTACAGACTTACAACAGTGAATTACGATTTGCAAAAATGCATTAAATTTCCAAAGTCGGTGTTGCAAATTCTAGACAATATTGGAAAAAAAAATGTTTAAAATTTGTTTTATTGAAAAACAAAACTGTTCGACAACGAAACATTTGAAAAAGAACTGAAAAATATACTCACAATAATCCATGCAAAAAATACAAAATTATTGTCAAACCTAAAATAACTTTTGTAAAACTAACAAGTTTTCGTTTATTTTCCGAAAGTTTTGGTTTTATTTGAAATTTTTTTGTAATTTTACGCTTAGATAATTACCATTGTATGCTCTAATATTGTACCTTTGTTCAAAAAAGTACAAAAATATGCTCCTCAAAAAAAAATATGCTATTAAGACCAAAATATGCAAAAAAATGTTCTAACAAATCGATTGTAGAATTCGTCATACGAGGGCGGATCAATAAGTCCGTGACTTTTTGAATGAACTAAATCCGGAGAATATGGCGGATGAGGTACCAATTCCTAGCCCGATACATGGAATTTTGCCATTGAGACTGCACACGTGTGCACCCGTGCATTATCTTGATGAAAAAGAACTTTTTTGTTGGCCATATGGGTTCGTTTTTTTTTTTAAATCCTCATTTAAATGGGTCCAATAAGTTGGCATAATATTCGCCGTTTATTGTTTTTCCCTTCTAAAGGTAATCGATGTGGATTATCCAGCGTGCATCCCAAAAAACTGTTGGCCGACAAAATTACTTTGGCCTTCTTCGGAGCCGGTTCACCCGGAGAAAATAATTGTTTACACTGCTGCTTGGTCTCCGGAGTGTTGTAATGGATCCATGTTTCATCCACCGTTACAAAACGCCGCAAAACCTCATTCGAATTGCGGTTAAACAACTCCAAACAATCCTTTGAAGTTGTCACACGATTACATTTATGGTCAATTGAGAGCAAACGCGGCACCCATCGTGCAGACAGCTTTCTTAAACCCAACTGATCATTTAAAATCGAAACCACACTGACATATGAAACGCCTATGGCATCAACAATCCCACGCACTTTTACTCTTCGATCGGGCAACACCATATCGTGGATTTTTTCTACATTTTCGGGTGTATTGACCTCAATTGGCCGTCCAGAACAAGCCAAGAATTGTTTAACTTTTATTAAATAATAAAATATGTTTCACGGTGTGCCTCGTTTTGGAGAAAATATTAATTAAAAACTATCATTCTCAAATATTCAATAAAAAATAAAATATATGCTAGTTAGAGCTACAGTGCGTATAAGCATTGCGTATTATTCACATGTAACCCGACCAACCATCTCACTTTTGGCTGGATTGTAAAGCTTTTTAAAGGCAGATCCCGCCTGTCATTATTTCCCGCGTTTTAATCTCAAATCCCATTTTTTAAATATCAATTTATTTCTTTTAAAAAGCGTTTAGTTCTTTAACAGCTCATTCGTTTTTTGGTTCCCGGGGGTTACCTATTTTCTATGAATTATTGAAAAACAACTTGCATAATGTTTCCGTAGAAAAAGAACAATTTGTTAAAATTTTTTTTTCAGAGTTATAAAGATTAAATTTAAAAATGTAAAGCCAAGGCGCCGTTTAAATGTCTCTTATTTTAAATACTATACGTTCAATTTTAAAGATTTTTTTCTGCACTTGAAAGGTAAATGATTCCACTAAAATATTATGTTTTAAAAATTTAATTTTTAATTCGATAGCAAACTTGCGCTTAAAAGGCTGGCAATGTTTAAAACAGAATATTTGAGTAGATTATTTTATTTTTTACCTACAGAATAAATCTTGAAAATTAAAATTATAGTTTTTAAAGCAGAGACGTTTGAAAGGTTCCTTAACACTACATTTTTAAATTTAATCTTAATAAATCTGAAAAATAAAAAATAAAGTACTTATTACTATGTAAAAGTTCTACATGATTTTTTCAAAAACTCATTAGAAACCGTTAAACCACGAGACCGAAAAAGGTTAATGTGCAGCTGTTTGGTAAAAAGTCCGAAAGTGTCCAAATTTTAGTAAAATGCATTTGCAAAGAAAAGGTAATTCGTTTTGACGCTGCAAAAAAAAATTTAGTCTGCAGTATAAAAGAAGAAGAGCGTATCATTCCATTGCAATTTAAATGGTGATGATCCGAGGAATATTAAAGAAAATGCGATTTTTTATTTTGCATATTTTTCATTAAAAACAAAAAAAAAAATATCGAGTAAAGAATCGTTAATTTTTCGAAATTTCAAAAACTAAAAACGCCAATCTTTAAGTGGGTCCATAAAGTTTTTGAATGCACAATTTAATGGTAATCTGAAAGCCCAGGGTCAGATTATATTCGATCTATCGTAGAATGACCGATATATAAAAATAATTTTTGAATGAAACAAATTCGCTCAGTTATTTTCTTTTGGATAAGCAAAATAGAGAATATAAGCGCTGGTAAAAATAATGTGATTACCACTAACATATTCGAAAATTACACACATTTATGTAAGTTAAATGCCAAAGATATGCATGAATGTTTTACAAAACATTATCTTGTGTATACTGATGCCAGCTTTGACGATTTTTAATAGTAAAGTTAGCAAAAAATAGGTTGTTTTGCTTAAAAAATGCAAACTGTTTTCATAAGTAACTATAATTTTTTTTCTGTGTTTTCAAAATGTAACAAATTTTTTATTATCGGAGCAAAAAAAAAAAAAAAATGTTGTTATTGTAAAACAAAAATGTTTTGCGAATGTTTTACAAGACATTCATGCAGGTCTTTGGTATGTATGTACTAGTATTTTGTGTAGAAAATGTTTTATTATGTATGCAGTAACATTTCAATTAGACTGATTTGATATATCTAATAAAATTACATGAGAGCACTTCTTTTATTTATAATTTCAAATCTCGCAGGACTCAACGAGAAAGGAAAAAAATTCTGTAAGCTTTTCAACTAATTAAAAATCTCGGAAAAAAATTTGCAATAAACATATGAAATTTATAAAACCAAAAAAACAAAAAAATTGAAATATACGGCAACAAGACCACAAGTATACCAGAGTAAAAAAGCACATACATATCACAAAAAAATGAGATTGATTTGGCTATGATATCTACATAAATGCATATCTTCCAAAAAACTGTAAGTCCTACAATTGGCGGACTTCAGAAAAGAAAATTTTAAAGCGAAAGTGGCACAACTCAAATTTTATTTTAAAATTACGTCTCAATAGCGGAAACATTTTTAACTACCGGAAGGAGACACTGATATAGCATAATGTTAGATCTTTGTGGCGGTTTTTATTTTTATGTAGTCTCTTCCACAAATTCTTTGCAATCGTCGATGCCTGTTATTTCGAGATTTCACTGTACTTACATCTAAATTTATATGACTAAAAGTGGTATGTGGTTTTGTTGTTGTTGGCATATTTGAAATCTTTTTTTTTTTTTACTTACGGACCCAAAACGAAAAAAATGCGCATTTAGCGAAATGCAAAAGTGCAAATACATACTTCCGTTTCCGTTGCATCACTTTATATTTTTATATAAAAATTTTTTCGAGTTGATATTTTTTTTTTTTTTTTTGCAAACAAACACTTTTTTGGTAAATGTCAGAGAACTGTTCATTTTTTCGTCCTTAAAAGACTCGCCCACTTTTTTTACTTGGATTTTTTCGTTTGAACTTGTTTGTATGTTGGTATCTATGTAGGAAACAACTAAAGTAAGTAAAGTACAACATCATTGATAGATGATGTACAGGACGAGATGTAGATGTACAACACATATTGATATGTATGAATATATACAATATAGGTGCAACTTATTTAGAGGGAAAACTCTGTTGTGACTTTTCAAACTACAACAATAAACATTCCTGATGCTGTAGGGAATATAAAACAATCAAAGTTTGTGGTTTTTCTGAAGGCAGGCGCGGATACAGAGGGAGGGAAAATTGGAAATTTTCTCCCTCAAAATTAAACTTTTTAGCTTAAAAATGCGAAAAATATTATAAAAGTTAATTGAAAATACTCCAACTTCCCTCCCCAAAACATTTTCCTGCAAATTGGCATGTTCGGCGCCGTTTAAATGTCTAACTTAAAAAACATACATTTATTTTATAAGATGTTTTCAGTACTGGAAATATTAACGAATTTACTAAAATATTGTGTTTAAACATGTTATTTTTAACCCTGTCTAGCTCACATTCAATTTTTAAAGCAGAGTATTTTATTAAATTTTTTAATTTTTCAAGTACCAAAAAAACTTTTGATTGGTTGGGGCAACGAAAATGTAGAGGGCGGCAAATCACGATCTGGTCACACTTACCCGTTAGGAGGCCTCAAAGTTGGTGAACAATAATTATTTATTTAAGGGGAAAAGTTAACAATTCTTGGCAAGCGAAATTTTCGTTATAAGCATAAAAATTTGTATGAAAATTCGTAAAATTCGCCCAAAACATTAGTTTGTTATATAAAAAGTTTGCTGTAAACGGTGTTCGTTATACCCGTATTACTTTGTGTGAAATATGTTAGTAAATGCGTTGGGATCAGCTAAACACTTCGTTATAAAACAAGTTCATTATGACCGCTGTTCGTTATAAGCGCATCCCACTCTATTAAAATAATAAAATTATTAAAAACTATTTTAAAAAAAATTCATATGACAAAGAAAATTTCATGATCGGTGTGCTAATTTGGAGACCACCACTGTACTTAATATGAGTTTAATTTATGAACTAGGCGTTATGGCCCGCATTGGACGCAGGGCAGCCAAGGTTCTTTTGGGACTGGACAGGGAGTGTCTCAGAACCCTTACGGGGTTCCTGACCGGTCATTGTTCTGTCAGGGCTTTCACAAGTAGATGGGACAGGGACATACCGCATTTTTGCAGGTTGTGCGAGGACGTTGAGGAACTGGAGACAGTTGAGCATATAATGTGCCACTGTCCTAGGTTGCAGGGTCTCAGACAGAAATGGCTAGGAGATAGATTTCACGACGTACTTGGGTGTGTCGCTGGATACAATCCAGTAAATTTGCTGAGATTTGTCAGGGAGATAGGACGGCTGTTTATAGCAAGGGGACGATAGGAGCTGGTTTCTGGGGAGTATATATCCTTTCTATCTTTCTTTATATCTATCTTTCAATCTATCTTTCTGTCTACTTCTATTCTTTCTTACAGTTTTTCTCTGAAGGGATTCACAATGGACGTATTGGTCTCCGAGTGGAGTTGTGCCCTTGGGTACATAACCCTTCCTAACCTAAAGCTACAGTGCGTATAAGCATTGCGTATTATTCATACGTAACCCGACCAACCATTTCACTTTTGGCTGGTTTGTCAAGCTTTTTAAAGGCAGATCCCGCCTGTAATTTTTTCGCGCGTTTTAATCTTAAATCCCATTTGTAAAATATCAATTTATTTCTTTTTAAAAGCGTTTAGTTCTTTAACAGCTCATTCGTTTTTTGGTTCCCGGGGGTTACCTATTTTTTATTAATTATTGAAAAACAACTTACATAATGTTTCCGTAGAAAAAGCACAATTTATTAATAAAATGAGTTAATCTTTCATTAGCACAAATTCAAGCGTCTTAAAATTTAAGAAAAATTAACTTGATTTTAAGATATTTTTACTATATTTAAGCAAAATTTATACTAAACTTAAATAAAACTTTACCAAATTTTGGAAAAGTTTTTTTTGATAATAAATGTAAGAGAAGATGACGCACAAGAAACTCAAGGTTTGATCAGTTATATATATCAACCAAACACATAAAATCGGTGATGTTAATTGATTACCGGAACAACATGAGTTAATTTCATCTTTTCTTACAAGTTTAGCCAATAGTTTTAAATCTTAAAGCTTGTTATTTGACAGGGTTGCCAAAATGGTCCAACTGCTGATGTTACCATTACTGGCAACGAATTGGGAATCCGGCATGTATACTAATATTTAAACACAACATATTCTAGTTGATTGTTTTACTATTAGATTTTACATTGTATGTTACCTGTATGTGTGGTTAGAGAGTTTTGTATGTATTGCTGATCCTTAAGAATTGCATTTCATTTTGAATTGTCAGGTTTGAGATCATAATTAAAATGTTACCATTACAAATAGAAAACACTAATTGGTAATAAAAGTTAAAGTAAAGTAATAGTGAATTTTATCGTTGATCTATAAAATTAAATTTCTAATAGACAAAGTAAATTATCATATAAAAATTATAATTTTTCTGTTAATTTAGAGAAAAATTTGTCATGATCTAAAACCGAACAAATTAAATCTCACACATAAATTTATAGATCAACGATAAAATTCACTATTAAACCACTCACCAGGTACAGTGTAAAAATCGTTTAATGTATATGCTCGACATATGTATTAATAAAAAATCTTTAATGTTTGTTGATATGCTTTGCTAATGTAGAAGGATAGTATACGATGACATTAGAGAAAAGAACTGCCATTTAAAGTTTTAACTGAAAGTTAAACTGGCAACTATGACAATGACTAGAGAAAAAACAAACACACTATAAATAGAAATCGTTCGTGGTAAATTTCATTCTAACTCAACACACAGAGTAATGTGGGATTTAACGTTACCCAATTTCTTTAACATGTGAGTTAAATATATGATATTTACGATTAACACTAAATGGCACGAAGAATGTTGATGAAGACCGTAGTGGGTCAGAAAATGCATTCCATTCATGCTAGTGTCTAATAACTTTTTCTGTGTTTTTTTCTAATAGTCAAAGTAAATTATCATATAAAAATTATAATTTTTCTGTGAATTTAGAGAAAAATTTGTCATGATCTAAAACCGAACAAGTTAAAGTAAAGTTTCATAAAACTTTAAACAAAGTTGGCTAAACTTTAATAAAATTTACATGTTTCTAAGAAAACTGTATACTTGAGTTAAATTTTTCTGAAGCTAAGTCATTCCCGATTTTATTAATATTTAGTTCAAATTACTTACTACTTTGTAAACTATTTTTGCATAAAAATGAATTTCTTTTTGACGCTGAAAAGAAATGCCATTTAACTGATAGTGACCCGATACATATTAAATAAACTACGAATGTTGAAACTTACACACCTTTTGCAATTTATTTTTCAAAAATAACGAAAATAAAACCATGAAAAGTTTTTTTGAATTTCGAGAAAATGAAGGTCCACTTAAAGATTGTGAAGGTCATTAACATTTTCTTTAAGTACACGATCTCTATAACTATGTTCTATATCAGCGTTTTCCACAAACTTTTGCTTCACGGACCCCTAGTTAAATATAGTAAAACTCTATAATTAATTAAATACTTATAACCGAGAACGTTTTTCTTTACAATTTTTTTACTGTCCACTAAGTATTAAAAATGTTTATAAACTTTTTTAAATATTGTAAAATTGTTTCATTTGATTTCATAAATACATTATTTTGAGATACATTTGAAAAAGAAGTACTTACTGTGTGGTCAGTTTAAACCTTGTTAAAATTTAAAGAAATTTTGCAAATTTTTGGCAATTTCGTAATAAAAATAGAAAATTATAAGAAAATTTGTCTGTGGGATGGTCAAAAACAGTTCATCTTAATCGAGGGTTAAGGAAGTTCGTATTAACAGATCTTACATTAAAATTGTTACTAAAACATCAGGATTCATATGAACAGAGTTCGTCTTAAATGAGTTTTACAGTACGACACATCTGGAAAGTTTGTATATTTTTTTAAAAAAATATAAAAAATTCCAAAAAGTTTTTATTATTTGAGCCGTATAATTTTTTTAGTATTTTTGGGAGTTTTATTTTAAAATTTGTTATAAACAATAATTTTTTCGAAACTCTTCACGGACCCTCTGGAATACTCTAACGCCAGTGGGTGTCAGCGGAGAACCGTTTGAGAACCGATGTTTTTATATAATGTAGAAAAACTGTGGAAATTTCATAAAAACCTTGGTTGAGGCCGATGTATCTACGGGTATCGAGAAATTATTTTTGAAAATAATTTTTTTTTTTAATTATAAAAAAAATACAGCTTAATTCGCAATGTTTTAACGTCACGATTATACCAATGGGGTTTTTAAAACTTTAGAACTCTGGATTTTGTCGAACTGAGTAATCTTTTTATTTCTTTTTTCAAAAAGTAAAAGCAGAAACATTGATAATGTTACTTAAAGCAATATATTTTCAGGAGCGCTTTTACTCTATTTTAAAATAATTTGATAGTATTTAATTTTGATTTTTCAAAGCTTTTCGTATGAAAAATTATGAAAAATAAGCGAAATATTTTAATCGAACTGTTTTAACCGATTATTCGGGTCAAATAATTATTACAGTTTTAAATTATTTGTTTCGACTTTAACCGAAAAATAGGTGATTAATCGATGAATCGACTAACCGAGTTTAAAACACTAGTTCCAATGCATTTCTCAAGACATCCATGAAGAGTTGTACTAATTAAAAAAAAACTGCGTAATATTAAAAGCTTTTATGAAACTGTTTCATAAATTCTATAAGCGCTTCATTGTCGCAAAGATTTAAAAGTTTTATGAAGATTTTCATTAACTCCTTAAACATTTCATAAACATTGACGTTAATGATAAGTGTTTCATAGATTCTTTGAAAAGATTCAATGGACGAGTTCCAGTGACTATTTTCATTAAAGCTTTGAAGAAATTCATTACTGAAGTGAAGATAATTATCTTAGTGTATTGATATAGACAAACTTCTAGCATTTTCCAATTTCTGTTAAATTATTACAGATAATATACACAAAATTAGCGCAAAATTTGTATTAATTTATCGACGCCCACTTTGCTCACTTTTTGGCAGAATTTAAAAAGTTTTTCCATTTTGTATTTATCTTAAAGACGACAATGATGTATTAAGTTTGACATAGATACGATGTACTTTTTCCTGTAGCGAAATTGTTGGTTTGGAAAGCTTCATATGTTAAGTCATGAAATAAAGGTTTAGTGTTGAAAAATTGGAGTCTGAAAATATTCTAAGCATATAAATCCAACCCTAATAAACATATATGTTCGTATGCATAATAACAATTCGTTGAGTAAATATTATTTGGGCATATGCCAAAAATATTGCCATATGCAACGAAATGTATGAATGAAAAGAAAACGTTTGGATGGGCACTAAAGGCAAGTAATTCATCCTGATGATGTTGATGGCAGCCAGAATTTGATTGTGCCACTCTACCAATGCTACCACAGCAGTTACTACACTGATAGAAAGAAATTGGTAAACATTTTTGCTAAAACTACTAAAAATTAGTTAAAAATGACGTTGCAAAACAAACCTGCTAAAATTAGCAGATTTTTTTTACTAAATATTAAATAATGCAAGAATGCACAGAAAAAACTAAAAACGGGTTTCAATTAAAAAATTTATTGAATCAATTGATATTTTAATTGATTTTGCACCTATTACGGCAATAATACTATCAATTAAAACTTTTATTGAAAATTAAGAAGGAAAAAAATATGATACAAAAAAAGTGTGTGAACGATACGTTGGTATGTGTGTTTTTTGGTAGTGCTGAGTCTGTTTGTATGCTTGTGTGTGCGCATGTTTTGTTTGCAAACTTCAAATGCATTTGGTATTTTATACTAAAATTTTTCTATTTAAGCTACAGTGTATGAAAAAATAATTTAAGAATTACGTCTAAAATGAAATATGTATTTATGTAGTCAATTAATTAAGAGTCAATTAATATATTAATTGATATAATTAAATATTTGGGCGCTGTGGTGTAATGGTTAGCGCGTTGGACTGTTACACAGATGGTCTCGGGTTCGATTCCCGGTGACAGCAATATCAATTTAGAAAAATAATATGTATGAGTTTTCTATACCTCATATGTATCGCAACTCCCACCTTCGGTGTTCCCATAGCACTTAACCCCACCGAAGTAAAATAATGAATCAGGGCTATGAACCAAAAAGCTTCAATAAGTTCGCCAACTATCCATCACGTGGCGAGCAAGAACTGTTCTAAGACTTATCATCTCGCGCAATTTCAGTGTTGCCATGTTTGAAGCCCTTCATCCTTTACCACCTTTCATCTCTCCACTATCCAATTTCCAAAGAAAGCAACACATTAGTAAATAGGAAGAATTTCCTGAGTGTTGCTTCTATTTAAAAAAAAAAAAAAAAAAAAAAAAAATAAAAATTATGTTTTTTCGACATTTAATTGTGCAATGAAAAGGAAAATTATTCAAGTTCGAGGCCATACTCTATATTTCTTTATTACGATATTGTCCTTACAAATAATCTATAGAGTTTTTGTTTTTAAATTTATTAATTTATCACTTTTAAGAATGTGTTGGTAAATCTATTTCGGGAATTTTCTAGTTTCCCATCATCAGAACACGTTTTAAAGTAAGTGACAATCCCATTGAAACATCAAACATTCATATAACCTAGTTAACCTACTAAAAGAGAACTAATATATGAGCTCGAAATTAACGATTATTACTATAGATCAAAAATAAATTGAAAACTTGTTCGTTATGTGAGAGTTCTACCTTTGGCAGATATACAATGCACGCTTTTTGTTTTTATTCTCCTTTTTATTTTTACACTTTTTTCTGTGTAGCAAATATATATCTGTTGAATCTATCAGTTCTTGGTTATATTTTAGTTATTAGTTATATATCAGCAAAAAAATATTAGATATTAGTGGACTCTAAAACTTATAAAAAAAATTTCAAATTATTTTAAATTTTTTTTTAATGCGAATAAAAATTTGCCCTTCTGAAATTAGCAATCTACAATTTTTTAACAAAAATATCTGTTGATTTTAGCAAAATATACTGTTATTTGCATTCTACTTAATTTAAGGTAAATATAGCAAAAATGTTGCTGATATTATAGTTTTTGTTAGCTGTTTATAGTCTACCAATAATTACACTGTTCAAGTTTTTAACACGAAATTTCTGGTACTAACGTGAAAACCATATGGTTGTGTTTGGATGAGCCCCCTGACTACTACTCCACCGATGAAAGTTCCAATTTGGCTCATTGGGAAAAATTTATGGGGTTTTTTTGAATTTCGGTCAATTTGTCAATTTTTGACCATTTTCATCCCATTTTAGCCCATTTAAGTCGCTTTTCCTGTATTCAAAATTTCTTGTGTTATCTTTATACGGCCCACAATTACTATTTCCACCATTAGAACGCACATTTCAACTGAGAAAATCAAAATTTTTAGCCTATTTTCATGATTTTTGCCCATTTTTCATCGATTTTCCCCATTTTTTTTGCTGTTTTTATGCGCTTTTTTGTAGTTCTTGCGCAAACTTATCGACATAATTCTTACCGTTTTTCCTTTTTACAATATATTATGCAATATTATTGCCATTTCAAGCAACTCAACACACTTTTTAATACAAAAACCATCCCTTTTTACGCTTTTTTCGGTAATGTGCGAGGACAATTAAAAGGAAAAAAGGAAAGTGTACTTTTTTAATTATTTGGGTTTTTTCCGTTGGCTACCTGCATGGTTTTTTTACACAAATTTTTTTTACACAAACGCACACGAATCAGGTATATAGCCTTCCTTTTTTTATTTTTTATAGGTGTTCATTGATCGATTTGTGTCATTCAACAAGTGTCTCCGTACGCGTAAAGTACGATTTTTTTAAAATGACGAAAAAGTAATAAAAGTATAAATAAAGTTTCCAGTTTGAAGTGATTAATTTTTACGGTAAAAAATGGATGAATACCTGAAAAAAATCAATCATTACTGTTATATGTGCGGAAAGTGGACCATTATGTCGTCTAAGAAAAAAATTACTGATGAAATTGTAACATTGTACGAGCAGTACTTCAATATTCCAGTGATTCGTAATGTAGACTGGGTGCCTAAAATGGCTTGTTCATCGTGTGTAGCACGTTTGTATGATTGGCGAACAGGTCAATCATACAAACGTGGTATTCCATATGGAATACCGATGATTTGGTCAGAGCCAGTCGACCACGAAAAAAACATGTGCTACGTATGTAAAAATAATGTTGTGGTTGTGCGCCCCGGTAGGCCAGTTGGTAGCGTGCTGGCTTATCAGTGCGGGGGTCGTGGGTTCGATTCCCACCAGAGGCACTGGTCTGTTTTCGCTACAACGCGCCGAAGGCCATAGTAGCTAGTGCTCGGTTAGGGTAATAGTATATAATTTGTAATTATATCATTATTAGTTAATAAAAAAAAAAAAAAATAATGTTGTGGGTATGAACAGAAGAAAGACGATGGAATATATCTACCAAAGTGTTCCGTCAGCTCAAACCACTCTTCCCCATTCTCCGCCAGTGCCAATCCCGAGAAAACCGAGCCCAACCGAAGAATACATCCCACCATCTTTTTTTTCGGAGCCAGAATTGAATTTTTCTTTGTATCAGCCATCAAATATTACGCCACCATTCAAACACATTGAAGTTACACAACAGCGCTTAAACATAATGTCAAGACAACTAAAGTTGTCACAACATAAAAATATAATTCTTGCTCAACATATTAAAGCTGTGAACATCCTGTCACCAGAAGTTAAAGTGTTCGGTTCGCGTGGTCCACAGCATGAATTTGTACTGTTTTTTACTCGCAACGAAAACAATTCATTTAAGTACTGTAATGATATCAATGGTTTGATGTCGGCCATGAATTACACGTACAATGCGGACCAATGGCGGTTGTTCATCGATGGATCGAAGAGCAGTCTCAAGGCTGTGCTGCTGTATTTCGATAATACAAAAAACTCTGTGCCAATTGCGCTTGCCGTGAAAACAAAGGAAACGTATCATGGAATCATACTAATCTTGGATTCTGTGAAATACCATGAGCATTGTTGGAAAATATGCGCTGATTTGAAAGTGGTTGCACTTATCTGTGGCCTTCAAACTGGTTAAACTAAAAATATGTGCTACTTGTGTACGTGGGATTCGCGATATACACCACAGTATCAAAAACGAGATTGGTTACCGAGAACAAATCGTCTAATCGGCAGCAGAACGTTATCCACGAGGAGTTGGTGCCGATGGATAAGGTATTGCTGCCACCATTGCACATTAAACTTGGGTTAATGAAGAATTTCGTCAAATGCGTTGGCATTTGGTCGATTGGAGTACATTTTCCACGCTTGAGTGAAGCGAAAATTAAAGAAGGTAAATAAATATTTGGAATTCTTTTTCCGCCAAACAAAGATGAAGCATTCTTGAAAGTTTTTATATAAAATCAAATATTTATTTCAGGTGTGTTGAATGGCCCAGACATTCGCAAACTGATGAAGGATGAAGACTTCAACAATGTCCTTCATGAGGCGGAACTCATCGCTTGGGATAGCCTGAAAGCAGTGATCGAAAAAGTTCTCGGCAATAATCGATTGTATTAAAAAGTGTGTTGAGTTGCTTGAAATGGCAATAATATTGCATAATATATTGTAAAAAGGAAAAACGGTAAGAATTATGTCGATAAGTTTGCGCAAGAACTACAAAAAGCTCATAAAAACAGCAAAAAAAAATGGTGAAAATCGATGAAAGATGGGCAAAAATCATGAAAATAGGCTAAAAATTTTGATTTTCTCAGTTGAAATGTGCGTTCTAATGGTGGAAATAGTAATTGTGAGCCGTATAAAGATAAGACAAGAAATTTTGAATACAGGAAAAGCGACTTAAATGGGCTTAAATGGGCTGAAAACGGTCAAAAATTGACAAGTTGACCGAAATTCAAAAAAAACCCCATAAATTTTTCCCAATGAGCCAAATTGGCACTTTCATCGGTGGAGTAGTAGTCAGGGGGCTCATCCAAACACAACCATATGGTTTTCACGTTAGTAACATTTTACAACTTGAACAGTGTTATAAAAAGTTTTTGCTAATTTCAGCAGAGTAAATTGCTATTTCCATTAACTAAAATTTATCTCGAATATAACTAAAATTTTATAAAATTAACAGTTTTATTTTTGCTGTTTTTATTGTATTAAAATTAGCCAAAAAATAAATTTGCTAACTTTAGCAGTAATTTTTTTCAGCAAGCTCATTTTTAACTAAATTTTAGTAGCATTTTCTGATATTTGTATGAGTGTATAACAGCAACTACTGCCGTTGATGCCACTGTTTGTTGTAAGTGCGGCCGACGAGAGGCATCATCATGAAGTGATGTTATATCACACAGGATGTTGTTGTGGGTTAAAGGCAAGAAATTTGCAGTCATTTTTGTGATGTCAATAATGCCCTTTTATACATTTTTTGCTTTCGTAAACTTTTTTTATTTTTTTATTTTTTTGGAAAGCACCTCAACAACAAAAAGCAGAAGAAGAAGCAAAAAACTACTGCATTATTATCAACTCCAAATTGATATGAAAATTTTACATGCGACATGAATTATATGATTAAAAGATGTAGGAGTTTTTATTTTTTTTTTGTTTGGGCTGTTGTACATTCTCGTTTATTCGTTATAATATCCTTTTATATGTATGGATTTATAATTGAAAACGCATTGGCAATATTGTTAATTTTTTTTATATTATACCCATTATGGCATGATTGAAAATCTTAACACTTTACAATAATTTAACTTATGTTAAATAGTCAAATTTAAATTATGTTTATTTATATTTAACCGTCATAAAAAACATTATTAATTTTGCTCCTTTTTTTATAATTATAAACGTGTGACACTCATGTGTATGGGGGTGCGTGAGTGTGTGTGTGTGTTTAAAAATAATGACAATTTCATAAAATTACTGATGCCATTTTTCGCACGTATGCCATTTAATTAACCAACGACATTGTAAGGTTTAATCTCGTTAAATGGAAGCCCTCAAGCGATTAACATATTTTACTCATAATATCCTTAAAACATACAGTTGAGAATAAAAGTTTAGTAAAACGAAAGAATATTATCATCCCAACGCATAGAGGGCCAGAGACTCCGTTTTTTGGAATTAGCCAAAATCAATAATGCCAGTGTGTTTTAAACACTCAAAAAAAAAGACTGCAAAAACTACAGAAACATTTTTAATTGCTATAGTTTTTTTTTTTTTGTTAATATTGGACCAGCAAATCGTTTTTCTTAATTCTAGCAAAACGTGACTGTAATTTTTTAGTTAAGTAAAAGTATCCGGGTAAAAATAATTATATCTATATATAACTACATTTTTCAAGATATCGTTTTATCCAAAATAAAATACATTTTTTTGAATATATAATTTTGATTTATGTTACATGTATTCGTACATAAGATTAACCATATATAGTTGTATATGTCATATAGGATTATATATTGGTTGATGGTAATAAGATGTAATTATATGTGTTATCGTATTAAAAATTTTAGAGGAAAAAATTGTTATATACAAACTTTCATAAACATATGTATTAACATATAATAGCATACAATAACATATATATATTTAATAATGCATGACTATATGTAAACATTTTTACTCGAGTCCACATATCGAAACTTAACTCATATACGGTCATATATGGAGGAATATGCTACTCCACATTACCAAAAGCTACTCATATATGAACATATATGGAATTATATATTATTTCATATACGCAAAATGGTGTCATATAAGGACAAATATGGAAGTACATGGAATCCCTTATGTGCAAAGAGGAATCATATACATACATACATAGAAAAATATGTGACACCATACATCCAAACATGACTTATACGTAAACAAAAAATAAAATTCCATTTTAGTCTTATTAAGTTACGTCGTTTGTATTTATTTATATAACGTATTTGTTCAAATTTGTAAAAAAAAATTACTGGTAAGACTTTGAAACATATAAAAATGGTAATCCAATCAGTTTTTTAATCAAATTTCAAATACGGATTGTAAATAACTAAAATTCTTAATCCAATTTATATGGGATCTGATTTATATATTTTTTTGTATTTGATTATGGTTTACTTTTAAATTTTAAAAAATTAAAAACAAAAGTTTATTTTTCGATATTTTATCATACATTTTGATGTGAAAAAGGTTATTCAAGTTCAAGATCATTTGTTTTTTGTTGAACAAAAAACCGTGCAATGTTTTTATTTTTTAATTAAGAAATATCATCATCCGCTAATTTAAAGCATTGATTATTTTTGTTTTCATTACGACAAAATTAATTCATCTAAAAAAAAAAAAATTTCAGTGGGTTCAAAAGTAAAAAATGTATTTAGTAATTATTGATGACTTTATGAAGCACACATACAAGTACAACCGTTATATCAAAATTGTGTTTATTTCGTAAATTATAAAAAATAATGGTTTTACTAGAATTGTTTAATATCTTTAAACTTTATATTTTTTTATATGTTAGTTTTCTAAATTTGTTACAGATATATCTGTTGTCACAAACGGATTCAGTTCTAAGAACCGAATTCAGTTGCCACAACCCTTTATTCTCTTACAACAACCGAATTCAGTTGTGACAACCTAATTTACGAGGTTGCAGCAACCGAATCAATTCGGTTAAAAAAAAGTCAGTTGAGGCAACCGAATTTGTTATGTGAGTGTAGATCAAATATTTTTTAGCTTTTAAAAATTTATTATTAGTAGTTTCTCAGCTAATTCTAGAAAATCGGCTTTCAAAATTAGTAAAATTAAACTAGTTAAATTAGCACCAAAAATTAGTAAATTGTAAAATAAGAATAGCAAAAAAATTTACTAAAAAATATAATGTTTTACTAAAAATTAGTATAATAATAAAAAAGTGAAATTGAAAATGTTTTTATTAATTTTAATACCAACTTTTTATTTTAGCGTACACCCACAGAAAACCAAGAATAAGTTTAATTAAATATTTATGAAATATTTCATAAACAACAAGAATTATAAAGGCCAGAACATGGTCTCTATGATCTTTTTCTACACAAAAACAATGAAATCCTTACTAACGCAAAATATCCTTTAAATATATAGTGAGACATTTTATAAATATGATGAAATTGATTTTTATATTTATGAAATGTTCCATAAATAATATGAAACGTTACACTGGACGAACATTTATGAAACATGTCATAAATATGATAAAGCTTTTCCTTTGAGTGTAGTTATTCAAGCAGTTCAAGGAAAATTTTCTTCGCGAAGTATTGACTTATGTTCCATTGGCGGAGTCCTAAATTAAAAATTATATTAACCCTTTCACTAATGACTTTTTGTTTTAAGATTTATTTCTATTTTGACTTCAGATTCTTAAGGGTCCTTAAATTAAAAAGAAAAATAAATATAGTTCTCCTCCTCTCCCACCACACAAAAAATGGGCACGATAATTTAATTTTTTAAACTTCTCAGCTAATTTTTGGCAAAAATGCTTTATTTGATTTCGTTCTTGGCATTAAGTGAAGCCACGTGCAAAATTTCGAGATACTAGCTTTCCTAGTTTAAGAAATAAAGCAAACTCCCCTTTTTTTCGGCGATAAAGGCTGATTAAAAAAAATGAACTTTTATAACAAATATTGCGAATTTATTGTCCTGATAAACAGGTTATGCATATAATGACCAATGTCCTGATGAGCATATTTAAACAAAAACATGAAGTTTCATTGCATTATACAATTTTCGTACTTTTTTAAAATGTGTACACTGTAGTGTACAACAGTAGGGAAAGGGGTAAATTATTATGTACAAGTGAAAGTACTTTTTTGGCGACTCCTTGAAAAAATATGACCCCAATAAATATGGTCCAAACCCGAAAATTAAAAAAGGCGCCAAAATTTTCTATTGAGGACAACAACACCAACATTTGAGGAAATTTTTCCAGCTCAGTTGGGGTTGTAGATTTTACATTATGAATTAAACCCCAAATGGAAAAGAACCCAAGAAGTCTAAGTTGAGTGTTTTTTTTTTTTTTAATTTTAAAATATATATTTTTTTCAAATGGATTTTGGTGAATTTATTAACAATTTAAAATTGATAGTATTTCACTGAAATAAAATTTTTTTTTGTAATTATTTGTTAATAGATTGTTAAAAAAAAAATGTTCCAGGTTAGTGTTCAAAATATACGGTTTGTTAAAAACACATTTTTAAATTAACCCTTTGACGACAAATGTTTGATACGAGGGCGGTCCAAAATTAGCCGACCTTAAAAAGAAAACACAAAAAATTTGGTAAAAATGTTCCTTATTTCTCAACATAAATAAGAGGTAAAATCCTACATAAAACGTGAAGCAATGATTTAAATATAAAGTTTTGTGCATTAAATATGAGCCATAAATATAAATACAGGTCTGGTTATGTAATTCCGTCAAATTAAAAGCAGATTGGAATGCTTGCGAAAAGTTTTAAATGCAAAAAACTAAATGCAAAACCGAAAAACTTTAAAGTAATTTTTAACGAAATCTGTACCATTAATCAAAACATTTAGTACGCCATTGAAATCAGCATGTCTGCAATACATAAAGGGTGGTTAAATTTCAAGGGCCGATGTTGATTTTGAATAAAACACAAACTATTTAGGAAATTATTGTAATTTTATTTTATTATGATATATTGGTATTACTCAATTATGTATGGAACAAAATATCGGACAAATGGGCGCCGCGACCACGGCGGCACACCTCCATCCGATGGTCCAAATTTTCGATGACGCTGAGGCATAATGGAGGTTCTATGCCGTTAATGTGCCGAATTATCTCATCCTTTAGCTCTTGAATTGTTGCTGGCTTATCGACGTACACCTTTTCTTTCAAATAACCCCAAAGAAAAAAGTCCAACGGTGTCAAATCACATGATCTTGGCGGCCAATTGACATCGCCATTACGTGAGATAACACGGCCATTGAATTTGTTGCGCAAAAGAGCCATTGTTTCGTTAGCTGTGTGGCAAGTGGCACCGTCCTGCTGAAACCACATATCGTCCACATCCATATCTTCCAATTCGGGTCATAAAAAGTTCGTTATCATCTCACGATAGCGAACACCATTCACAGTAACTGCCTGACCGGCCTCATTTTGGAAAAAATACGGCCCGATGATGCCGCCAGCCCATAAACCGCACCAAACAGTCACTCTTTGTGGGTGCATTGGTTTTTCGACAATCACTCTTGAATTCTCATTCGCCCAAATGCGGCAATTCTGTTTATTGACGAATCCACTGAGGTGAAAATGTGCCTCATCACTGAAGATGATTTTCTTCGAAAATTGATCATCCACTGTTGCCATTTCTTGCCACCATTCTGCCCATTCACGACGTTTGGAATGGTCAAATGGCTTTAGTTCTTGCGCCAATTGCACCTTGTAAGCGTGTAAATGCAAGTCTTTATGCATAATGTTCATCAACGACGAGCGTGAGAGGTGCAATTGTTGGGCACGACGACGAGTTGAGGTGGACGGCTCTTCAGCCACACTATCGCGAACAGCAGCAATATTTTCTGCAGTACGAGCTGTACGAGCATGCACTGGTGTTCTAACATCTTCTACAGACCCGGTTTGCTCGAATTTTTCCACGATTTTTGCGATTGTACGCACATTTGGACGATCAAATTGACCAAAAAAATCACGAAGTGCACGATATGCATTTTGATTTGAACGCCCATTTTCATAATAAGTCTGGATAACTTTAACACGTTGTTGGATTGTGTATCTCTCCATGGTTCAAATTGAGTAAGTCTGAAATAGAGAAATGTCAAATAAAATTCGGAAAAAAACTTGGCGTTTAGGTGTGGTTCACATTCAACATCGGCCCTTACAATTTAACCACCCTTTATAATTTATTTATTAATTTTTAAAAAGATACATTTTGTCCTCCTGTGTTGTCTTTGAAATTTCTTATTGTTTCAAATTTTTGAATAAATCGTACAATATTACAATTATTTCTGAAAGTAAAGCAAGTTCAAATCTAATAGAAAGTAATGTTAACTTTTTATATAATAAAAAACAAACAGTTTATGCCGATATTTTTCTGCATACTGAAGCGCTTATCTGCATGATATTAATAAATTTTCGTTTTTAAGCAATGAAGTTGCTTACATACGATACTTTTCATTAAACTAATGCAAGTTTTCATTAAATTTTACATAAAATGTAATTTTATGTAATAGAAATTCCATAAACAAAATACATTTAAAATTTTTAGAAAATTTTCGTTTACCTTGTGAAGAAAAGTTCAATTTCTTTGTTAAAACTTTTCATTATTTTTCGTCCTCTAAAATTCTCTCTGGCAAGAAATTGCCAAAAAAGAGTAAAATTCATAGCTAAAACCGATTTTGTATTTATTTTCAATCGTTCAAAAAAAAACTATTTAGATTTGATTGCGGGTAATGGTAATAGAATGGTATTACATATTACCCGACTACTTTTTAGGTATGTAAGCTATTTGCTGTATAATATTTTTTTGATAATAAAGATAGAGTTTTTTTTGTAATGAATACAGATAAGCAGCAAATGAGGTTATATTTTAACATAGACTTTGTATCGTTACTACTTTGGCGGAAAACTACAAAAATAAAACAGCTATTCCACATTATCCGAACTTACTCTATACTCATAGAAGTAAACCTGCAAAAATAGCATAAAAAAGTTAAAATGAGCTTGCAGAAGAAACTGCTAAAATAAACAGATTTGTTTACTAAATATTAGTAATATAAGACTAGCAAAAATAAATCTGTTGAATTCACAAATATTTGGTTATATCTGAGCTAAGTTTTAGTTAATTAAAGTAACAAAATAATCTTCTTTAATCTTCTTAAATCAGCAAAAACATTTACTAAATATAAGTAGACAAAAAAATCATTAAAAATGTGACATTTTAAAAATTAATTTTTAGATTTTTTTTAATGCAAATAAAAGTCTGCCCTTATGAAATCAGCAATGTACAATTTTTTAGCAAAAATTTCTCTTGATTTGAGCAAAAGTAACTAAGTTAGAGTGCTTTTACAAAATTTTGAATTATTTATTATATTTTTGTATTGAAAAAATTCATTTTGGGGGAGGAAATGTCCCTTTTCCCATCCCCCTGGATTCGCGCCTGTATTTGGAAGACTACTCATGCAAATTACCAAGAGAAAATAAGCAGGGTTGCAGCATATCTTTCAAAAAAAAATTGTTATACACATTCTATTAAATTTTTCTTTGATGCTGAGAGATTTGCCTTCTCTTTATTTTTTAACCTCTAGACTTATATTCTTTACATAATTCTATACATTTGACCATAACTATAGGAAAGACTTTGTATATTAAATAAAGTTTATTATTAGTGTTTCATTTACTTATTATTATAGAGAAACATGTTTTTTTTTAAACATTTAAACATATTAAATGTGAAAAAATAAGTAGTCCAGTTTCTTATAATAAATGACTAAAGATGTCACGATAGAAATATTCGACCGACTAGTTTATAATTTGGAGAAACTCATGTAATTTTCAAGTATTTTTTTTAATTTTTTTACTTTTAAAAGCCAATTAATTCTTTAGGTGAAGAATTTTCGGCGTGAAACTTAGCATGTCATTCATTTTAAGTATATTTTACCTAATCCTGTCCATCGTTTCTCTCAATTCGAAAACCTTGAGAAATAAGAGGCGTCTCAAATCAGTTTCAACAGGTGTCAACAATTTTTGAAAATGCTCATATATATTCTCATGATCAATGTGGAGTTTAAGTATATTTTGTTTTTGCATCTTCATCCAACTTTGCCAGTGCCCATTCACCAAAAGTTAGCCGTTGTGGTAGGTGAAGCAGCTTCAATTATTGCACCAGCTGTATTTTAAAAGGTTTTACACACGTATTTAACACGTAGTGGAGTAACAGAGGCCCAATTGCTGCGAACGGCGCGTAATCGATAATTCACGATCTTCAACAACACTAGCGGATACAGCTGCGATATTTTCCTCTGTTCGCACTCTACGTATGCGTTTTGGTGGATTAATGTCCAATAATGTAAATTTGGTGCGAAATTTAGTCCCAAGATTCCGAAAAGCAGCCTCACTTTCTTCAATAATACACTTTCTTGAATAATCTGCAAGCGTTGTTTGTTTGTAAGTCGATTCATATTTAAATTATAGACCAAATTGAACATTTTTAACAGTAACATGTTACACGAAAACAGCTGAGCTGCCAAAAACAGTTCTGATAAAAAGAAAGTTCCTAAAAAATCAGAAAGAAATATGAATAAGTTAGTTCCCATATCATATGTAGTTAGATATGCATTGAAGTTTTTCCCACACTATCATATATAAAATTATATAAAATTTTATATAGCACAATTTGAGAATATTTTCTAAGTTCATTTATATATAATTCAGTATATCCACATGTAAAAAATAATTGTAAGTTTATTAATATATAAATAAATATAGCTGCACATAAAAAAAAAAAATCAAAAATCAAATCATTACAAGGATTTAATTACTAGTGTTTAAAATGTTGAACTTAATTTCTTTTAATTTTATTTTTTTTTTTATTTAATAATCATATAATTACAAATTATATCCTATCCTAACCGAGCACTAGCTACTATGGCCTTCGGCGCGTTGTAGCGAAAACAGACCAGTGCCACTGGTGGGAATCGAACCCACGACCCCCGCACTGATAAGCCAGCACGCTACCAACTAGCCTACCGGGGAGCACAACTTTTTTCTTAATTTTGAATATTACTTTATATTTAAAAGAAAGAAATGTTTACCTTCGCTTAACGATGCGCTAAATATTTAACATTTTGATGTCAAATTATTTTGAACTTATTAAACAATTTACAATATAAAATTTGTTTCTTTCAAAAAAAATTTTTCTTAATTAGTTTTTAATGAAAACATTGACTTTACTCCCAATCGGTCCAAACGCCAAGTGGATTGAGGGATTCCCATAGTATTTTTTTTTTTTTTTATTCCCATTATTTGTTATGAGAAAGGTGTCTACATTTATTTTAATATTTTCAATCTTTAAATATAATTTTCAATCTTTAAAAATAGTGCAAAATTTTCGACATTCTTTTGGCAAAGCGTGGTTAACAATCTCAAAAAAAAAACTAAATATTTTTTTTCCTGAGCATTTGGGTTTAAATATAATGCAAAAAAAATATAATATTAATTTCTTTAGAAGTTTAAAAATATGTGCATTTTGAAAATCGAGAAAATTGTTCAAGTCTGGTAGCTACCCGTAAGTTTTTTTCGAAAATGTTGAAAAAAGTAGAGATTGTTTTATCAGTTTTAATCTAACCCAGGCTTGTCCCATCCAAAATGCGTCAATTTGTATATTTTAAGAAGCAGACTAATGTACAGTAATAGTTATAACGTACTACTACTTTCAAATAAACAGGAAACGGAACTGTAATAATGTTTTGGTGGAAATAACATGTTTTACCAAATGACCACAATTTATCCAAATAGAGTTTGACACCATAACTAATGACTTCTTTAAAGAGCATTCAGTGTTAGTACACATGATATTATATTATTACAGTTCTAACTGTTTGTAGTAACTATGTTAACGACTATGCGTTAAAGGGTTTATGTTTCGGCTATAAGGGCTTCAAATTTAATAGTCTTATAGTAAACTAGTAAGCACCATGTTCACAATGTACAGTTAGTTACTAACTGGTACTTTAACTGACACATTTGTTGTTGTTTCCCATACACAATTTCAATTTAACTTGGAGATGGGGCACGTGAACAGAATTTTGGGTAATTTAGGTGAATCACGCGTGATTGCGCATTAGTGTGAGCTAAACCTATATTTAATACTTTCGTGATCGTGAGTATGTGTGAGTAGGGAAAAATTCTTCTTGAGTGAGTGTGCGTGAGTTAAATTACTGCGTGAGTATATCCTTACGAAATATATTTCCTTAAGTTTTTTTTGCCGACTTAATAATTTTGGGATTTAAAATACAGAAATAATTGCAAAATTACATATTAAGAGCCATTTTAAGTTAAACATACATTTAGATTTACAGTGATTACTTTTTCTGATCTTGTCAGATTATTTCGATAATGGTATTTCGGTAACGGTATTTTAAGGGTATTACTATTTTAGTTATACCGGTGACAGCATTTTACGTATAACGGTATTTCAATTATTTCGGTAACGGTATTCAGTTAATAGTCAGTCGAAAGGGTTTTGAAACGATAGCGATATTTCAGCGGTATTGCCTGCCAGGGCTCTATGAAATAAGGCCAAAATAAAATAAGTCCCCAAACCAAAAATGAAATAAGGCCCCAAAAATTTCTAATAAAAAAATTGGGGTCTTATTTCATTTTCTGGGGCTTTATTTAATTTTTTTTGGGACCTTATTTCATAATAAAATAAGGCCCCAATTTGAGAAATGAAATAAGTCCCCAAATAATATTTTTGGGGTGTTATTTCATTTTCTTAAAAATCAAAATTTTTAAGTAATGTAAGCAACCAATCTCATTCAAAGCACGCAGAAAAAACTTTATTTCGCGAAGCCGCCTGCCGCGTTCTACGGATGAAAAAAACCCCTAAGAGCGGCCAAAGGCCTCCACCCAGAAGAACTTGTTTTTCAAATCAGATGTCGAATCCGTTGAAATCTTATATTTTTAAGACATCAAGTAACATTTATTTGACCTGTCATAACTTTTTATGTCCCGAAATACCAACCCACAACAAGATTTATTGTTTTTTAATGATTATTTCTTTAAAAGTCTAATTTATTAAAAAATTTACGTATATATTAGTGCCTAAACGTTAAATAAACAGAAGATAAAAAACAATCAATTAGCTGTTTAAATGTTGTCTTAAAAATAAGATTTCAACGGATTCGACATTGGATTTGTAAAAACAAGTTTTTCTGTGCCTTCGGCCGCCCTTAGGGTTTTTTTCCTCCGTAGAACGTGGCAGGCGGCTACGCGAAATAAAGTTTTTTCTGCGTGCGACACAAAAAACAAACTATCAATTCGTTTGCTATATTTTTTTTAGGGTACAAGAATAATCTTCCAGTGAATATTGTTTAAAATTGTTTTTTAGTGAAATATTTTTAATGTTCATATTTACTGGTTTCATTTACTAATTTTTCTTATATTCTTGCAGTCAAACAGCTGAGGACTCTTTGCAGGTATATACACAAAAACTATATATTAATTAGGAATCAAAATATATTTTAATGTAATATATAATTTAGTTTTTTTTTTAATTGGGGCCTTATTTCCTTTTCGAAATGAGGCTTTACTTCATTATGAAATAAAGCCCCAAAAATTGCGGCGTTATTTCATTTTATTTTGGGGTTTTGTTTCATTTTGTTGGGGCTTATTTTGATTTTTTTTTTGGGCATTGTTTCATAATGAAATTAAGCCCCAAAAAATGGGGAGTTATTTCATTTTTGGTTTGGGGACTTATTTCATTGGGGCCTTATTTCATAGAGCCGCCTGCCAACCCTGGTTAAACATTCACAATTACCCTAATTTTTGTATTTTATTTTTTTCTTGTAAAATTTAATTTCTTGAATTTGAGTGATTCACTCGAATCACGCGTGAGTGTGACTACAATCTGAATTTACTCACGTGAGTGTGAGTAGAAAAAAAAAAGTTTTCGTCAGTGATTGTGCGTGAGTTGAATTTTTTTCTCGTAAGCATGCATGATTGTGAGTCAAAATTCACTCACGTGCCCATATCTAATTTAACTCCTTGTTAAGTTTTAACTAAACATTCAGTAATCGGTCCTAAATGTAAATGTTTAGACTAACATTAATACAGTAAATATAGATATTTTGAAGCAATTTAGTAGTAAAAATTTATGTTAATGTTTCTACTTTGAATTAATATTTAAGTATGTACAACAAATGTCCTAAATTTTTTTGAAATTATCTAAAATCTTAGTTCTATGTACTATTTTTATATATAAAGGACTTTTTTTGTATTTAACACTTTTACTACCGAATTTTTGTTTGTGGATATATTTTTATTTTAACTTCAGATTCTTGTTAGGGGTACTTAAATTGGAAAGAAAATGGTTTACACATAAGGCCCCTTCCTCTCCTACCCACCAAAAACCTGGATTCGAAAATCGAATTTTTTTTTAAATAATTTTTTAAAACATTTGAATGCGCAAAAATGCTTTGCTTTATTTTCTTCTGGTCATGAAATTAATCTACAGTGCCCGACATACGTTTTGGTACAGTTATTTGTATAAAAAATAATGCTTTTTTAAGTTAAAAGTAGTAAAATATAATCGCCCATGTCCTCTCTTTCCTTACTTTTTGAATACGCATGAATTTTAAAAACACATGAAATTGAAATTCGGTGCTTTCTAGTCCCCATAAATATATAAAATTCGAAACAATATTCGAAATATGTCGAAAAATTATCGAAAACTCATGTTTTCTATCAAAATGCAAAATTTTAGCTTATAAAGCAGTCTTATGATTTTGAAAATATTCTGTAAGGAAAAAAGTGCTTTTGTTTTACTTTCTACAGGAAAGTATATCGAAAATAAAAATGTGTATGTGAAAGTCAAAGCACCAAAAAGTCGTATTGATTTCACTTTCATGGGAATGCGAAACATAGTATAGAGGTGAATGTAACATTTCCATCAAGATGATGAATTGACATTTCATAGATTTAATTGGAAAAAAGAAAAACTAATTATGTTATCAAAAAACGGCGAAAAAATAACAATAACATTTGTTTAGTCAGTTTTATATTCGACAAAAGTTTTGGCACAGCTACTTTGGACGTTTTTTTTTTAACAGACGGCTTCGTACATATACTAATTATAAGTTTAATGAGTTTTATTCAAAAAATATGCGTTCGATGGCTTGATTTTCTAATGATATCTCTCTACATTGTAAACATGCTATTTTATGTAGAAAAATCATAATGCATTTGCATTTACAAAGAAAAAAACTTGAAGCCGTACTAGAGTTTGGAAAGTTTTAAATAGCTTTAAAAGCACACTCATGAAAAACGTTAGTTCAAAAGTCTGCTAAACGCGTTTCAACTCAATTAAACTAATTTTTTCTGTTGATATAAATCTGTTATTTAACCAAAGTTATCAGTTATCTCATTTTACCTCATGAACAAATTTCAGTTGTTGTTGAGCTAATTTTTACTCCTAATATTTAGTTACATTTTTTAAATGGTTTTTAAAGTTTGTCTGTTAGTTTAGAAATATTTTTTTTTATTTGCTGCGTATAAAATAAAAACGATGTGTGCGCTAGTGTCTATATGGGATCGTTGTGCCTTCCTCTTTTTATTTGTTTTATTATTAACATTTTTTTTTATATCATAATTTTGTTTAATTTTTATAAAATATATATTTATTATTGTAATTTAAAGAAATTCTCAAATCAAACTGAAAATTATTGACAGAAAACAAACAGAAGAAGTTTTCAAATTTAAAATAAATTAAAGGCATATTGGCAATTGTCTCCACATCTACTTATGTGTGCGTGCATTTCTCTAATAAACGTGGTGGTGGTTTTTTAAGTCTGCATCAATTTTTTACATAAAAACAAGAGCAAGCAAGTAAAAACATGTTTATACTTGTACTTCAGTCAAAAACGTAATGCCTAGAAGAAAGCAAGACTATTTTCCGGCTAAAATATTTAATTAACAAATAAATATTAAATAATATAATTGAATGGCTTATTGTAATAACTTGATTAGCCACATTTTATTTTTAGTTTGTTTTCGCCTGTTAAAGGTTAACAAATGCAACCAATATGACTTTTGCGGCACCTTTATACTCTAGGTAATTGCAATAAGCGTTCAAGCAAGACTTCTATCAAGTATTAGCGAAAATTCATAAAAGAGTAAATGTGGCTTATCAAGTATGTACAATAAGCTCTTCAATTAAAATAATAAGGTTAGTATTGAAAAAAAAATATTATGTAAATATTACTAAACATTAGTTTTCCTTTTTCTCATGCCCTTAATATTTTCATACAATTTTACATGGCATTAACAACCAAAAAAAGACAGACAACAATGATCGAGAAAATAAACGTGGTGTTTAGTTTTTAAAAGTATCCGTTTTTTTGTAGGAAGCCGAGACTGAACCAAAAAAAAAAATGTTGCAGTTGCAATTTAACTAACTTTTTTCCCTAAAATTTAGGTCACCTAAATTTAGCAGAAAGTGATTATCAACTTAATTGAACATTCTGCTGGCGCAAATTCAGGAACTATTTGCTGTCGTCGCAGCTGAATTTTCAATAATTTATACGGCATTTTGTTTATGAGTGTACAGGACATAAAAAATAAACTAAAAATGGGACATCCTTATTTAGTAAGAGAATGGAAACCAGCTCTTATTTTGAGAAAAATCGCAATAAGCCCAAAAAAGTTTCTGCAGATATTGTGGCAAATGTAGTAGATGATATTTATTGCACTGGGTGCTCCATTATCCACATATGACCACGTCTGCCAGCCTGTTACAATTTCTATAAAGTTGTATATTTAACTAAATATTACAGAAAACATTTGATTGATCAATTGTCTGCGTCATGTTTCTAAAAGCATGATCTCATTTTCATGACTTACAATTTCCAAGTGGTAATACCAGTTGAGAGAATTACTTTTCGAGATTTCAAAAGTATTAATTTTAGATTTCTCGAGGAAGAATTTTTTAAGATCGATTGGAATGTTTTGTATTCTTTGTATTCCGTAGATAACCAACTCTCTTTTCTTGAGCAAAACCTAAATTATCTGTTTGATCTAACTGTACCAATAAGGACAAAAATTATTAGTAATAAACAGAAACCATGGTTTTCATCTGAAATTAAAGATTATGTCAATCAAAGAGATTTTGCGTATGCACGTTGGAAAAGATTTAAAACTACAACATTACATGAGGATTATCTGACTGCTAAAGAGAAACAAATAAAATGATTAAAAAGGCCAAATCCGTTTTTTATGCTTAATAGTTTTCTTCCGCCATTGGCTCCAAAAGAACATGGCAAACGATGCGTGAAGTTGGTATCGGCAAATCTACGAATCAAGAACCATGTTCGATTGATGCCGATACAATCAATAAAAAGTTTTTAAATGTTCCTATGGTTCAAGCAGATCAAAATTATTATATCAATAATCATTCTAGTAACAATTCGGAATCTTACTTTTTTTCTTTTGCTGCAGTAGACCAATGTGACGTTTTATCTAGTATATTGTCTATAAAATCCAACTCTATAGAAGTGGACGGGATTAATCCAAAGTTTCTAAAGAATCTTTTACCTCAACTACTTCCAATAATAACATTTTTGTTTAACAAAATATTAACTTCAAGTTACTTTCCCTCAAATTGGAAAATAGCTTAAATCGTCCCAATACCCAAAGCTGGTTCCGATTATAGACCAATAGCCATTCTTCCATTTTTCTCTAAAGTATTTGAACGTATTATGCATAACCAAATTACTTATTTCTTGGATAACAATAACTTGCTAACAGATCGTCAATATGGGTTCAGAAAGAAACACAGTTGCGTAACAGCCATAGTTGATGTTACAGAGGAGATTAGGGAGAAACTTGATGATGGCAAGACTACATTTTTAATACTTTTAGATCATTCAGAAGCGTTGATACCGTAGATCATAACATTCTTTGTTACAAACTTAATAACTTTTTCAATTTCTCTTCGACCGCTACTCAGTTATTGTCAACATGCCTACGTAACAGATATCAGTATGTTGAAACTGGAACCCAAAAATCCAAGGCACTGCCTGTAACAAGAGGGGTACCTCAGGGGTCCATTGTTGGGCCACTATTATTCTCACTGTACTCTAATGACCTTCCAGGCATTTTAACAAATTGTAATGTAAGAATGTACGCGGATGACGTTCAACTTTATACCAGTTGTACTAATGCCTTAATCGACCAGTGTATTATCTCTATTAATCAGCAACTACATCGTATTTATACGTGGGCAACCGCAAATGGTCTAGGAATAAATCCAAAAAAATCTAAATGCATAGTAATTCAAAAGCGAATTGCCAAACTAAGTATTATACCTAATATATTTATAAATAATCAAAAAATTGAAATAGTAAAATCTGCTAAGAATCTCGGAATATTTTTTAATGACACTCTTACGTGGTCGAACCACATTAACTATGCTTGTGGTCGCACTTTCTCTATGACTAGAACTCTTGGCGAACCCAGCATTGTACACCTATTAGAATAAGAATGATACTTGCCAAAACTTATCTGATGCCTGTTTTACTATATGGTTGTGAGCTTTTTGCTAAATGTGATGCAACTAGTAAAGGGAAATTAAACGTTGCATTTAACAACATAATCCGATACGTGTATGGACTTAATAGGCGTTCTAGTGTATCTTTCTTTTCATCTCAGCTATATGGCCTTTCTTTAGATAATCTACTAAACATTAGAGTTTTAGTTTTTTTTACATAAAATAATATATACCCACATACCTGATCATCTGTACAGCAAACTTGTTATTTCAGATATAAGCAGGGGAAAAAGACTTAGATCATTTAGATACAAAAGTTTAATTTCGGAGTGGCATTTCTACATATTCGCAGTATCTCTCTGGAATTCTATACCCCACAGCTCTCAACTTTTAAGTAACGCACGAAAATTTAAAGAAAATATTTTTAAATTGTTTTCGGCATAAGAAAATCAAACATAATTATTTGATAAATTAAATTATTTAAATTTATTTAAATTTTTTATTTATTTTTTTTTTGTTTTGTTCATCTTCTTTAATTTAAATTGTTTTTTGTTCCATATAAAAATTGTAATTAGTTATTAAGTTATTAATTAATGATCTTATAATTTTTCATATCATCAGTTCCATACTGCAAAATAAGACTTTTAGTCTTGTGTATGGAGCAATTCAAATAAATCAAATAAATAAATAAAATAAAGAAACTGTATTACAAACCAAACAACCACATATTTTTAAAGCGGAAGTTCCCTGAAGTTCATAACAAGAAGGATCTAATAAAGAAAACTAACTGTGCAAAAACTTATATCGGCCACTGTATGTACCAAATTTCGAGATTCTAGCTTTGCAAGTTTAGGAGATACGCCAAACGCATCTTTCTTCGGAGATAAAGGCTGCTTAAAAAAATAGGAGTGTTTTAACAAAAATTGCGACTGTATTGCCTTGATGAACAGTTTATTTATATAATGATTTTTTCTTAATGATTAATATTTTAATTAACATATTTAAACAAAAATATGAAATATTATTTCATTATAATATTTTCATATATTTTTTTTAAATGTGTACACTGTAGTGTACAATGGTAGCGAAAGGGTTAAATGACTTTTAAGGTTTTAGAAAAATTAGGTGCAAAATGACCACACAAAATAAATTTTCAATTGCATGACAACAAATAAAAATATATTTATGCATTATAAACGTACATTTTTCTTAATGTCGTGTCCATTTTTATCACCATCCTCTTGTTTCTCTCTGTTTGTATTTCTTAAGTTGAACATTTTTTTGTTCTTACTCTTACCAAAACACGTACATATGGAATTACAGTCGAAACACATACATATAATTTTGTGTATCTATTTGTACAGTGCCATGCCATTAGATTAGGTAACGTGTTTGGTATTATGGTCAATATTCAAATAAAAAACTCTACACTCATAAAAAGTTCATACAACTAGTTGAAAATCCAGCTACGACAACAGAAAATAGTTATTGAATTCGCAGCAGCAGAATCTTTAATAAAGTTGAGAATCACAGTCTCCTAAATTTAGTTGACCTAAATTTTAAAAGAACTAAACTTTGCAGTTCCAGTTAAATTAACTAAGAATTTAGCTAGATCAACAGAATTTTTAAGCTGAGACATCAGAAAGTGCCTGCTAAAAAGGTTTGTCCGAATCTGTCCAGAGGCATATCCATATTTATTACCGGGAATATTGGTAATTTATAAAGAGTACTTAATAAATTAATGATTATCATATTAATTACAGTACTAATTGCAATTGTCTGAAAAAGACGTTAAAATTCAAACTCAAACAAAAATCAAACTTTGTTCTCTGGCAATTCCCTAACTACGTAAGCGCCACCTATCGAGTATACAAAGAATATATCATAGATATGGCATCACTTACAACATATGGGAAAACAGTAGACATTAGAGTGAGGTAAGTTTCTAAAAATAGAACTGTTGTGTTGTTGGAGTTGTACTTCTGAGATTATGTATGCAAGAACAAAAAAAAACACCGTGTATTGAATAAAACTAGTTTTAATTACAACAAAACTCCACCTGACGATAGAGCAGTGCGCTAAAGCGCTCTGTCTAGCGTGTAGTGCGAGTGCATGTGGCATTAGAAATCAGTTTATCTATACCACGGTCAGTGATTGCACAGAAAATTTCATATAGACGCAATCGAACAAATAAAAATATAACAAATATTACATTATTCAAAAAAAAAAAAAAAACAGGGTCACTGACGAAGGTTCAATACCAGAAACTGCGCAGTCTGTTTCAGAAAATTGAAAATTTACAATATAGTTATGATTTTTAGAAAATACACTCATTCTTCTCTACCACGCCTTTCACAATGAAAATCAATGAAGGTTTTCACAATTTTTATGAAGTTTTTTATAAATATGATGAAGCCCTTTTCCTGAGTGTAGGAGTTTTTAAATTTGATACGAAATATATATGAACCGTTTCATAATATTTATGATACATTTTATAACAATTTATTGGACTTTAATAAAAGCTTATGAAGCTGCTGATCCTCGTTATCTTACATTTATTAATAACAATTAGTGTTTTCCATTTATAATATTACCATTTTAATTATGATTTCAAACCTGAGAGTTCAAAATCAAATGCAATTTTAGAAGATCAACAATATAAACATTTCATAAATATAAGGAAGACTGTCATCAATTTGCATTATTATGTATAAAATTACTAAAAATACGAAATTTTATGTTTTATATATTTTTTATTTAAAAACGAACTGATTTTTGAAAGATATTATAAACGACTAATCTAAAATTATTTGAGAAAAAATTATTTCACAGAGTTCCATTTACAGAGTTTCCCACATATGAAACAGCTTCTTCATATTTATGCAGTGTAACATTGGACAATGAAGTTTTCCATAATATTTATGAAGTTTTTTATAAGTATTATGAAGCTTTTTCCCTAAATGTACAAACATTTTTACTACGGTATTCAAAAAGGACTCGTATAAAGTCATATATGGCGGTATATTTGCAAAAGGTACTACTTTTATAAATAAAAAAAAAAAGATGGCCATGTATGGGCAAATATGGAAGTATATTGAATTATATGTGTGCAAACAAACTCATGTATGAACATATATGGAAGTACCAAAAGGATCATATATGGACGAATATATTAACCCAATTTTTTATTAAATTTATATAGTAAAAAGTGTATTAAAATTACGTAAAAATTGTATTAAAATTATTGTAAACACTTTTTTGAAATTGTAAAAATTACCGGAACGATTTGAAACATATGGAAATGGTATATCCAATCAGTTTTAAAGACCGATTGTAAACAACTTTAATTCTGAGCCTAATTCATAATGACTTGATTCATATTTGTATTTTGTAGCACATGCATAAATTACATAAAAATTTAATTGTATCAGTAGAGAATTCCCATTATTTACGGTATTCTCTTTGTTAGTAAAATAATTGGATTTTTGTATTACTTTCGTCTTCATTACGACAATATTAACGCATGTAACTCTTATTTAAAAATGTCTTAATTGTTATTTTTTACAAATAAGTCCATGCTAAAGTCAAAAATGTGTTTCAGTAATTATTGTTAACCTTTTGAAGCGCCATTGGAAGTATAATCTTTACATAAATGAAAACATTGTTTTCAAATTTAAGATCATAAGTTTTTGAAATTGTACCTTACACATTAGGCCGGGTCGATTTGTATGGAGGCAAAAAAATCGCTTAGCGTTCAAGGAAAATCGTATTCTAGGGATCAAAATAAGAAACTTTGCCGAAGGAACCGTACCTCTAAAACGAATTCTGATGTCCCGACTTTTGACCCGCAGTGTAAAATTTTGAAAAATCCCACTTTGACCCATTTAGAGTGCCCCAATCGAATCCAACGCTATCGAATATAATTTATACATTCATCTGCTAGAGCGTCTTCCGGAGAAGAAATAGAGACCCTCATCTTGGAAAGACTCCTCCTACTTTCTGAAATATCTCTATCCCGAGATTTGTACATTTTGCTATAAAAACACGGCTAAAAAGAACCTCTTTCAACTCAAATTTTAACCCCTTAACGGTTACCTAGAATGATGATTTATGCATTAATCTGCTAGCGCGTCTCCCGGAGAGAAGTAACTCCCATAATCTTGGAGAGATTCCTCCTACTTTCTGAAATATCAAAGTGTGCTTTTTCAAAATTTGACCCTACGGGTCAAAAGTCGGGACATCAGAATTCATTTTAGAGGAATGGTTCCTTCGGCAAAGTTTCTTATTTTGATCCCTAGAATACGATTTTCCTTGAACGTTTAGCGATTTTTAAATCGACCCGCCCTATTACACATAAAAATACGAATTATCGAAAACGTCCCATTACTTAGTATGAATTGTCGAGCTGTAAGTTCACATTTTCATTTAACATTTCTTTGGTACAATATCATAATTAAATCTTACTCTTAAAAAGAAAAATCAAATTCCTTTTTAAATGTAAGAAAAAACAATTAACATTTACTTTTGATCATGTATCTTTGAAATTTTAAAGAAAAATGTAAACTTACACTGAGAGAATTACTTGCATGATATCAATGAATTTTTGCAATAAATCTATAAATTGTCACTGAAACTCGTCCATTGAAACTCTACATTAAATTAATGAAGTTTTTCATAAAATTTAGTAAAAAATTTCATATTATATATTAAAACTTGCATACGACTGATGAAAAAGTTTCATTAAAACTACGAAGCTTTTTCATGAAGTTTTAAAAATTTTTCATTCACATTGAGAAGAAAACATCATTGTTTTAGTGAACACATTTCATTAAAACTCGTCCAATTAATGATTTCTGTAAACTGTTCAACAATTTATGCTAATTGAACGTTTGGGGTAATTTGTATTTTTATCTGTAATATTAACATTGTTCACAACGTTTTAATTTAATGTGGTCGTATTAAACATTATTTTAAAGTTGTTTAGAATGCCGTTTTATCGGCACATATTGTGATGCGATAATAAACACAGAATTGCGCTGACATAAATACATAATATACAAGTTTCGCCGTTTGTAACAACATTTTTATCTCAATTAAAAATTTTAAATAATATTGATTTCTATTTAATAAAGCAGTTTTTTAATATAAAAAAAACTTTCTGAAAAAATTAAATAAATGTATATAATGTATGAACGTCTATATGGATGGCCATATAAAATAAAATATGAACATATATGACCATATTTGTCCATATATGGAAATGTTAGGTAATTTTTTTAGTATCCCAAGTAAAAAATTGATATGGGGCATCATCAAATTATATTAAATTGTATATAAGTTGGAAATACAATGAGATTAAATTTGATCCGAGAACATATAAATGTATATAAAATATTTAAAATAACTGTATGGAATTCGATACAATTGTATCGAATTAGATCTAATTCGATTCAATTAAATACAATTTTGTACACTTTGATGTATTTCATCCTAATTTTGCCCCTATATACATTGTTGTGTATTATATATAATTATATCGCATTAGATATAAAAATATATTATTAGATAAAAGTTGATACAAACAGTTCCTAGTTTTTCTCAGCAATCACATCAAATTATATTTAATTTCATAAACTAGTCTATACGACTATTTCACCTATTTAACTCCGAACAGGGTTGTTTGGTGGAAAATGGTAAAAATTAGCTGTTCTCAGATTTTTTCGCTATTAAAATTAATAAATCATTTTTTTGTCTGTATGAATTCGTAGCATATGTTAAACTTCTTATGCTAACTAACGTGTATCAAAAAAAAGGTATTTTGCGAAAGAGGCCAAACTTCTTTAAAAACTTTCATTAAAATTACAAAGCGCTCACGGGAGCTAGAGTCGTTCTTGTAAACAAAAATCAAAATTTATCTAACTCGAAAATCTCAACTCCGGAATTATATAATTATATCTAAAATCACTTAGAAAATATTTTTATTACGCCACCATATATAATTAAATGTGGCTTTGCAATGGACCACATATAATCATAACTGAATTCAAATAAAAATATTCAAAGCATTTTACCTCATTCTATATAAGAGTGTATGGAACAATATATGTCTTTATAAAAAATTATAAAAAAAATATTTTTAATGTTGGTTCACATAATGTTTTATATAATTATATATACATGTATGTTGTATTGTATACGAACGCATTTGTAACTATATATTGTATATATAGTAATATATAATTAGGTTATTGTATATAAGACAATATAAAATAATATATTGTTATATATACGCTTATATAAATATTTTTGAAGCAGCACAAAATTATATACAATGAGATACAAATATTTATGCTTTAACATATATGTTTATATGACTACATAAATGTATACATTGAAGCATGTAATTGTATTAAATTATATCCAGATATATACAAACTTTTTTACTTGGGATGTACGATTATTGTTGACCATATATGATCATATAAAAAATATGTACAATCATATATGAACTTTTTTAACCGGGGTACAGATATTTTTTGTTTACTGACAAGGACCTTATGGGTTTCTTTTATTTGGTGTATTTTGTTTTTTCATTGCTATTGAGTACGTTTAGGGATTTCCTGTTTCTTGTGTTTTTTGGACATTTAACAATATGTAGTTGTGTGTGTTTTTTTACTTTGTGTATGTGTCGTTTAATTTCAGTTTGGTTTTATTTTATTAAATGTTGTTTTTTGCGATTGTTTATTTATTTTATTTACTTTTTTGTTTGCCAAATACGACACACTTAAGTTTTATACAACATGCGACATAAGGATACAAAACATATAATCAAACACACATAAAAATACACACGCACATACATATTATGCACATTAGAGTGGCATTTTTTCTCAGCTTTCGATTGGTATCAATTATTGTTGTCGTAGGTCCAAAAAGTATGTGGTGCTTATTTGAGAAAAATCGAATAGCTTTAACCCAAACAAATTTTCCGATTTTTGAAAAAATTTTTAAATTGCTTTAATTTTAATATGTCTTGCGACACATGATTTAATATTGGTATGTTCAGCACGAATATTTAACAATTTTGAAATCTGCATAACGGATTTCTAGATATAGAGACTTGATTTTTACTAAAAATGGCGTTTTTTTCCTCCATTGCAGAAATTTGTTAAAAATTATCCTAAATTGTTTATTTTTTGCACTAGCAAAGTAGTCAACATTTTTTCATATGAGCATAACTATGTCAATATTCATTGAAGGATAACTTGTAAATTTAACTCCAAACATCTCGAAAAAATCATAAAATTTACATAGAAAAATTGTTATGCTTTTAAATTTTATTCATAAGTATATTTACTAAAGCTTTCGATTTATAATCATTAACGGTTTAGTTGTTATCGGACTAGGTGCAATAGTATTGTGGTGCAGAATTTATGAACAATCAGATTGCTTAACCATTAACGAGCTGCGCACAAAGCCTTTGATATATGGATACAAACTGAAATTAGTTTTAAGAAATATATTTTGTAATACATTATTACTAAATTCAGACATAATTATGACAAAGTTTAAGCAAGTTTTGTGTAGTATTTGAGTATAAAAACAAAAAATTCTAAGATAATTTAAAACAATTTCTGCAATAGAAGAAAAATAAACCATTTTTAGTGAAAATCAAATCGCAATGTCTCAAAAATCCTTAGTCCGATTTAAAAAATTTGGCATGCTAAAATTAGTAAGAAATTATGTATATAAAAATATTTTTATAAAAACAGTTTAAGAAAAATTTTCAAAAAAACGAAAACTGTGGTAGCGAACGTGGCACCTAGGGTTAAAAATGTCCCAGTTTTCTCAAAACTTTCACGCACCTAATAACTTTTAGCCCTAGCGATATAATAATCTGAACAATAAAATAAAATTTTTCAAAAAAAAACTTTTTCTTCATACAAACAAAAAATGCCGCTCTAATGCACATAAACCAACACAACAAAAAAAAATTTATCTGCAATCAGCGGTAATAAAATTCTTTTATTTCAACCAAAAAATAAAAAAAGGTTCATGCAATGAATACAAGCAAATATTATATAAAATATTAACGAAATCCAACAAATATACAAACCGACCCAAACCCAAATCAACAACAAACAAATAAATGAAAAATGTTATTTTGTTTCCATAAAATAAAATTATAAGGACAACAACGCAATTTTTTGTGCAACACCAGCAATGCAAGTTTTTGAGTGAAGCGACAATTTAAAATATTTATATTTATGCCAAAAAAAAAAAATATTTCATACATTTTAATATTCAGTAATTATTGCATACCTTAAGAATAGTGGATTAAGGAATAAAAATTTTCTGACTGGCTGACTCAACATCAAGAAAGTTAAAATTTGGTGCCTAGGTACCTCCTCCAGCTTAGATGGCCTCTTAAACTAGAGTTGTTTTTTAAAAATTCCTTTGCTATGTGACAAAAAGATAGAAGTCACAAACCCCTTTTTCTATAAATTTTTAATTTTAATTTAGAAAGTGTGAGGTTAGAAAGAAGAATAATTGTTTTCCTCTAAAAATTATAAACCCCATTACTTTTCAAATTAGTTTCTGCATTTTTTATGGATAGGCGTCATCAGTGATTTTTCATTTAAATTGTATTATTATTTGTGTCTTATGATTGCCTCTATATGATAAATTTTTCAACAACCTGCCGACTGTAAGAATTAAACCTACGCTTATTCTTACAATACAAACGTAACAATACCAAGTCATGCCCGTTTAGCGATCACACCCAAGTATAGCCTCGAATCTAATGCAGCTAAATTGCAGTTTTATTTCCTATTAGCTTTTCTGTTATTGTATATTAACTCAGAAGTGACCCAAACTAACAAACACAAATATTATATTTTTAGATTTTTTACCAGATTGACGTATGGTTTTTATGTTAAGTGTAGCCAACTTTGCGTTTATGTTGAGACATCGCCAAAAGGGAAAAATTTTGTAATTTTAAATATATCCTCAGAAATAAAGCTAGTACTATTGTTTCAACGATTTTTAATCGGACTTTAATGTTTTCGTACTCAGTTTAATAGATGAGGAAAAAGCATTGAGGCATTGATGTTTCCATATTAATGCTAATGCCAAATAATTGGCATTTATATAAAAAAAATAATGCCTCATTGCTAAAATCCCAAGCTTGTTCATTAATAGTAAACAACATACAATTTGAAGAAACTTGCTTAACGGCGACTCAATCTCTAACCTACACTTGGTATCCAACTATTGTATGTAAATAAAGCGCATCAAAAAAACAAACAAAAAAAAAACGTGATAATTACTTGTGAAAGAGAGATAGGATTAAGAAGAAGAAGCATTCTAGTTGAGAAATTAATTGTGCATTGGTATAAGTAATTCTGTCTCTTCTGATCAAAAAACAATACTTGTGTGTACGTAGTGTAACAAAACTCCACTTAGCCACAGTCATCACTGTGTCGACCGTGGCACAACTCGTTAAGAGGTGAGATTACGATGCATAGCTTGATGCTAAGGCAGTGAATTTGAACATAAATCAACCACTGACGAGTCCCAGGGAGGGGGACGAAACTGCGGCAGTCTGGTGTATCCCTTGTTTCAATAAAAATGTTTTCTTCTTCTTTCTTCTTGTAAAGAGACTAACTAAAGTAAACAATTTTATTTTAGCAACATTTCTTGATATTCTCATTTTACAAATTACTAAATTTTTGTACTAAATTTTGTTGCTGATTTTGCAAAACATTTTACTTATTAAAAAATGGGAATTCTTATTTTTATTTAAAATTAATAAAACTTTTAAGTAAATAGTTAAAGTAAAAGGAATTAGGAAAAATTATGTGAACAATCGAAATCGACATTTTACTTCGCCACAAAAATTAAATTTATACTGGCCGAAAGTTTCTGAAGATTTATTCATATTTATGAAGTTTTTCTTAAGAAAGTACCAATAATATTTAATAGTCTGCTGATTTCATTGTACTACAATTTATCAGACCTAAATTAGAAAATATATATATATATATATATATATATATATATATATATATATATAGATATATATATATATATATATATATATATATATATATATATATATATATATGTGTATGCACAGCGCATAGTTTAGGGACACGCCCAAAATTGTCGCCGAAATATGCGGTGTATAGACAAAATTGTCCTCATCTTAAACGCTAGATGTATGAAAAGGCGCGAAAATTTTGGGGACAGTCCCCAAAGTAAGCAAATGTCCCTAAACTATGCGGGGGAATGAATAAATGTCTCTAGAGTATGCGGTGTACATACATATATATATATATATATATATATATCGCAGGGCTCTAGATAGTTAACAGCAAAATTTTCAATAGCCACTACGAGATTTTTTCAAGTGTTTGTTTATTCTTACTGATATAGTGCTTTTGAAATTTGTGCACTTAAAAATGGTAAGTATGGTAAGGTCTCCCGCTCTCGCCCCTTTGGCTAGACATTTTAAAAATATGTTGCTTAAAATGTGACCTAAGAGCCATTCCAAAAAGTTTCGATTCGAAATTACTTGTTTTTGGAAATAGTGTTGCCAAAAAGAAAGTGGCTAAATAGATTTTTGGATTTTATTAAGCCTCTTCTTTTACTAACTAAAGGGTGATATTTTCGCAACTTTCTTTTTGGCAACATTGTTTTTTCAGCTCAGCTGTTTTCGTGTAACATGTTACTGCTAAACATGTTCAGTTTGGTCAATAATTTAACCATGAATCGACTTACAAACGAACAACGCTTGCAAATTATTGAATTTATTATCAAAAGTCATGCTCGGTTATGAAAGTGCATCGTGGACTTCTTCCAATTAATGGTCATTTTAGGCGACCTTCTGAGGCGGCTATTCGGAATCTTGTGACTAAATTTCGCACCAAATTTACATTATTGGACATTAATCCACCAACACGCATACGTAGAGTGCGGACAGAGAAAAATATTGCAGCTCTCTCCGCCAATGTTGTTGACGACCGTGAATTATCGAATTGGCGCCGTTCGCAGCAAGGAAGGATTTGGGTATAAAACATTTTAAAATACAGCTGGTGCCAGAGTTGAAGCCAAACGACCTTCCACAACGGCTAATTTTTTGTGAATGGACGCTGGCAAAGTTGGATAAAGATCCACTTTCTTTTAACGGAAAATTGTGTTCAGCGACGAAGTTCATTTCTGGTTGAATGGATACGTGAACAAGCAAAATTGCCGTATTTGGTGTGAAGAGCAGCCAGAATCATTGTAAGAACTGCCAATGCAAACCGAAAAATGCACTGTTTAGTGTGGATTATGTGCCGGTGGATTGGTGCATTGGACCGTACTTTTACAAAGACGATGAAGGCAGGAACGTTACTGTGAATAGCGAGCGCTACCGTAAGCAGCACATTTTTATTAGATAAGAATTTTATTATATATTTGAAAAACACCATAAATTTTTAAATAAGATCACTGTTTAAAATACTATTAAAGAAGACATATATATGCTCCATCCATCCAATGACAAGACAATGTTAAAATCATTATTGATTCACCTAAGTTTACAACCACTTCCAAATCAGTAGATGTGGTGTTTTTACTACTTCTTGCTCAGATCTTACTTTCCTGGGTTGGTATATGATGTATTTCGCTTTCAATCGAAATTGATATTTTAATCAATTATAATCTGTTTCAGAAACATATATTCTACTGAAACTTAAATCAATTGATTCCGTTATATCAGATCTTTTAATTAATGATATTTAATAGTATTTAAAATTTTAATTTTTCGAAATAATGAGAGTTGAAATTTTGATTTCAACCCGCCTATTAATGCCCGTAATTTCAAGCAATAGATACCTACCGGTACCCCGATTTTGTTCGTGTACACGGTAGGTATCTAAGCACCAGTAGGTATATATTGCTTGAAATTACGGCCATAAATACAGAAAACTTTGATTAAATATACATTTTTATCAACTTAAATTTTACACTTCTTTTTTTCATAATATTAAAAACATGAAAAATATTTGTCTTCATCATGCATATTTTTTCCTTTAGCATTGTGCAACAAACTGAAGCATAAATTAACGCCAGAACAACGGGAGAATACACACAAAGAAAAATTTAGCTATTTGCCAACTGAAATTTGGTTACTGGGACTCAAATTCGGTTATTACGAATTTCAGTCGTGTGGTACAACTGGATATTCCGACATCCTTTACACAAAAAAATATGTATGGTATATTTTCCCCTTCTGTTTATCCCACAAAATTGTGATTGTGCCGAGTTGGATGGACTAGACTGGAAAAATTAAATTTTGTTCAAAATTACATCTTTGGAAGTTGTGAAAAAGAACTTCTTTATAAGCGGGAAATCAGAATTGAATTTGAAATCGATTAAAAGTTGATTCTTTAAGAATGGTTTCCATATTTGCAGCTGGGATGTTGTTGTAATATTTTCAAAAAATCAATATAAGTGAAGTTTTCATTTTAATTGCACGGATAGCCTACAACCTTCGCCCCATTGCAATTAATTAATATGGTTTTAAATGCTCAAAGTCCATACTTTAAAACCATATCAAAAGTTATTCTAAGTTTATTTAGGTATATGAATTAATAAGAAATTGTAAAGAAAAGTCTTGATTTTTGGTAAAAGTTAAATTCGCGAATATTTCATAAATCCGAGCTGATATTAAAATTTGGTGTTCACATTCGTAATCTCGATCATAAAATCAATTAAAACTAATAAGTCGCATGACTGATGCATTTTTAGTGTTTAACTGTTTAATAGCTTAATAAAAATTTCGGAGTAATATGTAAGTTTTTTTTTCGGAAAGGCATTTTTATATAACACAAATTTGTCAAGTAATTTTAGCAAATTTGATATAATTCGTCTTTAAAAAAAATTAAATACCCCGCCTTTTGCACCAAAATCCCGTTTCTTTGTCTGCTAAGTACAGCTCTTTGATCAAAAACAAATGTTCATGATTATTTTACGGCATAATTTGTAAAGGATGTTTTTATAGAGGTATAGAACTTTGAAATGAAATAAAACAAAGATAAATTATTTAAATTGACATGAAATTTACTTTATTCGAAAGATAATCTTCTCACATTATAACTTAAATAACCTTCTGGCATATGACCACCACGGCTTCCTTGGACGTAGTCTAATCGAGAGGTCCAATTTTCGATGACTTTTTCTAACATATGTGGCCGTATGATTGGTTTCTTCCTCTACGCTACGCTCTACAGCAGCAACGACTTCTTCTGTGTCTGTGGATGTATATTATCATTTAGAGTAAGCGTGGTGCGAAAACGTTCCATAGTTAATCGAATTAATTGCTCTGATGGACGATGTTGACCGTGAAATGGACGTACTGCGCTATGCGTATTTCGAACAGAACCATGTTTTTCAAAATAAATTTGAAAATCAAATCAGGCTTCAATGACAAACCAAACAAAACATAAATCACTAGACAGCTGACAAAATGGCCGCCAGTTAAAAAAGTGTTGCCAACTTAAAGTTCTATACCTGCATAAAAAAAACGTTTATATTAAATCTCAATAGCAACATGTTCAACGACCAAAAATATTTCCTGCTTTACTAAAACCCTTCAAATTAATGAGTCGACAACAATTCGAGCTCCTCTACTCTTTATTAATTTCTACAACAGCAAACATATTTCTTCAAAGGATTACAAACAATAGTCTAAATTAAAATCTAGTTGACATATGATGTACAGAAGACATATTTGGTCATGTTTTAAAGTGGACTATCGTGCATGTAGATGCCATATGTGCAGTGTGAGGACTTCGTTTTTTTTTTTGTTTTGTTGGAGGATAAACTATGGAAGTAAGGACGCAATATAATTCTTAGTTTTTATGGTCATAAAACAAAAGGTCAGTGGCATAACTAAAATGAAAAGTCACAACTCCAGATGAAAAAAGAAAATTTGTTTATAAAGGAAGTAAGAGTGTTGTATTCGGCAATACTGAATTTTGTATACCCCCCATTAAATTTGGAAAAATTTTAATTTTTCTTAAATAAATTCTTGTATACAAGATTTAATTCTACACACAGAGAATAAATTGGTTGCAATCCATTGTAACCAATAAAATTTAATCATTATTCAATCATTTTAATTGTAAGTACTTAAAATTCATCATTAGACTAAAATTCATCATAACATATATTGTAAACAGAAAATATGTAAAATAAAACAAAACACAGTCACATCATTCAAACTATTGGTTTTCCTTATCAATATTGAAAAAATATTATATTCTACATTACCTTTAATACCAACAAAAAACATTTTTGGAGATTTTATATTTACAATTAAAATCGCATATTAGTTTCGCCTGCAAAAAAAAAAATCATTCTATCTAAAATATTAGCTTTCGTTACCAATTTTAAGATAATATAAAGTTTTTTAATAGTTTTGGTAACTCTAATAAAATATTGAGACTTGCAAACCAGTTTATATTGTACATATTCAATATATATTTAGACATTCATATTAAAACTTGAAAGAACAAAATATATTCAAGGTAGCTTTTTGAAAATACAAATTCAAATTGGGTGTGGACTAGAGGTAATGCAATTGCCTGATAAGCAGAAGGTCACCGGTACGACACCAGTTCGCGGAATAAGAATTTTTTTTAATGAAATAATTTTAAAATAATTAACTTTTTATAGCCTTGGTAACTCTAATAAAATATTGAGATCAGCAACCGAATTTCTATTGTACATACAAATCTATTTTAAGACAAATATTTAAATTTGGTACTAGAAAATATTCAAGGTTGAAATTTAAAAAAAAACATATATAGGGATAAAGTACTTATCTTAAAAACGGAAGGTCGAGCCCATTTCGAGCCATAACATTTTATTTATAAATAAAATAAATTTTGTGAAAGGCGTGGTAGAGAAGAATGAGTGTATTTTCTAAATATCATAACTACATTGCAAATTTTTAAATTTTTTCTGAATCAGACTGCGCAGTTTCTGGTATTGAACCTTCATCAGTGACCCTGTTTATTGAATTTTTGAATAATGTAATATTTGTTGTGTTTTTATTTGTTCGATTGCGTCAGTGCAATCACTGACCGTGGTATAGATAAACTGATTTCTAATGCCACATGCACTCGCACTACACGTTAGATATTTTGTTGAATGCATGTGAATCTATTTATATATGAATAGTCCATAATCATAAAATATTCAATTGTTACAATAAAAATTCGAAATTTGTAAATAAATGTTGGTTGTTACAATAGTATTAAAATTTAACAATAATAGTGATAGTACGTGGAACTACAAAAATTCGGTTGTTGCCTATTTCTGCAGTCAACTTCACCATAAATACGCGCTGTAACTATTCTATAATACGCTAGTGATGTAAAGAAAACATTTGTTTTTTGGTGATCATCAATACATTCTACAATACGCGTTCGAAGCGTGTTTTCATCTCATTTGTTCGTCGCCAACATTCTTTAAATTTGTAACTATTTTTTCAACAAAAAATTCGTTTGCAACTACAAAACTGTTTTCTCTGTGTAAGTATATACTCAGATTCTATGTTTTTTATTCTACTAAGGCCCGACTACTGAACCGAAAGTTAAAATTTAACAAACAGTTAAATTGAAATTTTATATGGGAAACAACAACAAATGTGTCTGTGTTAGTAGCTAACGGGACATTGTGAAGATGGAGCTAAAGAGATTTCACGATTAAAATATCGTTAAACTCTAATGGACAATACCCCCACGGGCATAATTCTCATTTCGAGTTTGAAAACTATATCCGTAATTTTTTAAAGCATTACCATCATAAATAAAATGTTGTCATTGACCGAATATTATTCGGACATATTGCCCAAAGAAAATTTGACTTAATATCTTAAAAAGTATCAGTTTTTAAAAGGAATACTTCCAAAAATCGGTAAAATTTGGTGACTTTAACTTATATTCTTTATTCTTCCCGAAAAAGCTGTCAATTGGAGTACCAGATAAATAACCGACAAATTATCGTATTTCGATCTGAGAACTGTAGGGTATAAAAAAAGAATTATTTTGGTTGTTAATCTCTATAGTAGAATATTACGTGTCAAATGTAGAATGTTTAATTTTAAAATTAGATGACAAATATGAAAAATGAAACAATTTACAACTTTAACGTGTTGCATATGCATGTTTTTCCAAACACGTTTGGTTTGTTTGATAACTATTCACAATATTCTAATTACAGGTTAGGTTGAAGTGAATGTATGCGTTATGCACACTAGCCCAGATAGACCATGAGGTCCGTTGTAATGTAATGAGCATGACGAATCACTAAAGTTAAACGAATTCAACGTTCTAATGAAATGCGTTATGTCAACGTCCTCAAGAGCATTAACAAGGAAAGTACACACAGGGAAAATATTAGTTAGAAAATTGTTGTATTTACCATGATTTTACAATAACAGCATAAATTTGATTAAAATTGCAAAATATTTATTATATTAACAAATCGTTGTCCTCAGTAACTAAAAATTTGAAGTTTCAACTAAATTTATATGTTTGCACTAATCAATTCTATGTTCCTAACCAATTCAGACAAAAATATTTTCTTTTCAAATATTTTGATAGTGGCAACTGCTTCAAAAAATGCAAAAAAGCTAATTTTTCCCAAATAATTAGACACTGCGATTACATGTTTGTTGCAATAATCAAATTTATATAACTAATTTTTACTAATGCTCTACTAAATAATATCTACTGAATCTTAGTTATATTTACCGATTTTAAAATAAGGTTTAAGGTTTTGTGATGATTTTTCAGTTGCGTCACCAAATATAAAACATATCTAAATAAATTTTTGAAATTTTTGTTGTCATACCCATAAAATCAAGACCATAGCTAAAAGAAAATAAATTTGTATTAGTTGTCAAAAAAAAAAAAAAAAAAATACAAACATATTATGCTATAAACACATAGACGACTGCAGCTACACGACTACAGCCTGTCAAAAATAAAATACACACGTTTATATGAAAACGATTATTTTGGCACCAACACAACTACACGGCTACCCGACTACTTTTGCCGCTGTAGTCAACTTAGGTTAATTTCTATTTTTGTTGGCTGCAAAACAAAAATAGTGTTGACAATAAAACAAAATATGTAACAAATTAGTGCTTAAAAATATTTTATTTTGTTAAACACAAAAAACGTCGCAACATCAAATGGTATAATTGCATTAATATTCAAGAGGGGTTATATAAATTTATTTTCACGTTATACTAATGTATTATAAATAAGTAATTGTATTTTTAAGTGAACTTTATATACGTGTCTACAACCAAGCATGTTGTTCTATTTTAATAAAGAAAAAAAAGATGTAATTGGCACTACTGAAACAAAAATGCATTTGTATCAGGGATGTTAAATGGAGTTTTCAATTTTGTACCAACATCCAAAAAAAATTGTACTTTTTGGACGTTGACGGTACCATTTTTTTTAAATTTATTAAAACAACAAAAAAAAAAATACATAAAAATTCTCTTGTACAGAAAAAAAAAACAAAACCTTCCAATAACATACATTATATGTATGAATAAAATAATGCATAAAAAAGTCTTATGAATATATGAGACCAAATCATGGAATTATTTGTTTAGTTAATAAACTATTTGGAATTTCTACATCATAGCAGCATAAATTTGTCGCTCTTAACCAATCCTTAGTCTGTATGAGACTTGATAATGTTGGCTAATGTAGTCTGTTTCTTTCCTTAGTTTTTATTATATTTTGAAAAGAAAAAAGCTCTTTCCACATTTGCAGACCAGTGTGGAATGGATAAAATTCCAGCAACGACTAGAAATGTCTGGAAACATATTGACATTCAGTTCATTTTGAAAATTAGCTACTACCGACCAAAAACTACAAACGTTTTAATTTTTTAACGACTTCAGTTAAAAAAATTTTAGTTTTTACTCTGGCTCAAGTAATATTTTACTAAGAAGACAAGAATGGAGCAAAATTAATGATTAATCGGTTTTTTGTTAAAGTTCTGCCTATTATGGAGGCTATAACTTTTCTAAAACATTGGGTTCTGATGAGATCTTTAACCAGATCGAAATACTAGTATTAACCTAGCTAATATGTTTGATTTGCTTTATTTTTGTAAATATACGGAGGTTGAGAGCTCGTTCTAAATTAAACATATATAAGATTGTTTGGAATTTTCTTTCATTTCTTTAACAATAATTTAATTTTCGTTTGAGTTTGAATTTTAACGTCTTTTTCAGACAATTGCAGTTAATACTATAATTAATATGCAATTTTATTTAATTTAATTTTGAAAGTCGTGGTAGAGAAGAATGAGTGTATTTTCTAAAAATCATAACTACATTGCAAATATTCAATTTTTTCTGAATCAGACTGCGCAGTTTCTGGTATTGAACGTTCGTCAGTGACCCTGTTTTTTTGAATTTTTGAATAATGTAATATTTGTTATGTTTTTATTTGTTCGATTGCGTCTATATGAAATTTTTCTGTGCAATCACTGACCGTGGTATAGATAAACTGATTTCTAATGCCACATGCACTCGCACTACACGTTAGACTGAGCGCTTTAGCCCTCTGAGCTATAGTTAGGTCGAGTTTTGTTGTGATTAAAACTAGTTTTATTCAATACACGGTGTTTTTGTTCTTGCATACATAATCTCAGAAGTACAACTCCAACAACACAACAGTTCTATTTTTAGAAACTCACCTCACTCTAATGTCCACTGTTTTCCCATATGTTATAAGTGATGCCATATCTATATATCAATTTTCACTTCTTCAGAATTTTAATAAATTCAAAATAAAAGTGAAGTTGGCTGCAACAAGTGTCAATATATGTAAGAGCTGCCAGATAAATTTTGTAAAAAATCGTAAATTTTTAATCGATATTAAAAAAAAAAAATTGCCAACTTTATTCTTCAAAATCCTTAAAATGATGATAAATCGTAAAATCTGGCAGATATAGTCGCATATATTTTAAGAGCTCATTACATAAAACGAATAAATGCAATGAAAAAGGACACAATAACAATTTGTTTGCTATACTAAAAATTCAAAAAGGGAAAAATTAAAAATTTTTAAATTGTACCAAATGAGTCGCGGTAGTACCACGGTACTTTAGAAGGTCAAATTGTACCAAAAAAAGTACAATTGTACCAACTTTAACATCACTGATTTGTATAAAAAACAGCTGTTGATATTTTTAAATTGAATCGTGATCAGCTGTTTACTATGCTGCTGTCGCTTCCAAAATAATAAGTAGCTGACCACACGGCGACGATTGCAGTCAACGGCATTTGCAGTCGTGTAGCTCTGCAGTCTGCTGTGGTCTATGTGTTTATAGCATTAGAAATAAAATTTATTTTAAAATATGTATAAGAAGAGTTTGTTTTAAGCAGCTACACGTTGTAAATTAAAGGCATAAGTTAAAATGGCGGTATATTATATGCAATAAGCGATCTTATACATGAAATTGACGTAGCAGTAATAGGGGTAATTTTGTTTAAACAAATTTAAATGTATTTTAAATCAATTGTTTTTTTTTTTTTTTAAAGAAAAACTTTCAGCCGTAAATTTACCTTAAATAGGGATGCTGTGGCCGATACGTTTCAGTAAAAATATCATGGATCCAAGCAAAAAGAAAAACCTCGACAAAATTAAAGAGTTTTGGTAATTTGTTTTGAAACCTAAAAGAAAGTGTTGTTTAGTAAGTTTAAAGTTCGCTTCTTTGTAGTATGCATTACTATATTATTCCATATGTGTAAGCTGAGTTACTGAAGGAACAGGTATACACTTTTTAACCACCTATTATTTGAACTAAACCTTTAATTCCTCTCTCATTAAGTTTCATAATGCCAGTTGTTTTTCTTGTGGTCTTTGGTGATACCCTTGCAGAGTATGTCTAATTGTTTACCATAATGGATGGAGCCTATATATAAGTTATGCGGTTATTTTGTAAAAGTAGCAAGTTTTATGTGTTTTTTTTAATTATAACCAATTTTGTTAAGGCATACGTGTATATAAAGTCACAAACGTTTTGGAAAGATTTGTAAAAATCGGATAGAAACCTAAATTGTTAGGGCAGCTTAAACATTATGTATTATTCTTAGTTTTTTTAAATTATCGAACTTTTAGATGCTTTAGAACGCGCACTACACCGAACTAAGAAAAAACTTACTACAGCATATATATCACAGAATGTTGAAATGTGCTTACTTTCAATAAAATCCAAACAGATTCATTACAAACGACTAAAATCTAATTGAAATTTTTGGAATGCCTCATATAAAACTTTAGCTGTTCAAATATCTTTAACCGTGTAAGTTTTATATTATTTCAAAGTTTCAACTTTGGTTGATAATATTTCCACTAAAGGGCCCTTTAAAAAGATTAGAAACATGTTTTAATGAATCTCATTAAAATGTATCTCTTAGTAACCTTGCAGATTCGAACGCTATTTTTTCAGGGAAATCTCTGAAATTATGCGTTATAAAAAGAAAAACACTTTAAGGAATTTTTTTAACATGTAAATGCTATTAGACTTTAGTTATATATCTGTAATAGCTTATCTTCTAACTTCTATTTTTTCTATATTTTATTTACTTATGTCAAGTTTTCCTCAAAAAAAAATATAAAAAAAAAATTATTATAATTGAATGGAAACTGTGTATTATTTTAATTAATTTGATAGGTTCTACAAAATAATTTCGACTGGTCCAACAATCATAATTTTATGATTCGGTTGGTACGGTTAAAAGTTTCAGCTAGTCTAATAGAAATTCAGTTACATCAACCAGATCAGCAACAATATTTTAACATAGTACACATGACTACAAAAATTCGGTTGGCAAAAAATTCGGTTGTAGCAATGAAACTGTTTTCTGTGTGTATTCTTATCAATTTGTGAAAGTATTTCCCCAGCAGCGTATACTAGAAACGGACTACTCTACTCTCATAAAAAAGTACAAATAGTAGAAAATCAAGCTACGAGAACAGAAAATAGTACCTGAATTTGCGCTTGCAGAATTTTCAACGAAATTGAGAATCACAGTCTGCTAAATTTAGGTGACCTATATTTTAGAAGACCTAAATTTGAGTTAACAGTTATAGTTAAATTAACAAAGAATTTAGCTAAATCAACAGAATTTTTAAGCCGAATCAACAGAAAATTTCTTCTAAGAAGGTTTGTCCGGATCTGACAAGATACAGGTCCATATTTATTACCGTGAATATAAGAAGTTAATAAAGAGTACTCACCAGGTACGTAGTTACGAATTTTGGTCCATTTTTTCTATATGTCGCTTAGTTTCCGAAGTATTCCGAAGGAAAGTATTCTTATCAAATTTTGAAAGTACTGCAGCGAATACTATAATTGGACTACTCTTCTCTTACACTCATAACAAAAGCCCGTACAAATAGTTGAAAATTCAGCTACGACAACAGAAAATAGTACCTGATTTTGCTCCAGCAGAATTTTTAATGAAGTTGAGAATTACAGTCTGCAAAACTTACGTGACCTAAGTTTTAAAAGAACTAAGTTTAGGTTGACAGTTGTAGTTCAATTAACTAAAAATTTAGCTAAATTAACAGAATTTTTAAGCTAAATCAATGGTAATTTTCTGCTAAAATGTTCTTTCCATACCTGATCAGAGGCAAGTCCATATTTATTATCGGGAATATAAGTTGCTCATAAAGACTAATGAATAAGTACGGAGTAACGATTTTAGTCCATCTATCTCACTCAGTTTCCGAGATATAGCCTATTTTATGCTGATACACTCAGAATATTATACAGTTTACTGTTTGTAGTTTAATAGAAAAGTTTTCAGTTGAGTTAAAAATAAAGAAACTTGCATTTATTTTTCAAATTAATATTTTTTCAACTTTTTGCATACATTTGTGCAAACTAATTTACTACCATTTACAGATTTTTTTAGTTTCATTTATTGTTTCCATTTATTTAAAGTTTCATACAAATTTAACCACAAAAACGGAATATTGTTGTTTATTGTTTCCGTTACAGTTATTATAAATTTAATAGTTTTTTTTTTTCAAAAAAAAAAATATATTAAAAAAATTCGTGTCTGTTTTTTCTTAAAATGGTTTGTTTATATACAAAATTGTTTCAATTAAAATTACTCGAAATTGAAAAATTGTGCACATGTAAAGTGTAAATTTGGTTAAAACAAAAAACAAACAACTAAAAATAATTTGAAATATATGAACATAACTTTTACTTTTACTGATCTGTATACTCATAGAAATAAACCTGTAAAAATAGCAGAAAAATCAACTAAAAATTAGTCAAAAATAATCTTGCAGAAAAAACTGCTAAATTTAATAGATTTTTTTACTAACTATTAATAAAATAAGAACAGCAAAAATAGATCTGTTAACTTTACAAAATTTTAGTAATTTTAGATGGGAATTTTAGTTAATTGAAAATATCATTTTACTCTGTAAAATTAGCAAAATATTTGTTGACTCAAAATAGCAAACAAAAACAAACAAAATGTTAATAAAATTTTTGCTATATTTATTTCAAATTAAGTAGAATGCAAATAATAATTTACTTTGCTCAAATCAACAGCAAATTTTGTTAAATAATTGTAGATTGCTGACTTGATTGGCAGACTTTGATTTGCATTACAAAAAATTAAAAAAAGAAAAAATTTATTAAATTTAACATTTGTTAATCATTTTTTTCTACTAATATTTAATAAATTTTTTTTGCTGAGTTTTGCGGATTATTTCGTTACTTTCAATTAACTAAAATATAGCTCAAAACAGTTATCAAAAGCAACCACACTAAAAATGTTGTTGACACAATCAATATATTATCCCAGTATAAGAGGTTCACAAATCGAGTTTTACGATGTCAGCCAGTGTTCCCAACACTCTCTTAGCAAATTACAGACGTCTAGCAGCTATTATTCCAGATATTTCCTCCATATCTCATAACAGATAGTACCTTCAACATTTTGTCCTGGAGAGTGCGTGAATTAGCACATGATATGTTGCATCGTATCCTTATGCGCTACAAAACATATAATCACCACTCGCATGCATTCCCGCTTTCTTGCCCAGAAACACAGTCCAGAAGCGACCAATTAATATTAGTTCGTTTGACCCTGCTTGTAGGACCTCCACATAGCTTTCGACACTATGCACACTTTAAAAACCGCATCAGCCCTTCTCATTGCACTGGGGTCTTTATCTGTACCAGGTACCGAAGTTGCACGTGAATGTCCATTGCCATTCTATCATGCAACCGGACTTTCTAGACAGTTTGACTGCATTTGAATATCCCCTTAACCCCGACAACGGGGTTGGGGGTCCTTGCAATTTTTTCTTTGTAAACTAAACACGAACTTGTTTGTGACAAAGAAAATACATTAGTACTGCCATAAGCTTTTGTAGTGTTATGCTTTCAAATATTTTTAAGGCTTTAGGAATTCTGGATTTCGAAAAATTTACGAAACAGCCATTAGTAATCTTGAAAAGGCTTTTCATGAAATTGCATGCTGTGCTAATAATAAGCTGTTTATCTCTATTAGATATTTTTATTAAGTTTACCCGGTCGATTATTTTTTCGTAAAGCTACCACCTATATTTTGCTATTTTCTAATAAGGATCAAATTTTACTTTTGAAAATAAGTTAATTTAATAAAGTAAACTTCTTATTAGATTTCGCAACTACGATCTGAACCCGCAATAACCCATTGTGGAAAAGCATTACCATATAAGTGCTTATATAAGTACATATTTGGTAATGGCAAGTACTTACAATTGTCATTACAAAACTCATAACATTTTTAAGGGGATGTCGCTCAAAATAATGACATGGCATTACTAAACACCGTACGAGAACTCCATAAATATGTAGTTATCTATATGCTTATTAGCATGGACAAAAATAATGAGTATAAAAATAAGTTTTACAAAAAGCTAAATTAATTATAAAAAATTATTATTTTAATTGAAAATTTTTTTAAATAAAATTTGCCAACACGCGTTTCGAACTTGGCACCCCAGGTTATTAGTCAATCGCTCAACCATCAGAGCTATCTCGATGTGTTTTATTTAATAGATAAAAACATAAATGACTTGTGTGCACAAAATGTCGTTACTTTACAGCTTACAAAAAATCAAAAATTATTAGCTAAATATGTATTAACTAGAGTTGAAAAAATATTGAGTCTAAAAATAGATTTTCAAAAAATCAAAATAAAATCTTTACTCTATGTTTAAAATAATAATAATAAACATACGTTATGGGTAACGCATTATTTTTTGTATTCAAATAATGGTTAAATAAGTAGTTATTAGTAAGTCATTATTATTTGTATTTAAGTAATGCAGAGAATAAGTTGGCGTCATTACTGGTAGTCCAAAAAATAATAAGTTGTTTTTACCCTTTCTACAAATCGATATTGTGCTATATTTGTGAAACACTAAGAAATACATTTTCGGGCAGTGTTTCGTCAATTTTAAAAGCACATTAAAAAACCTGAATAAGTTTCATTAAATTATTTGTTTAAATTTAAATATGACGAAAATGTAGTGCGGCTACAGTTTTGATACGCAGTGTATTATTGGCAGTTCTTGTTGGAAAAACAAGGAAATAATGGAGTTTCGAAAGATTTTACCTTTTAAACTATCGTGCTATTTAAGTATTTCCTGCACCCAAATGTGTCGATGATTTTTTAGCAACACTGTACACTCAGAGAATTATCTGCATAATATCACTGTTTTTTTTGCATTAGGTCTATTAAATGTCACTGAAAATCGTACATTGAAACTTAACATTAAATTAATGCAGTTTTTCATAAAATTTAATGAAAAATTTATTATATTTATTAAAAATTTCATACGACTATTGAAAAAGTTCCATTAAACCTGGAAGGTTTGTCATGAAGATGTAAGAAAATTGTCATTCACATTGTGAAGAAAACTTCATTAGTTCAGTGAAAAAATTTCATTAAAACTAGTCCAAGAAATTGTTTGTTTTACTTTAAAAAATTCATACACATGCTTTCGGTCAATTAATACAATTTAGTTCCTTATTTCGTAATAAAGTCATTTCTATGTATTATTTCGATTTTTTGTTTGTGTAATTACGAAAATTGCAACAAGAAATTTTCTTGTCGGTTTTTTTTTTTTTTTGTTTTTGTGTTTATTTTTACTTTTACACCAACAAAATAAAATATCAAAGATTGGGCTGGCAAACTCATTATTTGACCAAAATTGCAAACCAAATTCAACAACATGTCCTTTATTTGAACTTGTTTTTTTAACTAAATTTTTGTTGTTGAAGCAATTGCAAATGTTGTTGTTGTTGTTGTTACTGATGTAGTTTTGTTCATGTTATTTGTAGTTGTTTTGAGTGTGTGTGTGTTTTTTTTTAGTTTTTGTGTTGATTTTAATATCCTATTGTTTTAACTTCCGCTAAATTGCCTCAATTGCCACAAATTACAAAAGAAAACAAACGCATACATACACAAATAGTGAAAGGCATAGACAACCGAACTTCAAATAAATATATAAGCACAAATACATGTGTACTCTATGAGGAATTTTAAAAATTTTCGACACTTTTTTGAATGACTTGACTAACGTTTTGTGCGTGTATTAGCTGATGTTTAAGCATGATAAATTCATTCGCTTTATCTTTAACGGCGAAAATATTATGGCGGTTTTAAGTTTAAATCAAATTAAAAATATGAAAATTACTGTTTTTTCTTGAATTTAATGAAAGTTATGAAATTATGCATGTCAAAATTAATATTACACCACCAAAAGATATAAAAATACACTAAAATTAATATTTGTAATATGAGTCATTCCATGTGAAACCGAACGATACTTAACACCAACATTTTTGGTTTGCTTTTAAAATTAGGCAGGCGTATGCTTATTTCAAAAATATTCGTCACGTATTTAAGGAAAAAATAAAAAAATAAATAAAGAAATTATAATTATAATATGAAAAATCTTAACGTAAAATATATGTCTGAAAGTAATTTGTAAGGGAGGGTTGGGGCAACACAAATGTGTAGAGTTGTAAATCTCAATCTTATCCCATTACCCGTTAGGAGTCCTCAAAGTTGGTTAAAAATAATTATGTTTTAAGTGGCAAAATTACCAATTTTTGAAAAGCGAAGTGAGGGGAAAATCATCTAGTACAATTAGTACATTGTACTCAACATATTAAAAAAATAAAAACAAAGAAAATTTTATGCTGGGTAATTTCGAGACCACCGCGTATGACGAACCTCGATAATTTTCGGAAAAAATTCAAATTATTTTTTTTTTTTTGGATTACATGAATAAACTTTTGTGTATATGGGAAAAACTACGGAACCGTACGATTTCAGGTTTTAAAGCGAACAATTTCTAATTAGTGCCACACAATTTTTTTCTAGATTAGCTTTTTTTAAATACATTAAAAAGCAATAATGTGTTCACGTGAATCAATTAGTTTGAACGCTAAAAAAGCTATTAACAAAATACCGCAAACATTTTCGAGTAACCTTTCCGTGCTAAGACCGAATTTGGTTTCCAAATTTTGCCAGCACATCTGGTTTTCGCGGAGACTGAAATCAAAGTTAAGAAAAATTGAACTTAAAATTTAATCGCACATGCTCGGTTTAAAGAATTGCGGGGTAAAATCTTGTTTTAAATATTTTTATTAGCATAGCTATTATTATATGCAAATATTAAATCGATCTGAGCAAAAACAGTATCGTAAATTTTGTTTTTGAAGTCAGCAGAACATCATACTAAAAGATATATTTTTTTAATACATCAATTTGAAAAAATTATCTCAGAATATACTTACTTTCATATATTTTTGAACGCCTCTAAAACTTGGAGATATAAAACAGGATCAAAAACTGAACAATTTATCATTTAAGCTTATTTGTCATCTCTCTTAAATTAAGAGCTAATAGCGGGTGGCGTTTGTGCCCCACAGGCGAAAGCTCCGCTTTTAACTCTACTGTTCTCAAAACTGAATTCCAGTAAGCGGCGCAAAAACCCTACGAAAAAAATTGCGTAAGTTTAAAAATCGGTAAATTTAGGTTTCACTTGTAAACCACCATATAATTTATATATATGGAAATTACTTTTTTAGTCTTTTTGCATCGGTTTGGATCTGAAAGTTAAAAACTATAAACAAAAAAAATAAATTTACTGAAACAAATCTGGCAAGTCGTTTTTTTAATTTTTCGACTTTTAATTCTTAAGTCAGTTTTAGAAGGTGTCAACAATCTTTGAAATTAGTCATATGAACATGATGTTTGTATGTTTTGTACAAATAACACATACAGATAAATTTTTATAACTTAATTTTTAGAAATGTTATTTGTTTGTTTATTTTTTTTTTTATTTGTTTCTTTTAAATTCTATCATGTTTTAATGTGTGTGATTCTCTGGTTTTTTAAAAATTTTGTTATACAAAGGTTGTCCTTGCAGACAATTTCACACTCATTTGGACTTAAACTCCAACTTAAACTCTGATAAAACAATTTGAAAAGGAATAAATCCTAAAACCTTGCAAGTAAATGAAAAATAATGAAAATTTCCAGTAAACCAATTACTGCCTGTTTTTATAAAGCGGAAGGAATAATTCTTCCAGAGGAATTTTGTCATTGTAACGAAAACAAAATACACTCATTTCTCTGGCGGAATTATTCCTTTCGCTTTATAAAAACAGGGGATTAATCTTAACCCCCTAATCTTTTTTTTCATAAATTCAACGAAAAATTTCTTAAAATTAGTTGAAAAGCTTCTTACATTTTTATGAAACTACCCAGGTAGACAAATACGAACGGGCCGGTGCTGGCGCGGTGTTGGAGTCGGTGGTACATGTACCGGCAATGTGTCGGATTTTTAACGTCTAAAGTACTGGCACAGTTTCGAAATTATAACACCAATATACGCTTGGCCGTAGTTATTTTACAACATTAGCACAGCGATGGAATGCAGTAGTTTACCAGTACTTTAAATAAGATAATTCAATATTTAGCCAGTACTTTAAAAACTCGTTTTTTTTAAGTAAGAAAAATAATCAATAATTATAATTATATGATTATATTTTCACAAAACTTGCGTTTTTTTATTTTAAGGAAAAATAAATTTCAATTCAAAAAACATTCAGGAAACTATCAAATTTTTCATTTATCAAAATAGATTTATCGCATCTTTCCAATTGGCGTTTTCGCGCCATTACATTCGATGTTTGATTTACTGATGTATCGCTGGCGAGATGCAAAACTATGGCAAAACTTTATGCCTAAACATAATTTTGGACTTTTGCGACAAAAATAATATTAACAAAATTCACATAAAACTATTTTAGATTTTCCACGATTTTTTTTTTTTTGCATTCTAAAAAATAAAAATAATAAATAATTTAAATAGATTTTCTCATTTTGCACTGACTTCAAGTCAGAAAACATTACTGCCCTAAATATAGCATATTAAACACTGAAAAAAAGCGTATTTTTTTTTTCTGCGTGTACAAATGTACTTTTTTGTGCTTGATTTATGAAAATACTGGTTGTTTTATTTATTATTAGTGCATATGGGTTTGAATTTCGTTTTCATGTTAAATAAAAAATTTGAATGAAATTGCTAAACTCACAAGAACTTTTCAATAAAAATACAACAGTTATTTAAAAATGTAATCGGCAAAGTTGTTTCAATTGAATATACAGTTCAATGACCAAAGACATATATTTTTTAACTTTCTGTCTGTTATTCAATAAACAAAATTAACAAAAAAAAACCGACTTTCGGTAATGCATAGTTAAAAAATTCAGTTAAAATGTTCTATTTAAAACAAAAAGTTGTTATATTATATTGAGTATTGAAATAAACGAAAACAATATATTGTTTTTTGTCGATGTTGTCTATTAATTTTGTAACAGTTGAAAATTAACTAAAAAAATGCAATTGAAGGGCATATTGTAAAAACATGATAAGCCACATTTGCTGTTTTATGAATATTGGCTGTTTTCTAGACATACATTGATCAATATTTGACAGAAGTCTTGTTTAATCAATTAGAGCATTTATGTCCTGCAAAAGTCATATTTTTTACATTCATTCAACCCTTAAGAGGCGAAAACAAACTAAAAATAAAATGTGGCTTATCTAGTTTTTACAATAAGGCCTTCAATTGTTTAAAACGAAAAGTAAGTAGTATTTTTTTTAACTGATTTTCAATGAATTTAATGTGTATATTTAGTAGTATTTACGGAAAAAATATTGTGAGTGTAATTTAAACAACGTCGTAAATGTGCAGAAAACAGTACTGGCAATGCACTTTTTGGGTGATACTGGCATATTGAGAAAAAAACAGCATTGTCCCAGTACTATTTTATTTGTACTGTGGGCATATTGTGAAAAACAGTTTTGTATCAGTACTATTTTATTTGTACCGCGTGCAGTTTCTACCTGGGTGGTTTTCTAATGAAACTTCTTTATTGAGTGAATGAAAATATTTATAAATAAAATGACATTTTATATAAAATCTGATGAAAACTTGCATTATCTTAATGAAAAGTTTCAATGGACGAGTTCCAGCGCAACTTAATGGCTATTATGCAAAACTTCATTAATATTATGAAGATAATTCCCTAAGTATAAAATAGTTTTTTTTATCTGTAAATAGGACACGTTTTGAATTTTTTATTGAAACTAAGATTTCTAGTACAATCTAAAATTGTTTTAATCCACACACTTTAACTCTTTTTAGTTTTTTTTTTTTTTTTTTGTTTCAATTTCTGGTCCAGTAGCTAATTTTTTTTTATATGACTCTCTGTTCACGCTTCAACCACAAAACAAAGTGAAAAATGCTCATATACATTTAAACATACACAGAGAAAAACATTAACATGTCCATACACTCCTCAGTCATTGTATTTATTTTATTTGTAGTCATTTTCCAAAACAAAAAAAGTTTCAAACAAAAAAAAAAAAACAAATAAATTAAATAAACACTGAAAAACTGTGCAAATTGCAATTCGTTAACAATGAATTTGTGAGCCAAAAAACATTAAAAAAAACAAGGAAAACCTTACAACTGGACGTGCCTTACATATTGAATGTGTAGCAACTGTTGTCGCTTGTTCTTTTGTTATTTTTTTTTTTTGGTAATTTTTATAAAAAAAAAAAAAAAATTTCCACACTGCAATATTGATGTTTTATTTGAAGGGCTCAAGAGAGGTTAAATCAGGCTCCAATGTATATATCAATCCCAAATTCAACATAAAACCCAACCAAAAACTGTTATCTCTTAAGGAGAAGACAAATTTCTCTATTGCACACATTTATAAGGTTTTCTAACAAGGGGAGTCTCCCGCAGGGTTCTCTCCGATGTTAATGGAATTTGAATATGTTAGAAAGGAAAAAATGACACGTAATTTTTTTTTCTGCCTAATCTCACGTTTAAGGGTAAAAGGTGGAGCCAAAGTTAATATATTTTTGTCTGAAACTAATGAAATTCAAATTTTTTCATCGCAGTTTTAATGCAGTCGAGAAACCAAAAATATTGATACCAATATTTTCTATGTAGTGTGTTTAGGGTTGCCATTTATTTAAAATATATGTTAAAATGCTCTTCGGATATAAATGTATTAGTATATTTCGTAGATTTTATTAGTCAGTCACGTAATTTTAAAAATAAATCGAATGCGATGAAATAACGCTTTACTCATAAATATTTGTTAGCGATCGCAGTCAAATATAGTGACAGAAGTTTTTGTAATATATTCTTAAAATTGTTTTTATTTTGGATACTTCAAATTGAAATTTGCTTAATATCTCTCTTATATATCTTAAGGTTTTAGGAGTTGAGAAGAATGATGGTTGACTATATTAAGGAGCTATGACGTGCCAGGTTTCACGTTGCAACGTCTTCACCAAAAGAATTGTTGCTCATTTAAAGGACGAAAATATTAAAAAAAAATACTGGAAGTTTACAAAAGTTTTTTTCTATTAATTAAATTTTTTGCTCATAGTTTTTAACTTTTAGTGGTATTCCTGCATGTTTCTGAATTATCGGCTTTTTTGGTAAATTTTATCACATTTGTATTCATAACTCAGGATACCGTAAGAGCTCCACATAGTGATATGGACATGGCATAGGGAAGTAATTTATATTTAACATACATTTTTTTAAAAACTTTAAAATACCACTTTTTTTTTAAAATACAGCTTTTTGATCCGCGGTTTTTGAAACCAATGCATTTAGCCGTGGAGAAGTGTATAATTTATGTGCTTTAGTAAAACCACAATTTTAGTAGCTTTGAAATGAGATATCAATGACTATTTTTTATTACTATTTTTCTTATTTCGAAACGCGATATTTCAAGATGCGCTGCAATTAGTTGTCCTACATTTGGTAGAGGTTAAGGTTATATGATGTTGGTTGGTTGGTTGGTTTAAGTGGCAGCTCACGCTACTCGTGAGCATCAAGTAGAGTCAAAAAGCGACTCCGTTTTGAAGAGATGTACTTCTTCTACACCAAGTTTGGTTGAAATCAGAAGGGGTGGAGGTTTTTATATATTTCGAGTGGTTGATTTTATATATTTTCAGTCATTTGATTTAAATGAAGAGTAAGCAGATCGGATTTTAATTGATTTATCATTTATATTAAATTACATTTTCTGTTAATTTAAACTACCAACTATTTTGAGTGTATTATAAAAATTTAGCCCCCGAAGGACTTCCCTGATTATGTGAGAATATATTTCTACTTTAAATGAGTTTTTCACTTTATTTGTTCTATGTTTTACAATTTTCTATTTTTTCTGTGTTTTTTCGTAAATGTTGTACGAGAAGGTTTATGGTCGAGGATCGTTTAAATAAATAACTTCAATAGGCTTACACATGCTTCGAATTGAATGTATTTCAAATATTTTGTTGTTGATGTTTGGTTTAAAATTACAAGTAGTCCGTAACAGTTGTATCTTCTAAAATGTCTTTAGTTTTCGAAAGGTTGTATTTTTTTGTTTGTTTGTTGATTTTGATTTCTAGCCACAAAACAATTGACTTTTGTTTAATCTAAATAAAACTGTGGCCTAAATGTGTATTAAATCTATTTTGTTTTATTAGGGTGACAAACGCTTGCAGAGAAGAGCAGTTTTTGTATCATTAAGTTAAAGTAGATTTAAAATTTCAAAGCAATTTTTTTGCCACAAGTCTGACACTTTAATCAATTTTCAACAATTACCTAAACCAAAGCCACAAAATTACCATTTCGATTATACAGGCGACGAAAATAAGTTAGTGGATTTGGACGACAAAAAAATCTGACTTTGATCGTACTAAAAGTTCCTATTGTATTTGCAGCTTCAAGGCAAAATTTAAAATACTCGTATGTTTAGTAATTAAATGGGCTAAAATCTCAAAGCTTTACTTTTAAATTTTAAAAAATTAAAACAAAAAGTTTATTTTTCGTTATTTTATCATAAACTATGGTGTGAGCAAGATTATCATTACTTTTTGTTAATAAATACACTAAAAAAAAACAGTGCAATGTTATTACAAAAAAAATAATAATTATAATTAGCAGATGATAATTCAATGCAGATTTCATCTACTGACAAGTACTTACAGCCTTAATTTCGAGTAACCGAAACACATCACAGAACCAATATAAAAGGGGCATAAGAAGAGCCCAAAGGAAAAAGACCAACAAATAAATATTACTAATATTGTTTTTTTATTGGTAACAACCTAATTAATTGGTAACAACCTAATTATTCTGCGCCTTCTTCTAAGAAAAAATTAATAAAATAATTTAAAAAATATTTTGCTCTTAACAATGATATGATATAGAATAATTTGTCAATGCCTATTTAATTAAATTTTTATTTAGTTTTCGACTCCCGATCAAAATGTTTTATATATAGTCATAACATTCTAAAAAATGATATGGAATAAGCACAAGTTACAGAGTTGCAATCAACTAAATCAGCTGTGATATTATTTTTAAATTGTGGTATTACAAATTTTTACACAATTTGTGTTTTAATGTTTTTTTGTTGTTAAATGTAATTATGTCTCTAATGTAAAGAGATTATTTTTAATACAAAGGCCCTGATGAAGTGAACAAAAAATATTGACGAAACGTTGCTTTAAAATATGTTATAAAAAGTTTTTTATTTACATTAGAACTTTAAGTCGAAATTAGCTTAAACAAATAAAATATTAAACACTGTCACACTTGGCCAACAAATAATAATTGATATAAAATTTTTTTATTTATTTTTACATAGGGAAAGTCATTGTTTTGTTTAATCGCATATAATTTAATTTTACCAATCCAACTAAAGGCTGATTTTTTTTTAGCAATTTTCGTTTTGGCAAATTGTTTTTGGCTGCTCAGCTGTTTTCGTGAAACATGTTACTGTTAAACATGTTCAGTTTGGTCAATAATTTAACCATGAATCGACTTACAAACGAACAACGCTTGCAGATTATTGAATTTTATTATCAAAATGCATGCTAGGTTAAGAAAGTGCATCGTGTACTTCTTCCAATATATAGTTAGTTAGGACGACCTTCTAAGGAGGCTATTCGGAATCTTGTGACTAAATTTCGCATCAAATTTTCATTATTGGACATTAAACCAGCAACACGCATACGTAGATTGCGGACAGAGGAAAATATCGCAGCTGTATTCGCCAGTGTTGTTGATGACCGTGAAATATCGATTCGGCGCCGTTTGCAGCAATTGGGCCTCTGCTACTTTACTATGTGAAAAATTTTACGATTTGGGTGTAAAACATTTTAAAATACAGCTGGTGCAAGAATTGAAGCCACACGACATACCACAACCGCTAACTTTCGGTGAATGGGCGCTGGCAAAGTTGGATGAAGATCCACCTTTTTATCGGAAATTTCTGTTCAGCGACGAATGGATACGTGAACAAGCTAAATTGCCGTATTTGGTGTGAAGAGCAGCCAGAACCATTGCAAGAACTGCCAATGCATACCGAAAAATGCACTGTTTGGTGTGGATTATGGGCCGGTGGCATCATTGGTCCGTACTTTTTCAAAGACGACGAAGGCAGGAACGTTACTGTGAATGTCGAGCGCTACCGTGCGATGAGTACAAATGAGCACAAATGAGTACTGTGCCACATGCCACACAGAACGCTAAACAATGGCCCAATTGGGAGGCGAGTTCGGTGAACAGTTTCTTTTCACGTTTGGAGCCGGTCAATTGGCTGTCTAGATCCTGCGATTTAACGCCTTTAGATTATTTTTTGTGGGGCTATGTTGAGGCTCATGGCTATAGGGACAAGCCCGCAGCGGTTGACGCACTAGAAGCCAATATTGAAGAATTTATTCGTGAGATACCTCCTGATATGTTGGATAGAGTATGCCAAAATTGGACCTAGCGTGTGAACTATTTGAGGCGTAGCCGCTGTCAACATTTACTTGAAATCATCTTTAAACATTGAATTATATAGATCGTTCTACCGACTCAAATAAAGATTTCATAAATTTCTCTAAATTGTATGTGTTTTTTTTTTTTAAATCAAATCCAAACCTCTTAAAAGATCTCCCTTTATATATATAATATTTTATGGTATAATATAGTGGAGGATTGTATCTTACCGTTTTACGAAAAATTATAGTGGCAAGTGCAATTGTTAAAAATTGCAAACTTTGATCACACTATATAAGATTATATAATATTATTTGTACTCGGGAAGGTGAATTATTAATTTTCTTACCAATATATGTCATAATATTTATTAGCACACTCCAATAATTTCAAATTTCGTTCCCCGTTCTATTACATATCGTTCTGCTTTACGTAATTACCAGGGACAGGAACTTACTGCACTAAAAAAGTGTATTTTTGGCGCCTATAATATTCATGGAAATTCTTAAAATTGCACTTAAAAACAAAAAATTCGGTTCTGATGAGATCTTTAGCCAGATCGAAATACTAGTATCAACCTAGCTAATATGTTTGATTTGCTTTATTTTTGTAAATATACGGAGGTTGAAAGCTCGTTATAAATTGAAAAAAAAAAAAAAAAAAATTAATGTATCTAGGGAAAATGTTTTTTAGGTAACTCTAATGAAATTTTAAAGTCAATTTGTATTGTTTGATACACTACACTGTTTGACAAAAAAAAATTCTTGCAGAAATTCTGATTCTAGACATCGACAAACACCAAAATACCCATTTCCAGCTTTCAAAGTTTGTGCTTACGGTTTTACGTTTAAATGTAAGTTTTGGAGATTTTACGATAAGGAGTGTATGGCACTAACAAGAGAGGTATCCCGACCCGGACTGGCGGAACTTATTGGACTTCGGATATGTTGTAGAGAAAACAAATTTAAGGGACCCGTGTTATTTTTAGCTGCCCAATCTCACGTTTCGGCTTTACTACTTCAATTAAACTTACACTCAGTGAACTTCTGCTTTAAAAATTTGTAGTTGCTTGGGTTGTAATACAGTTTCTTTATTTTTAATGTAAATGTCAGTAATTTTTAGAACAAATTTAATTGTTTGCTAATCTTGTAGTTCATTTAAAAAACAAACCACATCAAATGACTGTTTTATGATTTTACATTAATTTTTTACAATCGTTTTTTGTTATTTAGAAAAGAAAAAAAATTAATGTTTGTTTATTTTGTTACTAACATATGTGGTTCATTTTTACTACAATTGTTAGTAATTTTTTAAACAGTAAAAACAAATGAAAAATGTTAGTTGAATTTAATGTAATGTTAATCCTCCTTTCTTCAAGTGAAACTTCATTTGTTTTTGACTACAATTGTTGTCGCTTTTACCTACATAATATCCTTAGTGTAACTATAGATAAATCTGCTATCCAATGAAAGGTATTTTAAAGACACATTTACGGATGTAGAAATTATGCCCAAATATGTGTTTTGAGTAACAATAAATCTGGCGTTTTTTAATGAAATTTAGTTGTATTAAAAATAATGCATAGCAATGCATATTTAATTTATTCGAGGGCATGCCTGAGCTTTTCCATTATTCTAAACCGTTCGGTTTTTATGCGACTTTTTCCGAAGAGCCTATTTAAACAATTCAAAAATGTTGCAAATCTGCAAATCTGGTCCACTGTATAGGCAATATGGATATCAAAATTTTTGTTTTCTTGAGGACTTTAACCCTGCTTACAAATAAATGTAGTTTTTGTAAAGACAAGTTTTCATACAAGAAGAAATAAATTTTTTACACTTCTTTTTAATCCTTAAACGTGAGATTTTACAGCTAAAAGAAATGCGTCATAAAAATAAATTTGTTTCCCTTTATTAGTAATATTAAAGAAGCCAAAATTTGCCATTTAGAAGTCAGACCCAAAAATTGTGTTGACCGATGTTATCTGTCTACGTTTTGCTCAATTAACATAAAACCTTAATTATTTATATTGAACAATATTTATTAAAAAATCACTTACACAGGCAGAATTCCTTAGACGATTTTAATGAAATTGTTTCACTAAACTAATGAAGTATTCTTCACAATGTGAATAAAAAATGTCTTATACTTCATGAAAAGGCTTCATAGTTTTTTTTTTTATTGAAAGTTTTTCATTAGTCGAATGAAGTTTTTAATAAATAATGTTAAATTTTTCATTAAATATTGTGAAAAACTGCATTTATTTACAATTAATGACAATTAATATATATAATGCAAAAATTCATTGATATCATGCAGATAAATCTTCCAGTGAAAAAAATTTTCTCTTAGTTTTCTCTTCACTTAATAGGGCTTAATCATATTTAAGATCGTTGGCGAAATATAACATAAAATTACAATTGATTGTTTTATCAAAACAAAGACAAATTACACAGGCCTACAAAAAAAAATTTTTTTGTTTGGTGCCGCTAATTCTATGTTATAATTTGGTTAATTAGTCCGCAAGACGTCATGGTTAGCTGTCAAAATCGCGAAGCTACGTTCAGGTTTGTATCGATCGGTCATAACCTAAAAAATGTATTTTATTATACTTAATGTCATTATAGTCAATTAATTTCTTTGATTAAATGATAATATCGATATGCCGTCGTCGAGAAAGTGTTGTGTAAATAATCCAAATACATTTTGTCATTATTATTATTTATTAATAGATTTTTCATTTTTACATATTCATATTAAGATAAGTTTCATGATTCTTAGAATCTATATTTGGCGTAACATTATAGTTGTATGCCAGATTGGCAATATTACTAGAATTATATAATTTTTTAAATGCAATATAAATTATAATTTTATTTGTTTTATATAAAATTAAAAAAAAAAAAAAAAAAAAAAAAAAAAAAAGGATTAATTTTTCTCAAAAATTGAATTCATTAATTATCATTTTTCTATATTTTAAACATGTGTCTATGTATTTGTACAAGTTGTAGAAATTGGAGCCATTTTGTCATATTTGTGGTGAATATGTAGTAAAAAAGTTTAGAAAACCTATAACAGATGCAGTGAAGAAGACATACGTTGATTACTTTAATATAGAGATGAATGCCCTGGACAAACCGTGGGTTCCAAACATTGTGTGCAAGTTGTGTAGTGAACATTTAAGACAGTGGGCAAACGGTAAACGTAATCATTTAAAGTATTGTGTGCCGATGATTTGGACAGAACCGAAAAATCACATTGTATAAACAAAATTACATGGTATAAACAAAAGAAAAATGACATATCCTGATTTACCGAGTGCTAAAAGACCTCGACTGTTTTCAGGTGACGCACCATCTCCTATGAGTCAAGATCTTTCAGATCTATCAGATTTGTTAGACACAGAGATGGTGGAAGTTTTTTCTGATGAACGTGACAGTGATAGTGACTTTGAAGTGTCAACAGATCCTTCACTTTTTTCTCAAAATGCTTTGAGTGATTTAATTAGAGACCTTGACCTTTCGAAAGAGCGATCTGAGTTACTAGCATCTAGACTCAAAGAAAGAAATTTGTTATCTCAAGGTACTAAAATAACATTTTATCGTGATCGCGAAAAAGAATTTCTACCATTTTTTAGCTCAGAAAATGATATAGTTTATTGTAATAACATTGGTGGCCTTCTAATGAAATTGGGACTCTCAAGGTACAAAGCTGAAGAATGGATATTGTTTATGGACAGCTCTAAGCGAAGTTTAAAATGTGTTTTACTAGATATTGGTAATAAACATGCAGCTGTGCCTATTGCTCATTCAACGAAATTAAAAGAGGAGTATCACAACGTGGATCGTGTTTTAAAAAAACTTAAGTACTCGGAGCACCAATGGGCTATATGTGTCGATTTAAAAATGGTCAACTTTTTATTAGGTCAGCAAAGTTGGTACACTAAATTTCCATGTTTCATATGTTTATGGGACAGCAGGGCAAAGAAAGATCACTGGATCAAGAAAGATTGGCCTTTGAGAAATAACATGACGGTTGGCAAACAAAATATTATAAACCCACCTTTAGTTTCTATAGATAAGATTATTTTGCCTCCATTGCACATCAAATTGGGACTTATGAAGCAATTTGTTAAGGCGTTAGATAAAACTGGTCCGTGTTTTGTGTATCTTTCAAGAAAGTTTCCCGGTTTAAGTAATAAAAAACTAAAAGCTGGTATTTTTGATGGCCCACAGATAAGGCTTTTAATAAAAGACAACGATTTCATTCATTCACTATAAAAAATTTTTTAGGAAATCAAAAGGCCGAAAATTACGAAGAATTAGTTCAAAAGCTCTTAATTAGTTTTAAAAATCTTGGATGTAATATGAGCATAAAAGTACACTATCTGGACAATCATTTAGACAAGTTTCCTGAGAATATTGGAGCGTATAGCGAAGAACAAGGAGAACGTTTCCATCAAGATTTAAAGGTGATGGAAGATAGATACCAATGTCGCTGGGATGAGCATATGATGGCAGATTATTGTTGGAGTATTACACGGGAATGTCCTGAAGACATCCACCGGAGAAAATCTAAAAAGAGGAGCTTCTAACCTGTAAAATAATGAGTAATTAAATGTATTTAAATGTTTCGAATTAAATGTTCTTTTGCTTTTTTAATAAATTTATTAAATGTTATTTAATGTATTTATCCTTGCGAAATCTCGAAAACTACACGTAGCATTAAAAAAGAAAGTATCAATTTTTTATCAGGGTACCGAACGTACTTGAAATCTGTTTTATTTTTAGCGGCACCAAAATCATTGTAGGCCTGTGTTATATGAAAATATGCATTTAAGACAAAATCAGTAAAAAATATGCACTTGAAGCAAAATAAGTAAAAATATTCAACAACAACATGCACTTAAATCGAAATATGCAAAAATATGCATTTATAGCAAAATATGAAAAAATATCCACGCACTTTCAAACCGACGCCATTTTAACGCAAACTCTTTGATTCACAAAGATATTTTGTTTATTCTTCTCTCAGGCTTAAGGAAAAAAACAAGAATTTGCATAATTTCAGAAATTCAGAGACTAACAAACACGATTTGTACGTTTTGTAAAAATTGCAATTTGCCACAAATTCTTATGCGATGTCTTCTCTAACATACATTTGTAGAACATTATCTCAAATACAAAGAATAATTAAGTTTATTATAATAATTTAATTTAAAATTATAAAATCCTATTTCATGTCGTTTACTTCGAAACAATTTAAGTGAAGTAAATAAGATTTAAGAAATTAAATTCATTTAGAGTATAAACAGAAAGCGGAGAGAATGGAATATATGTATGAAAATATTATAATGCATAAAATAGCTGGCATTTATAATTCTTTAAAATGAATTGTTGTTAAATAAAATAATTAAAACAAAAGGACCTTTTGTTCAAACAAGGAGAGGAAATCTCTAAAAGAAAAGTGCACTTTTTGTTTATAGAATAAATAAACAAAAGTTGTCGAGTATTTGTGTCAGCAAACAGAGTATAAATACGACAACGAGTGCTATATACACACACACATTAACAGACACTTGCAAATAAGCACACATACACAATCACTCGCTGAAATAAATATGTATATACAAACTCACACACACACACACACACAATTAGAGCAAAAACAACAATGCTTGACAACATGCAATATAAATATTACCACACAAACAAACAAGCAGGCAAACAAGCGAGCGAGCAAGCAAACAATAAAACAAACACTCATCTATTCAAACACACACACTCATGCATACAAACAGACACCACAATAAAATAAACTTGGCCAAAATGGGAACACAAAAATTAACTCTGTAGACGAATGAGCAAATAAATGTGTATCAGAGATGAGCATTTTTAGTTTTAGTGCTTCTCTATCGGCTGTCGATTATTTATACCACCAGTGGAATCTAAATTAATATATATCTTAGAAATAGCATTATCGCGATTAATAAATATTTGAATATTGGGTGACCTTGCAGAAATAGGAGTTGTAAGTCTTCGAAACGTTGTGTAGCAGTTGGGTTATATAAAATACTTGGCCCACGCTTCGTCGGAACAAAATTTAAACCCAAAAGTGCGAACAACAAAAATGTTCTCCTTAATTATGTGTTTGGGTTATCTCGGAACAATTTTACAATAAAAATCAAAATCTTCGATGAAGCACTTTTTGCTAAAATCTGTTTTAAACTTGCAAAAATTCAAATTTTCCAATTTTCTCAAAAACTATTCGAGATACTAAAAAACGGTTTAATTTTTCCAGACGAAAAATACAATTGATATGGTACACTTTAATATTAAAATTGCAATATTATTGCTTTCAAAATATATGAGTTGCTCGTTTTCAACAGGCGTGGTTCCGGGGGGAGGGAAAAAGGGAAAGTTCCTCCCCCAAAATAAAAATTTTCAATACAAAAACGTGAAAAAGATTTGAAAATTTGTCAAAAATAATCTAACTTCACTCCCCAAAATATTTTCCTGGATCAGCGCATGGTATCATGTATTTTTGCATAAATAAAATAAACCGAAATGACTCCAAAATTGCACATCTACTCAAAACTGCACGCTGACATAAATCATGTTTGTTTTAAGTGGGCCGGGCGTCAAAATCGCAAAAGTTTTTTACGATTATATAAAAGAATGAGTTTTAGATCCGCATAAATTAAGTATTGTTGAAAAGCTTGTTTAAGTACGTTTAAAATTAAAAAAAAAGATTTACATAACAAAATAATTTCTTAAAAAATATAGAAATAAAAGTTTTGCAAAAGTAGTTGCACATAACTAACTGCCCATATCTTTTTAACGGTTTAGATACTAGAGTCATTGGTACCTCATTTGGAAGCTACATAAATCGTGGGTTTACTGGTTCACAAAAATAATGCACTCCTTGACAATAAAATGCATTTTTTAAAAATCCATGGTTCAAACCGCTGTATTTCAAAAAAATGGTTTTCAAAAATGTTTAAAAAAAATATATTTTAATTATAAATTATTCTTCCATACCGTTACCTAAACCCAATGTGATGGTCCTGCATGTTTCTGAGTTATCAGATTTTTAGTTAAAGTTTTTCACAATTTTATTCTCTCAGGATAAGAGCTCCACATAGGGATTTGGGCACGGCATAAAAATAGATTTGTTAAATAAATATTTTTTAACCGCGGTTTTTTGAAAACAATGCATATTGCGGAGGAGAAATGAATAACTTTTGTAAATTAGTTAACCAAATTTTAAGTAGCTCTAAAATGAGCTACCAATGACTCTCGTAGCTTAAGCCGTTAAATAGATATGGAATATTATGTGCGTCTACTTTTTTAAAATTTTAGAATATTTTTCATATTTTAAAACACGACATTTGAAGATCGGAGGGATTAGATGTCCTACATTTTGACGTTAGGTTATAGTCATCCGATGAACATCTTCTATACCAAGTTTGGTTAAAATCAGAAGGTGTGGAGGAAATCGAGTAGTTGATTTTATATATTTTCAGTCATAACTCATATAAAAGTTATATCCAGCGCTGTTTTTCAAAATATTTTTTGGCATTTATGTTCTAACAATAAAAGTACTTTCGTAGCAATTATATCATTCCTGGTATGTTTTGTAGGTAGGTGGGTATGAATCATACATGGGAATTTGACATTAACATTGAAATTTCCTTACAATTAGTTTATACTAATGAAAATGATAAAAAAATTCATTACCATTTAATGATAATAAAATCACACTAATGCATCAAAAAACTAATTACAATTGATAAAAAATGCATTTGTTGTTTTCAGAAGTAAAAATACATAATTTTTTTTTTAGGTCGAATCGATGTGGGACAAAACAAGCAATGAGTGGAATTGGAGTGTTTAATATGGGCAACGAAATTTTATGGAACGGTGAATAAGTGGAATTTAAAGACTAAACATGAAGAACGACATGAAATGGCAATCGAGTAAAATTGGAATAATAATTACAAATAACGAAATTGGAGTGAACTTGGAACGATCTTTGTGTTATCGGAGTAATAAATAGCAATGTTTCCTTTTTGTAATAAATGTAATCCTCGTGATCTTTCTCGGACTTAACCTGTTTGTATTGTTACCCAGCAAAACTTTGGTAATGGGTGCGATGAAGTAATGCATTACCTTGTAATGTATACTACTTACCTGTGTCATTATTTTCCAACAAAAAGTAATGAGTCACTGATAATGGGTCACATAATGCATTACTTTGTAATGTATACTCCTTACCTTCAGCATTATATTGAAACATAAAGTAATGTTTTAACAATAATTGGACACTCATGGGTTACCTTGTAATGAAACATCATTACCTTTTACTTTATATGAAAGCATAAAATAACGACTTCGATCGTCAATTACATAATGCATGAAATATAAGCGTAAAGTAATGTTTAAATTATTTTGAAAATATATATTTAGACACATTACTTTGTGATTTTTTGTAAGCATGAGGGTAAGTTATATATTTTTAACATCACAAATTTACATTTTAAGCAACCCATCATAATTATTATACGTGACGATAGCTCGGTTGGTAGAGTTTTCGCCAGGTTGGAATCTCAGCGCGAACACGTTATTTATTTAATTTAAAAAAATTATTTGTAAAATTTTTTTATAATTTAGTTTGATTGAAAATCTATTTATAGACACATTACTTTTCCGAGCCCGGTAACAATAAAAGTAACCAGTTACTTTACTCCCTACTGGATAATGAGTCCACCCATTACTTTTAGGCTCATCGCCTGTAAAATTCATCCGTGAAGTAAGGTGTATTGTAAAGCATGTAGCCCTACGGTATCGCCGTATCCATTACTTGGTAATGTGTGGTTTTGCTGGGTAGTGTGTAGTAATACTCATGTGGAGCAAAATTTTGGTCCGTTTTCGTTTAGTTTTGAAAAAAACGTCATTTTAAATACTAAGCGAGATATCGCAAAATTGACAAACATTTTGCAAAGCTTGGACTACAGCACGTACCGATAATAATACAATTGTGTTACGTGTTCCGATTCCACTCATTCCCCGTTCCATCTCATTCCATTTTAGACCAATGTTCCATTTTATTATCGGAATATTTAAATTTGTATTTTCATGTAAATATATGCGTAAACAAATAATTAAGATACCCTGTGGATGTTTCATAAAAAACTAATCCCCCGGCTCTTTCCAGGACCTAGCTTATTTGTATTATCAGGGTGTATTAATACTCCAACGGAGCAAAAATGTTGTAAATTTTGCTCTATCTCTATTTAGTTTCAGAGATATCGGCGATAATAGAAATGTGTTCCGAGTCCACTCGTTTTCCCGTTCCCCTTTTTATTTTGGACCAAAGTTCATTCTATTATCGGAGTGTTTAACCCTAAGACTAGAGTATACATTTGTTAAGGTTTGAGCTGCTCTGAATCAGATTTCAGAATTTGCCCATCACATCGGGTTTTTGAGAAACCCAGTTTTACGCCATATTCGAGATGTTATAATAGCACGAAAGATCATCTACCAAAGATCATCATAAAATACTAATATGAAAAACATCTTTACCTTCCGCCCTCACACTGCGGTATAATACATCCAAACAGCAGTGTGAAATATTTGTGAAGACGGTAGGTTTAGAAAACATAAATGAAGTAAAAATTTTGTCGTGATCAGATGTTCGTTGAGAACATGTCAGATACTATATCTCAGAGAATAGAAGAGATATCTAAACAATACAAAATGCATTTTTATGGGAAAAATTATAACTACAAGATTCTTATAAACTTGCTGTAAAATAATGGCGAAAATATCTCTAAAAATCTGTTTTTTTACAAATTTTTTGGTTAAGATAATTCAAAGTAGGAACAAGATATGAAAGAGGTTAAAACTTTATTTTGAAGTCCATAGGTAGAACTTTTCGACACATAAAAAATATATGAAAAAGCTTAATTCGTGCTGTTATAACGTATTGAATATGACGAAAAACGTGGTTTCTTTAAATTTTATGTTAAGATATCTCTAAAGCCTGATAGAGAAATTCTGAATTCAGATTCGTATTCAGCGTAGCATTAAAACCTTAAAAAGTATACTCTAGTCCCAGGGTTTCGACTTTTTTCAAATTCTATCGGCCTGTGTTATTAAGACACTCTGTGTCTGTTTCATAAAAAATGAATCCCTCGGGATCCTTCGCAGACCTATTTGTGTTATAAGGTTAGTTACTACTCGTGCGGAGCAAACATTATATCCGTTTAGCCATATCTCGTTAGGTTTCAGAGATACTGGAATTTTACAAAATCGTCAGTATTTGGAAAACTAAGCGAGATAGCGGAAAACGGACAAAATTTTTCAAAAACTGATTTACCAAACATACAACTGATGTAGGTTTGTGTGGAATCATGAAGGATCAGATGGTGATTTATTATTTTTTTTTAACAATATGTGTGATAATACTAATAATCTCACGCCAAATTCAAATTCCGTTCCCCGTTTTATTCAATTTCGTTCTCAGACTGAAAATTAATTATTTAAAATAAACATTAGTCTGAGAGAGGTCTTGTCATCCCTGATTTGACCGATTGTTCACAATTATAAAAGCCTATATTTCAATGGTACCTATTTTATTTAATTGATTCATTATTAATGGCAATGAAATTTAAAACCATTTTCATTAATTAATGAAATTAAATCATCAAATCATTACCATCAATTATAAAAAAATTATAATGAAAATACTTTTATTACCATTGATATCAATCATCATTTCATTAGCCCACTTAATACATTAGACCCATGTATGGTATGAATGAACGACCGAACTAACGAACGAATGAATGGTTGGTTAGTAACAATAATCCATCCATGTTAGAGTCTAACTGAGTTTTGGTTGTATTATTTGTTGTTGTTTTTTAAGCATTCGCGAGCCAAACCACTGTAAACAATGATGACGGGGCCAAAGAATAATACATTCAAACAGAAAAAAAGAAGCCCTTTAACGCAGGCCAAAGCACGTTTGTTAAACAATGGCGACGGTAAACTTCATTAGAAACTGGCAAAAGGACACAGTTAAAAGAGGACACAGCTTAATACACTTACACACACCAGAGTGGATCATTTTAACGATGGAAAAACCAACAACAACAACAACAGTAACGACGAGGACAATTACAAAACAAATCCAAAGAAGATACATACACTGACAGACGACAGGACATACAGACAAATCGACACACTAACGGTGTGGCAATTAAAGCAATTGCAGTTAAAATTAAAGGTTGCTTGGTCAAAATCGTTTTTAACTGATTGTGTGTGTGTGAGTCGATGTGGATGTAGATGGTAGACGAATGAAAGCGTTTAAGTATCGTGGATCGTGTAACACTTTTGATGAATTTTAATTAGAACAAAAAAAAAAAAATGGTTTTAACAACAAATATTTGCGAGTGTTTGGTTTAGTTTTCGTATATGACAATGAGTAGTGTCTGTGTGTACTCGTGAAGCCAAGCCAAACACAAACATTTCTTTTTAGTTTTAGTTTAATTCTTTCGGCCCTGTTGGTGCAATATATCCCAAAAATTTCAAGTGTTTTTCACCATATATCGTCAGCTTAATATTCGTTTGACTCACTGACCATTTTTGAAAAAAAATTGTTAGAAATGGAATATATATGGGGCGTTTCATCTTAAGTGACCCAACTTTTGAAATTGATGTCTTCCGATCGGTTACTTTTATTGGATAGTAGTTTAGATACAATTTTTCAAAAAGATCCGCCAAGAATTCTCTGAGTTAGAGGGGGTCACAATTTGAAAGAGGTGTTTTTCTCATCCATGTAACTTATTACCTATTGTTCCTAAATAGTTTAGATAGATAATTATTCAATATTTCGAAAAAAATATTAAAAAAAAAATATCAAAACTACCTAAAGGATTGACAAAAAAAGCCGCAATGAAAGGGAAGACTCAGAAAAAATCTTGGGGGTTTAATATATTATGGGTATTACAGTATTGAGGGTATGAAATTTTAGTTAGGTATGTTACATACCGTCGGGAAGGTTAATTTGTCTAGTTTCTCAGTAGAATTTTTATTTTTTAAGGTTTTAGAAACACTTACAGACAAATAGGTAATATTTCAAAATAGTGCATATACGAAAAATATTAGTTCTCATTTAGTGAGAAAACTAGTTTTTATGAATGCTTGATGTTTTGCATGGGATTATCACTTCTTTCAAAAAGTGTTCTGATGATGGAAACCGAGAAAATTCCCGAAATAGATCTATCAACACATTCCTGAAACTGTTCAATTAATAAATTTGAAAACAAAAACTCTATAGATTAATTGTTAGGACAATATCCTAATAAAGAAATATAGCGTTTGGCCTCGAACTTCAACTTCTTCTTTGTAATACAAAAATATTACATAATTACTTGTAAAAAGAGATAGGATTAAAGAAGAAAAAGCATTCTAGTTGAGAAAGGAACTGTGCATTGGTATTAGTTAATTCTGTCTCTTCTGATCGAAACAATACTTGTTTGTATGTAGTGTGACCAAACTCCACTTTAGCCACAGTCATCGCTGTGTCGACCGTGGCTCAACTCGTTAAGAGGTGAGATTACGATGCATAGCTTGATGCTAAGGCAGTGAGTTCAAATCACAGTACGACACCAAAAAATAAAAAGTTTTTCATATAGAGCAAATTAACAATATAAAATACTTTGTTCAATTGACATATAAATAAACCACTGACGAGTCCCAGGAGGGGGACGAAACTGCGGCAGTCTGGTGTATCCCTTGTGTCCGTAAAATTTTTCAATAAAAATATTTACTTTTTCTTCTTCCTGTAAAGAGACTAACTATATAAAATTTAATTGTTGCAACCAAATATTAAGTTGGCTAGAAACTCGGCAGCGTACTATTTTGGTCCAAAGTTTTGACAATTCATTAAATTTTTTTCATAATTTAATTATTTTTTTGACAAAGTCTAATACATATTTCAACACATTTACTTAATAATTTTAAATTTCGTTGCATATATATTTTTGCTTGTCGTTTTGTGTACTGAGTTTTTTATGGGCAATTGTTGTATGTTAGACTTAAAGCTAAATGACAATTAAAAGTTTTTAGTCAACTTAATGCGGATGTATTTCATGAAACTGCGGTCCGCTTTTTGTCTATTCTTTTTTTTTGTCTGCATTGTGTTTCTAACATTGTATTAACCAAACATAAGATTAAAAAGACGAAAAAACAATCTAGTACGAAAAGTTTGTGGCAACAACATTGACTTGTGTAGTTAGAAAACAAAACAAGTTTGTATTATTTTAATCAGTTTATACGTGTAGAAAATCTAGCCAAAAAACAATTGCAGATTTTGTCGTGTTTCTTCTGTTTTTTGGGGGGGCTTTTATTCAAAGCACTATTACTAAATAAATATTTACCTAACGGAAAAGCATACTTCATTTGAGAGAAAAAAAAAATAAAATAAACAACACAAAAAAAGAGCTACTACTACTTCCGTTAAATGCTGACTTATGGACACGAGAGTGGAAGGAAAAGCCAATAAAAACTTTTTGGATTTGAGTGAGATATTCAATGGCAATTTAGCCATTTTCTAGATCTATAAATTTTATTTTGATCTGGCTATACAAAAATGCCTATTGTATCTGGCCGGAAGATTTAGCCATTATATTTTTCCCTAGCCAATTTTTTCCTACACGTTGCAGTTAATTTCATACATAAGTGCTTAAATTTTTATGATTTTTAAAATTTTGTTATACAGGTGTGTGATGAAAATCGAAAACGAAAGCGATCAGTTTTCAATCTAGAATATTAAGTCCGATCGTTTTCGTTTTCGATATTCATCACATGCCTGATAAAGTTATTAAGTTTTTACAAGTAATTTTTTACATACCCAGGTAAAAATGTTCATATATTGTCACATATGGCCACATATATGAATTCATATATCAATCCACTCATCTTCGGATCCGAAATTTGAGGGTATATTTACATATATGGTCATACATGGCAATATATGAATGTTCCTATATGGTCATATATTATTATTTTTTTTTGTGATATGATAAACTTTTTTAACTAATTTTATTATTTATAAAAATTAAAAAAAATATTGAAAAGCTGGATAATCCAACCAAAAGCGGGATGGTTGGTCAGATTAGATACTACCGATTCAGAATTAAGCACATAAAATTCGATTGATATATCTCCAGATTCAGGTGCGATATCTCATAACTCATTGTCTACTATCGTTTTTATAAATTATACAAACTTTAAAATCAATTGATGATCTTATACTTGAATAATCTTGCTCACATCATAATTTATGATAGAAGATCAAAAACTTTTGGTTTTATTTTATCTAAATTTGAAAGTAAAACGTTTTAATATATACTTTCTTAATATTTTTTTGATATAATTTTTATTAAAAATAAAAATTATGTTTTTTCGACCTTTAATTGTGCAATGAAAATGAAAATTATTCAAGTTCGAGGCCATACCCTGTATTTCTTTATTAGAATAATGTCCTAACAAATAATCAATAGAGTTTTTGTATTCAATATTATTAATTGACCACTTTCAGGAATGTGTTGATATATATCTATTTCGTGAATTTTCTAGGAATTTTGCAAGAAGTGACAATCCCAAGCAAAACATCAAACATTCATATAAACTAGTTTTCTCACTAAATGATAACTAATTTATGAGCTCGAAGTTAACGATTATCACCATTGATCAAAAATTAATTGAAAACGTTTTTGTTATGTGCAAGGGGTACCTTTGGTAGATATTCAATATACGTTTTTTGTTTTTCTCCTTTTTATTTGCACATTTGTTTTGTTCAAGAACAAAAAAAAATGTAACGGGGGAGTAAACCAGACCGTACTTTGTCTTTTATACAATTTTGATATAATTTTTATTAAAAACAAAAATTATGTTTTTTCGACCTTTAATTGTCCAATGAGGGTTTTTTCGAATCTTCTTATAAAGCAACAACATTCAGAAAGTATAAGTATTCTCTTCAGTATTTTCTTGAGTAAATCGAGCCCTCATTTATTAAAAGCGGTTGAAAATTGACAAAGTTATGGTACTTTTTCTGTATATGTAATAATTAAAATTTTAATTTTGATGAGGTTTTTTGGTTTGGCTCAAGGTCATAAATTAAAAATAAAATTCAAATTTTTAAAGTTTTATTTTTAAATATTTATTATCTTTTCGATATTTCGAACAGCTTCGCTGTTCATCTTCAGGAACAAATTTAAATATCTTTTAATAAAGCGTGGAGTTGAAAGCGTCCTTACTTGTTTGTTATCTTATTATTACCGTTGTAATAAGATAACAAACAATTAATAGGTTTTTTGTTAAAGTTCTGCCTATTATGGAGGCTCTAACTTTTCTAAAACGTCGGGTTCTGATGAGATATTTAGCCAGATCGAAATACTAGTATCAACCTAGCTAAGATGTTTGATTTGCTTTATTTTTGTAAATATACGGAGGTTGGAAGCTCGTTATGAATTGAAAATAACATAAAAATAATCACGATGTATATAAAAACAGAAAACTAATATAACTGTAAAAAAGTAAGGACGCTTGTTTGTTATCTTATTATAACAGTTGTAATAAGATAACAAACAAGTAAGGACGTTTGTTTGTTATCTTATTATTACAGTTGTAATAAGATAACAAACAAGTAAGGACGCTTTCAACTCCACGCTTTATTAAAAGATATTTAAATTTTTTCCTGAAGATGAACAGCGAAGCTGTTCGAAATATCGAAAAGGTAATAAATATTTAAAAATAAAACTTTAAAAATTTGAATTTTATTTTTAATTTATGACCTTAAGCCAAACCAAAAAACCTCATCACATATTAAAACAACAGGTCAACTATAAATTTCTAACATTTTAATTTTTTTTAAACTTTTTTAACTTTTTCTTAGAGAAATTGATTAAAATTCAACATATTCATATTTTGAAATTTATGTCCGCCATATTGGATAAGCCATATTGAATTTTTAAAATCAGCTACCACTAAGTCCCCTAATGAGTATTTAAAGTAAATCAGTCAACATTAAAAATTTTATGAAAAAATGGTTTTTAGCTATATTGAATCCGCCATTTTGAATTTAAAATTTTTGATTTTATATTCCGAATCATCCGACCCAAATACTTTCAAAGCCATAGATAAAAAAATTCTTTAACTTTAACTAACTTTAAAAATCTAAGGCCATATTCGTCATCTGCGCCAAAAGTCTTTTAGGATTGACAGGTCACAACCCCGATGCATTAAATTTTTCTGATTTTGTTGAACTGTGTGTTATCATATCATGTACTAATTGCTTATTTTTATATAAAAAATTAATAAAACAGAACAATACTGGAAAAAGAGTTTTTTTTTTTAATTCGATAGTAATTATCAGGACTTAAAATGTGTGTTTTAAGCGCCTACAATATGCATGAAAAATCTTAAAGTATGCACTAAGAGTTAAAAATATATGCTCTGAAAATCTTTGTTTATTTAAACTTTTTTTTATATATATTTTCAAACGTAAAATTTAATCCATTTATTCTCTAAAGGTTTTAGAAATTACCGCCTAACGTCTACATTTGTGATCGCTACATTTTGTTGTTTATTGATTTTCAGAGTTTATAACGAAAATCTCTTCTAACAGCGGCATTTTAGATGTTTCAAAGACAACAAAACTAATTGTCACTGCACTAGTAATAAAACCTTTAATGTTTTATATTATAAAATATGCATTTTGAAATCCACATAAAACTTTTTCTCTTAATCCCAATTTACATATAAAATTTAACTAACAAATTAGATTTTTTACGAGAATTTAAGAATAATGCAATAAATATATGCATTTAAAGCAAAATATGTAAAAATATGCTATAAAAATAAGCATTTAAAGCAAAATAAGTAAAAATATGCAATAAAAATAAGAATTTAAAGCAAAATATGCATTTATAGCTAAATGTGCAAAAATATGCACTAACGAATCGATGACATTTGAAAGCTAATTGTTTGCTTCTCATGGATATATTAGTTACCCTGTTGTTAGACTTAAGGAAAAAACATCAACTTCCGGTGCTTGGTAATTATCAAAAAAATTCGCTCAGATGTACTGAATACAATTTTCTAATCTGGTAGATGCAACTGCAAATGTCGAAAGCTATAACCGAATAATGTGATAGTTAGTGCATTTAACTACCTAAATTCGGTTTGTTACAATTTCGGTTCTCACGCCGAATCTGTTCTCTGTGTGCAGTTTTTTTCACTTTTGGGCCAGATTTTTTGCAAAATTCCATTAAAATTTTGCATGTTTTATTGCAGTTTTTAATGCATATTCTGGTATCAAATATGGATAATAAATGTGTACCATTTAACATGTTCACGGTTTTTCTCAGTGTCTACCATATTTTACTATTTTTTACCCCTATTTATTAGCTCATTTCTGAATGGATCAAAACTTTTTCGTACTTAAAAAAAAAGACACATCTGAACAATTATTTTGTGTAAAAATAAGAAAATGCTCTTCATGGAAAAAAACACGTAATTTGCCTTAAATGTTTAGCGAAAAAGGATGACCCATGAGTTCAATTTTTAGTATGTTATGTAAAAAGCTTAAAAAATTACAAATTCAGCCAAAAAAAAGATAATATTTGCGAAAGTTAGTTTAACAAAAAACTTTAACTACAGTAAATGTATACAAAATATTCTCAAATTTTATTTTAAACATCATGTAAATATGTCAACATTTTTCCGCTATGCTGTCATATTGCTATATGGGATGATAAATTATGCAAAAATAGTAAAATATAAAAACTTAGAAAAAAACTTATTTACCAAATTTGATGTTAATGAAGGTATTTTATGCATATAATTACTATAAAAAACTAACATTGGCCCATAAGTTAAAATTAGCGTGTCCTATATATTGCGGATCATTGGTCGGTACAATTATTTTCGATTTTAGGGTAAAATTTTGTAGCGTTATGTTAACAACCAAATTCCGCGAAAAATTTGTTTCGAATTTCGGACCACTCTAATGTACATATGACTAATATAATCTCGAACACAATTTAATTTAAGATTTAACACTAAACATATTGCTAAGAACAAAAAGTTATAGGGAATGGACAAAATGTGCAAAAAAAAAACCTTAAAGTTTTTATCTGGAATCTTAAAATAATTTTTTGTTGGAATCAATTCTTGTTTGCAAATTGACCCTTAACGTGCCAAGTCAAATGTTAATACTACAAAATAACTAAATACATACAAGTTTTGCATGATTGTATTTGTGCAAAGTACATTTCAAATGGAAAAAAAAAATAAAATTTTATTTGATGCAATCATTTACTATAAATACAAACTTTTATATTAAAGTGTAGATAATTTTAAATCAAGATACGATTGAAATAAATGTTTCCATATTAAATAACTAGATTTTGACATTGATTTAAAAAAAAAGCTGAGTTTGTGCATCATTGACACTATCACTACTACGTGGCTTTGCACTGTGGGCCATTAGGTCTATATTTTGGTAAAAGCTTGAATAAAGCGGATCAAAGTCTCAGAAGTAGCCTAAAGTAGGTTTAGGCAGCTGCTGGTCATAAATCAGGAATCAGAATTTTAAAATTCAATATGGCGGCTGCCATTTGGCAGACATAAGTTTTAAATTTTTAATAATAACTCGGCGAATGTTGTCCTCCAAGAGGTTAATCGTTTCGGGCTTATCGGCGTAGACTAGCGACTTCACATATCCCCACAGAATATATTGTAGCGGTGTTATATTCCACCCCAAATACTTTAAAAGCAATTAATTAAAACTCTACGCAGTTAGATTTTGAAATTTGTGCTCGGTATATTGGATCCGCCATTTTGAATTTTAAAAATTTCGATTCAGATTTGTAATTATCTACATCTAAACACCCCTTATGAAATTTTAAGTAAATCAGACAATATTCAAAATTTTATATCATAATCATTTGACGACATATTTTATCCGCAATTTTGAATTTAAATTTTTTTATTTAAGATTCTGAATCAGCCACCAAAAATCCTCTAAACACAATTATTTAGAATTCAATACAGGTATATAACTTAAAGTTGGCAACACTTTTTGAACTGGCGGCCATTTTGTCAGCTGTGAAGTGATTTATGTTTAGTTTGGTTTGGCATTTCAACATGAATAGACTGACGCCTGAACAACGCATCCAAATGGCGAAAATTTACTTTGAAAATAATGGTTCTGTTCGAAATACGTATCGCCCACTACGTCCATTTGACGGTCAACATAATCGTCCATCAGATTAATTCGATTTACTATGGAACGTTTTCGCACCACGCTTACTCTAAATGATAATATGCATCCACAGAGACGTCGTACAGTGCGTACAGAAGAAGTCATTTCTGCTGTAGAGCGTAGCGTAGAGGAAGGCCCCAATCAGTCTATCCGTCAATGGTGACCGGTATAGAGACATGATTACTGACTTTTTCGTTCATCAATTGAACAACCATGATGTGCAGGAGCTGTGGTTTCAACCAGCCGGCGCAACATGTCACACAGCTAGTGCCACAATTGATTTCCCTTATTGCCAAATCATGGGTAAAGTAATGTATCGCCATAGGGCTTCACGCATTACATTACAACTCACTTCACTGATGAATTTTACAGGCGATGAGCCTAAAAGTAATGGGTGGATTCATTACCTTGTGGGGTGTAAAGTAACTGGTTACTTATATGGTTACATGGTGGGAAAAAGTAATGTAGCTATAAATAGATTTTCATAAAAAAATGCATAAATAATTTTTTTAACAGCTATTTTTTTTTAATTAAATAAATATTTTTTTTTATTAAATAAATTACGTGGTCATGCTGGGATTCGAACCTGGGGTCTGTGGTATTTAACAATTAGTCTGGCGAGAACTCTACCAACTGAGCTATCGATACATATAATATTTTATTGCTTAAAATGTAAATGAGTTGTTGTGCTTCGTGTTTTCGTTCGTGATATCAAAAATATACACATTACCCTCATGCTTGCAAAAAATTACAAAGTAATGTGTCTATAAATAGATTTTCAAATATATATATTAATAATTACTTTCATGCATTATGTTATTGATGATCGGTAAGTCATGATTTTATGTTTTGAAGTAATGTAATGTAATGAGGTGTCATTACAAGGTAATCTATGTTCAATTATCGGTAACTCATTACTTCCTGTTGGAAAATAATGATACAGGTAAGGTACATCGGTAACTCATTACTTCCTGTTGGAAAATAATGATACAGGTAAGGTACATATTACAAGGTAATGCATTACTTCATCGCACCCATTACCAAAGTTTTGCTGGGTTATTGAAGGAAACGATTGGTAACCGCATAGTTTCACGTTTCGAACCCGAGAACTATTTTCGAACCCGCTGGACTATTTTCTGTGGGGATATGTGAAGCCGCTAGTCTACGCCGATAAGCCCGAAACAATTGACCACTTGGAGGACAACATTTGCCGGGTTATTGCCAATATATGCCCACAAATGTTGGGAAAAGTCATCGCAAATTGGACCTCCAGATTAGGTTACGTCCGATCCAGACGTGGCGGTCATATGCCAGAAATCCTATTTAAATTATAATGCCAGAACATTATCTTTCGAATAAAGTAAAATTCATGTTAATTTAAAAAAATCATCTTTGTTTTATGCCATTTCAATACCTTCATAAAAACACCCTATATTAGTACACTTTTATAGTAGCGTCTGCTGTATAAAATAATATTACGTCATATGTTTACACCAAACGCTGAGGGGTATAAAAGTGTTATTTTTCCCCAACAAATTGTTTTCTCTACAAAATTTTGTTTCCACCACTGAAACAGTTTTTACCTCAAAAATGTTAATTTACCACAAAATATATATTTTTTGCATCCAAAAAATTTTTCAGTTCCCAAAAAATGTTCAGCACTTTAATGATTTCTGGTGGAGGGTAAAATCAGAAAATTAATGAACTTAATTTAATTTCTTTGTGTTAACTTAAGCATTTTTCTTTTTTTGGTTTAAGTAATCCGATTTTTCTTAAATTTCGCAACACAAAAGTATTGGACCTAGTGCTACAACAATCAATTAATTAATACAACAATTAATTTATTAAAATCAAAAGTTAAAGTAAATATTCCTGCCATAATCAAGTGTATAAAATTGAAAAGCCAAACTATTTTAATATATAAATTTTCTATTTTTCCGAGATATTTATAGGTTGTGATAACCAAAAAAAGATAAATGCTAAAGTTCTTTATATTTAAAAAACATTTTGTTTAAATTCAAAAGTATCACAACAATTTCAAATTTTGGTTTCGAACTGAAATAAAAAAAAAAAACATTTGACAGAAAGATATCATAGTTATTTTGTTCACATAATATTTAAAATTTGTAAATTTCAAAAATAAAATTACATTTTTGAAAGGTACTTTTGGCCAAAGTGTGACGATACCGGCCCACTGTGCTTGCGGTCACCTGCATTTGGATAATTAAGCTTTAGTCAGTATTTTGTTGGTGTCAACGTTATTAAAATATATTTTTGGTACACAATATAATTTATATTATCAATTGCTGTAATTTTAATATGTCATATTATTTTTGACAATTCAGTTTTGACAAGTAATATTTTTTTAATTTGATTTTAATCTGTAATATTTTATTTAGTTGTGAGATGATTGTGATAGGTTATAATTTATATAAATGAGAGCAAATTAAGCACTCGTTTACTAATAGAAAAAAAAATAGTAAACATTTTTGCTAAAACTACTAAAAATTTGTTAAAAATAACGTTGCAGAAAAACTGCAAATTTTTATTTTGCTAAATATTAGTAAGATAAGAATAGCAAAAATAAAACTGTTAAATCTACAAATATTTAGTTATATTTGAAGTAAATTTTAGTTAATTGTGGGCGTTGTAGTGTAACGGTTAGCGCGTCGTTTAATAGGTCTCGTATGTTCCCTGCTGTTATACATGCCGATGATATGCTCCGAGACCATTGTTACATTTACTCGGAAGGGCCCCAATTCATCAATGATAATTTGTTTAGGGATTCCTTATTAAATTCGATAAAGAATAATTAAACAGATTATCGCCGATGAATTGGTGCCATTCCGAGGCCAATGTAACAATCTGCAAATATACTAAATAATAGTGAAATGCAATCCCAATTCAGCTTCCTGCATCTCGATTCGCATACTTTGCTGCAAAATTTTTTTTTTTAATTAAAAATCTAATTTTGAAAAAATCTGGATCCATTGAATAATATCTCTGCTAGAGGACATGGTAGATAGATAGATAGATAGAGATAGATAAACGTTCTTTATTTAAAAACATATTTTTACATAGTTAAACTTAATGTTATAATATATTTAAAATTTTTGAACATACGACAATGGCAATAAGTCGTCTATCGGAGGTTTGGTTGATATCTGTTAACATTTTTCAGTAAATTTTTCTAAAATTTACCACAAACAATTTAGGTGAAAAAATGAAAATAGTAGTTAAAATATAATAAATTTTACGCATATTCATTCAGGATTAGAGACCTATAAGAAAGGGCACCGATAATGTAGTTAACTAGATTATCCCAGTTTTCATCATTTATACCATTTAAAACATTTATTATCTCGTTTTCATTCAAAAAGGGATTTCCAAAAAATCTTCTACGATATGATGCATAGGTTGGACATCTTTCAAAAAAGTGTTGAGTATTTTCATCTTCATTCAAATTACATATTGTGCATAGTCTTGGATTGCTGACATTTGATCCGTTGAGGTACAATAATCCACATCTTGCTTTAAAAATCCACATTATTTGCGATCTACTAAAGTTTTCTTTAAAATATTTGCTTCCACAGTTATGATCTAGCCATTTATAAATTCTTCTAGTATCACTACCAACCGCACGTACCCACATTTTTTGGTGATTGCTTATTTTTATATGATCGACCAGACTTTTAAATAACTCATACCAAGTTTCTTTATTAAGATTTGCTAGAGGACATGGTAGGAAAATAAAAAACGCGCAAAAGTCTTATTTGGGTACAATTTGTTGGTTATGTCCATTTTTATTGAAAAATTTCCACGATTTCTTAATTTAGGAGAATATGAAAACACTAAATCATTTTAAGTTCTGGCTCAGATCGGATTTTGAAGTAATCTGAAAGAAATTTTTACCAGAATTAAGTTAATATGTATACAATGAAAAACAAAGATTTGTTTAAACGTTGGAAGTAAATTTTGTATTTGATTTTTAAGAAGTCTTAATTTTGTAATTTTTTTTAGTTATTTTAATAAAATAGAAGCTCATAATTATGTGGAGAAAAAATATATATTTTCTGGTTTTTCGTATTTATTGATAAGAAACAGAGTTTGAAAAATATTTATAAAATATATAGTTTGAGACACAGAAATATGTTGTAAATCTGTTTGTATTGTTCACGCCAGTGTGAGGTGCGTTTCATAAAAAATAGGTGTTGCGAGGACGCAAATTTAAATGAGGTTAAATCTGTCGCAAACTAAATATAAATAATTTTTAAGAAAATTAAAACTTAAAAATGTTAACTCTTAAACCTTGCAGCCTCCAAATGGGCGTGTCTGACAAAAACGAAATAAAATTCTAGATTCACCGCACGTATCTGAATCATTCCTAAATTGTTTATCAAATACGATGAGGTGCCACTAAACTAAAGAAAATTTTGATTTGCCGCGAAAAAAGCGCCACATCGATTTTTTTTCATTTTAATTGGAAAATGGTTTGTAAAGGGTGTCCCAAGAAGAACGCAATTTTTAAATCTGGCAACATGCGAAGTGTCATTGTTAGACATTTGAACAATTGTTATTGTTTGCTAGTAGAAGGTACGAGGTTAGTAAAAATGAGCGCTACACGAATGAACAACGCATTCTCATTGTGAAATTGTTTTATCAAAAATGGTGAAAGTTTTGCGGCTGATTTTGCCGATAAAATCATCTTCAGTGACGAGGCCCATTTTCATCTTGATGGCTTCGTCAATAGGCAGAATTGTCGCATTTGGGGTGAGGAAAATCCTCGAGTGATTCACGAGAAGCAAATGCATCCTCAACGTGTCACTGTGTGGTGTGGTTTTTGGGCTGGAGGAATCATTGGACCTTTTTTTATGAAAATGAGGCAGGTCAAGCGCAAACAGTCAATGGTGTTCGGTATCGTGAAATGATAACCAGTTTTTTCTTGCCTAGAATTGAAGAAATGAATGTGGAGGGCATGTGGTTCCAACAAGACGGCGCCACATGTCATACAGCCAGAGAAACAATTCAATTGCTGCATCAGTCATTTCCCGGTCGTGTTATTTCGCGTTTTGGAAATCAGAATTGGCCGCCTAGATCGTGCGATTTAACACCACTAGATTTTTTTCTTTGGGGTTTTTTGAAGTCGATGGTTTACGCGAATAAGCCGACGACGACTCAAGCCTTAAAAGAGGAAATTCGACGCTGCCTTAATGGAATACAGCAGCATTCATGCAAAACGGTCATTGAAAATTTCATTAAAAGATCGCGTGCATGCCAGCAAAGCCGCGGCGGCCATCTGCACGATATATTGTTCCATACATAACCTCATTCTGTCTACTTTACGATATAATAAAGTTTCACGATTTTTTTTTAAATATCTGTGTTTTATTTAAAATTTAAAAATTGCGCTCTTCTTGGGACACCCTTTATATCATCGATAAACAGAATCCGTTTTCAGATTGGAGTAACACGCTAATTTTATTTAAATCGACTCAGGCGCACAGTGATATGCCTATTCTGAAGGCTTTAGCTTTTCTAAAACTGCGGGTTCTGAAGAGATATTTTGCCAGATCGGCAAATATTTTAAAAAAAAATACTATGTAGGTAAAAACCACTGCAAATGTAGTTAAAAACAAATGAAATTTCACTTAAAGAAAGGGCGATTTACGTTTCAGTAAATTCAACTAACATTGTCATTTGTTTTTTAATGTTCAAAAAAATTACTAACAATTGTAGTAAAAATGAACCACATGTTAATAAAAAATAATAAAAACATTTATTTTTTAAATACCAAAAAACTACTGTAAAAAATTAATGTAAAATCATAAAACAGTCATTTGATGTGGTTTGTTTTTTTTTAAATGAACTACAAGGTTAGTAAAAAATGTAATTTGTTCTACAAATGACTGACATTTACATTAAAAATAAAGAAACTGTATAACAACCCAAACAACTACAAATTTTTAAAGCAGAAGTTCCCTGAGTGTACTAATAAGATAAAAAAATATCAGCTAATTTTACCTGGAGTGAATCCTGGATACACCACTGGGTACAGGTGGATAATTCGGTTCTTCTGCAGCAGCTATTTGGTGTGACTATTTTTTTTTTTAAAGTATTTAAAAACTTTGGCAGAAAACATAGACAAATGTACGATATATAAGGACCACAATATATTTTTATTAACTTTATACAACTTAATTCTTATAAAAAGAAATTCGTTTCATCAAAAATAATTTGGCCTAATATTTAGGTAAATTCAATTTATGTTAAGTTTACCTACAAAAATTTGTTTACCGGAAGTGTATAACCATAACAAATTTCTTAACCGTGACAATACGGTTGCCAGTATAATCTTGACATATTGCTCAAAATGTTGCTATAGAAAAATAACAATGTGATTAAGTTTTTAAACCAATAAATTTGCATAGTTTTTATATTCTGCCATGACTTAAAATTGCCACTAATTTCCGAACAATATATTCAATTACAAACATATTGAGGTAAAAATTGCTGCAGTTTTTTGCAATTAAAAAACATGTCAAACCCAATGAAAAGACACTAAAATACTTTTGAAGTTTATTTTTATGACTCACTGTCATGATTAAATTTTCCACTCAATTATGACCCCCCTCCTCACTAGGCCATTTCAAATTTCTATGCATGTCCGTAAAATACATGAAAACTACAAGAAACTTTAATACTCAATTTATGAACTTGCGGAATTTTCAACAAAAAAATGTAAGAAAAAATGTTATTTTTACATGTCTCCTACTCGACCCTTAGCACGATAAAACGCGACACATTAAAATTGCGTGTCAGTGCTCGTTAATAACGCGCGACAACGCAGCCAAAAATCAGTGTTATATAACCGCAGCGCAGAAAGCCTAAGTGAATTATTAGAGCACAAGTTTAGCCAAAAAATGGTGGAAAAAATAAGCAAAACCAGAAAAAGCACACAACACGAAATTTAACCCTTTGATGACGAGTAGTTAATAAATGCCCCATTTTTTAATATTTGCCATAGGAAAACCTGCGGGACCATTTCAATAAAACTTGTTGTGATCAACAATAGACAGATGTGTCTTTTTAGATATACTTATATATATTGTAGCCTAATAGTCTCAGTGTCGTACCAAAAAGTCAAAAAATTAGCTTTTTGTATTTCTGATTTGTTTTTTTGTTTTTAATTTTTATATTGTTAAAAATTCAGTTTTAAGTTTATACACTCATAATAGTCCATGCTAAAAATACGAAAAACATGTCAAAACCACAAAAACTTTCGTAAAATAAACAAATTTTCGTTTATTTTACGAAAGTTTTTGTTATTATTACATTTTTTTTTGTATTTTTATGCATGGATTATTATCAGTGTACAGAAACGTTTATTTTTTGTTTGTAAGGTATTTCCTTTGGGCTAATTTGGTCAATTGTCTGATAATTAAATTAAAATAAAAACAATTTATTTCATTTTTTTACTCGACGTTTTTTTATTATTTTTGAATTTGGCATAACTTCAGGCAAAATACAAAATTGAAACTTAAATAAAATCGTAAAACATTAAGGAGTCACAGCCCATTGATAATTTGGCTGTAGTACGATATTTCTCCGATAGGGGGAGTAGCACAGTAGCACAAAATTTACTTTTAGTCATAGGCCTAAGTAGGCGTTCGGTCGTCAAAGGGTTAAAAAATATGCTAAGAAATAGAACGAACTTAACCAAAAATTCAAGAAGCAGAACACAAAAGAAGCTTCCCATTTCTTTGTGTGTAATAGTATAATGTTGACTCTTATTTTTGAAGTAGAAAAACTTTTAAATACTTTAACCATTTTAACTTTGTGAGTGATCAACAGAGAAGACAAATATGCTTTTTTGCTTTTTTTCGACATTTTTACTCTTATTTTTGTCATTTTTTAATTTTTATTTTAAGGCTAGAAAATAGCTTTTACTTTAGATTTAGACATTCTGCGATTTAAATGACTTTTTTCCTAAAATTTTTTAACTTTTTCTTTCAACAAGTTTGATTTCGTTACCTTACTTCGTAGTTTGGCTATTTTTTGCTTTTTTTTTAAATATTGTTTTTGCCATATTTTTAGTCTTCTTAGGTAAAAACTTAATGTCATTGTATGTGAGTTAACCAAATTCAATTCTTTCATCAAATTAATAAATAAGAGTGACCCTAATGTCAATGTCATAAGGCAAAAACCAAAATAAAGTGTTGGTTTTACGAAAATTTTGTGACTTTAATTGCCAAAAGACTAATGGTGTCAAACACACACACACAAACATATTTAAACTCGCTCTTACCAGTAAAATTTTGTACAAAAAAAATAGTTTTGAACTTTTTCAATGCGGGTAATTCCATGTCAAATCAACTAAACGGTGTACCCTACCTTCTCCGAATTATATGATTATTCGATAAAAAAACCGTATATCACAGACCTAAACGAAATGCAAAGCTTGGGGCACTGCTAGTTCTGGATCCGGAATTATCAGGTCTTGAAAAATCGGAAAAAACTAAAAAAATGTACAAAGTTATACTTACTAATTGTCATTTTCTTGAAAAGTGTTATAGCTGCGCAGCTCACCTCTGATTGGATCTACAACATGATTTTTTTGAAAAGGTCGAAAGTAACTTTTCATGACCTAAAAGTCGGGAGGTTATATCTTTGAAAGAGACCTATTCAAAAATTAAAAACAAAATGTGCTAAAGATGGTTTCTTTCTCTTTACTTGTGACAAATATCAACCTAAGAGGTATTTTTGGAACCAGAAATAAAAATCATATTGTTAAGGTAGATAACTTACAGGAAAAAAGTAATTACGGATGCGGATCGTTAATGGTTTAGGGATCTTTTTGTTCCGACGGTATCGTTGATTTGGCATTTTCAAGCCCCAGAAGGATTTCTTCTGAGAAATCGGTGCCAAAGAGAAATCGGTGCAATTTATTGAAAATAGCAAAGGAGGAGAATTAATTTTCGTCAGATGATGGAATTGCTCTCATCCAAGAATATAAGATTATTGGAATGGTCCGCATGTTCTCCGGATCAAAGACCCATAATTTCCGGAGTATTAACCCGTCAAGTTTATGAATAAAATTATAAATAAGAAAGAGTTTTTCATCAAAAAGAAGCAGTTAATGATGAGTGGAGATCTATAACGGAATAACTTCGAATAAATCTGGTATAAAGTATGGCTGATCGAATTTTCGAGTTGACTCAAAAAAAAAAATGGAAGCCACCCGCATTAATAAAACTGCTGCTTTAAAATATTTTTTTTTTTTAATTTTTGTGAGTTTTGATATATTAAGTTAAGTATATTTATAGTTATGAAACACTAATTGATTTTGTTATTCCTTTTTAAATAGTAAAATAAAAAATAAATGAATTGTTTTTTTGTTAAATATTATTAATTTTCCATTGGTTTTACATTTATGCCGGCTAAACTCACTACAAAATTTAGTGAAATTAATGTGTAATTATAGTTTTACAACGCATAAACTAAAGGGTGGATTTTATATGAAGTGGTTGATTTTATATGTTTTCAGTACTATGTTGTTTTTCAGCTGGCCAATCTCACATTTAGGGGTTAAAAAGTAGGATCAAAGATTAACCCACTGTAAATCTCAATTTATTATGTGAATTCCAAAAACCTTTACAACGATAAAAATTATCGAAGAAATACGCAAAAAAAGCATTTTATAAGCACTTTCTACCAAAAATGAAAAAAAAATTTAAATGAAATGAAAAACTAAGTGCTCTGTATTTCATAACAGTTTGACCGCTTTCGATTATTCATATCTTTTTTTAAAGAAGGGAATATCTTGTTTCGAATTGTCTAATTATAGTAAAATAATTTTAAAGATAGTATAAGAAATGTCTTTGACTTGCACGTTAAAAATCTCAAAAAAAAAAACGTAAATTGTTTTATTAAATCCCACAACTGCAAAGTTTCCTAAAAATTATTGTTTTCTTTTATTCATAACCCATTTTTTCCGCTAAAATAATATATGTGAGTTTGGACTTAAACCGACTATACCTCCTATACTCAAAAAAAAAAAGTTGGTAAAATCAGCAACAATTTTTGCTGGGATTATCATTGCAGAAGAATTGCTAATATCAGCAAAAAAATTTGCTGAGTTTAGCAAAATTGTTGCTGAATTTGCTAATTTCTTTGCTGATATTAGCAATTTTTATGCAAGAATGCTCCCCGCAAAAATGTTGCTGACTTTACTGACTTTTTTTTGAGTGTAGTACAAAATATCCAAAAATTTTTGTGTGTTTTCGAATATCACGAAAAGTTGATAATGCTGAGAGGTGCTACTTTATACCCGTAACTCGAATTTCAAACACTTTTCATTAGATATCAAATTTATATTTAGTTTTTCTTTATAGAAATATGAAAGAAACACAAAAAACTGAAAATTTGCTAATTT